>JANQDE010000696.1:28116-41087 GCA_037157785.1 Cephalotes varians
GTATCTTTAGCCTTCTCTAAGCTATACTACGCATGTGTGGTAAACGATAGTGGGGATCGTACAGTCTCGTTTTATAAAAGATGGTTACGTGTATCCAATAAACGTTACAAAGAGACTTTTGGCCAGATTGTACTAAAAAGAGACAAAGATACCACTTAAGACCTTCTTTGTCATTTCACGACACTAGCGCCCGCGCTCGTTCCAGTATTATTATATTTCAGTGGCCAGACTTGATCACTAGCGCCTCTTGTGTCAGAAGTTGCAACCGTACAACACAGGATGGGTCGACGATGACAATAATGACGATGTTTCTTAAAAGAAAATTTCCAGATTCGCACTTTGCGCAATATCTCCGCTCATAGGGTACATAGAGAAAAAATGAAAATACTTTTATAATATTGTGACGATACGTCACTTGCTGTGAATAATGTGTATGTAGTGTATATAATGTGCCGCGTCCTAGTAAGTTTTAGATGTAAGGTGTAAATAGTACTCCGCGCCCGCATCGCGCGCACACCGCGCCTAGCGTTCCGCGCCCGCATCGCGCGCACACCGCGCCTAGCGTTCCGCGCCCGCACCGCGCGCGCTCCGCGCCTAGCGTTCGCGTCCCACGTCGCGCGCTTCGCGCCTAGCATTTGTTCAACGCCGCTCTGCGCGGCCATCACTCCGTAGCCGGGCCCCGGGTATATAACGGCCCGGCACGGAGTACTAGGAATCCGATCCACCGAGCTGTCGGCACGGGTGTTCCCGGCTTTGTCTCCGTTTAATCTACGGCTCGGCCGTTATCCTTGCACTAGAGCATGGGCGTTCCCGGCTCTGCCTCCACTTTTCCGAAAGAATCGATCGCCGCTTCAGAAGCCACGCATCACGGCACGCGACCGTTTAAACGCGCGACCCAATCCACGCGTCTCGCACGGCCCGCCGCAGGCCTCCGGCCAACCGATCCGCGCTGTCACAGCGTCCGATATCACGGCTCCACGTGCGCGTTAGCCGCCGCACGCGTTCCGCAATAATGACTCAACTCGCGCAAGGCGCTTCTAGCCGACTGTACTGTAAATAGATGATGTATCCGAACGATAATCTAATAAACTTGCGTCGTACCCGCTCGCTTAAGACACGAAACGTAAAGCGAATATGTCGCTAAAAGACAAAGTTCTGCCTGTGTAAATATAATAATAAAAGATTAAACTCTGTGTAAAATATCGCGTAACGGCTAAACTCGGCCGATGTAAATATATTGCTTACCGCTAAACTCCGCTTGTGTAAATATACTGCATAATTGCTAAACTCTGCATGTGTAATGGTATCACGTAAAGAATAAATCTGTTACAGTTTTCTTTTTGTTAACACCAAATCACGTTTCTTTATTTCTCACCTGGCATCCAACGAGCTAGATCCGATCTCGGACTTTCGCAACCCGCGCGCGAAAAGTCAGACAATATAATTCAAAACCAAGCTATCGATTGCGCCTATTCAGAATTTCATCAGTTCAGCCGTTATTGAGATTCCATAATCATGGGTGCTTACAACTCGCCGGTTCGCGTAAAGATACACGGTCCGGTCTCGCGACACTATACATATAGTATAGTAAACTCGCGAGACACTATCGTGTCTCTTGATAGGACACACAGAAAAATTATGTCACTTACCTAATCACGGGAGCGACCCGGATTCCGCCAAGATCGCACCAAGGCCGCTAAACGAGCGCGCCCTCGGTCAACTTGAGGCGTTGGTTACTGCGACGGCGAAAAACTACCGGACTCATGCCCTCGAGAAGGCAGAGGCGGAAACGGAACCGGAAGTCGACAAGCTCGACCTTGGGCCGTCACGTAAGTAGCTATGTCACCCACCACATAATAAATATAGGTTCTGGGTGTGCAGGAGGCGGCACAGTCTCCAAGGGCTGGGACAAATCCAAGTCCTCTGCAAACTCGTCCACAATCGACGGAACTGAGACCACCACATTGTCCTCCACAAACCGGGACAGATCCGGCACAAGCATAATACCGTCCACCCCCATAGAGGTAGACGGAGATAATCACCCTGCGGAGGGGGCGACAACCCTTCGTTTATCAAACGCGCGTACTTATAGCACATTTTGTCGAAACAGTTAGAGAGCTACTAAAACGCGTAGGACTTGGTTAGAGGGCGTGAGAGTGAATGTGCGGTGCGAAGTGATAGAACGTAAAGAAAGTGCGATTTTAACGATAGAATAGAAGAGTGCGAGGGCAGAGTAGAGGAAATAAAGAGTAGGATAGCCGGAGAGGAAGAATAAGTGGAGGTAAGGAAAAAGGAGAAAGAGGATAGAAAAGAGAGGATAGGGTAAGTGCGACACGAGGATAGGTTATGGCGAGTAAAAAGGGGGATTGCGCGGGAAGCGCGAGCGGCACAAGAAGTGTCGGTAAGACAGGGAAGGTAAGAGTAGAAGGGAGGCAAAGTAGACTAGCGACAGAAGAGAAGGATGGAGGGAAAAGAGTGACTTTTAAGTTAGAGGAGAGGAAGGAGGAAACAGACAAACAGGAGGTAGGATCGGAAGGTTTGACGGACATAAGAGCAATGATAAAACAGATAATTAGGAGGGAAATAAAGGAGAATTGGAAGGAACAGGAAGATAAATTAAGGAAAGAGATAGAAGAGCTGAAGGCAGACGTAAGGAAAGAGGAGAGAGTGGAAAGCTTAAGAATGGAGGAAGAAAGATGGGAGGAGAAATGGGAGGAAATAAGGGAAAGATTTGATAAATTGGAGAAGGATTTATTTGAGAAGATGGATAAGAGAATGGAGGAGCTGTGTAGGGAACAAGCAAGAGAGGAAGAGGAGGTAGTAAGCGAAGCTAGGACAGGAGAAGGTTCAGGTAGCGAAAGCGAAAGAGGGTTATCATGTTCTAAGGGTAGTAGAAATTATGGTAGTACAGGGACGATATGGAGTGAGGATAGATTAAGCAGCAGGGAGGTAAATAAAATTAGGAAATGGGTGAATGAAAAAGAAAGGATGGAAAGGAAAGAAAATATAGTTTTGAGAGGGGTGGTGATGCCAAGTGAGATAGAGAGAGAAAAAGATAGAGGAAAAGACTGAATAAAAGATCTAATTAAAAACAAGTTGGGGGTGGATTGCGAAATGAGGAAGGTAAGGAGAAGCGGACCAGTAATTGTGGCAAGAATACAGAGAGAGAAAGGAAAGAAAGAAATAATGAAAAATAAATATAAACAAAAAGGAGAAAGGATATTCATTGAAAATGACCTAACGTACGAAGAAAGAAAGGTACAGGAGAAGATGGGTAGATGGGCTAAGGAAAAGAGAGTAGGAGGTGTGGAGGTAAAGATTGGAAGAGGAAGGGTAAAAATAGGAAACAGGTGGATTACGTGGGAGGAGATTGAGAGGGAGGAGAGAGGAAGGGAAGAGGAGGGAAGGAGGGGGAGGGAAGGGAGAATAGAAATTTTGCATAGGCCAAGAAGGGAGAGGAAGAGAGGGGAAAGAAGGAGGAATAAGAGAGAGGGAAGGGAAAGAGAGAAAGGTCTTATTTTGGAACGTGGCAGGGTTGGGAAAAAAAGACGAAGAGTTCTGGGATTACGTAAGGGAAAGTGATTTCGTAGGGTTAGTGGAAACATGGATGGAAAGAAAAGGATGAGAACAAATAAGGGGTTACCGAACTCGCACGAATGGAGTTATAGGGAAGTGAGGAAGGAAAAAAGAAAAGGAAGGACGAAAGGGGGTATGTTGATAGGAAGAAAGAGAAGATGGGGTGAAGGGGACAGGGACGGGATGGGGGAGGAAAAAGAAGGGGTGACGATGATGATAATTAGAGAAGGACGAGAGAAGTGGGTGATAGTCACAGTATACAATAGAGGAGAGTGGAAAGAGCTAGAAAAAAGATTGGAAAAGGTATTAGGAGAAATTGAAGACATAGAGGAAAGCATATTGATTATTGGCGGAGACTTTAATATAAGGACAGGGGAACTAGGTGGCGGAAATGAGGGAGAGGAAGATAGGAGGTCGAGGGATAGGATAGTAAGTAACAATGGAAAGAACCTTATAGGATGGATACAAGATAAAGGATGGTACATACTGAATGGGAGGATGAAAGGAGACTGGAGGAGGGAATTTACATACGCAGGAGCGAGGGGTAGCACAGTTATAAACTACGTGTTTGTAAATGAAAGAGCGATGGATAGGGTTATAGAGTTTAAGATAGAGAGTAGAGTAGACTCGGATCACATGCCTCTGCAAGTGAGATTAAAGAAGAAAGAGGAGGACCCTAAGGAAGAAGAAGGAAAGGAAGAGGAAGGAACGAGAAGGTATGGAATGAAGGAAAGGATAAGCTGGAGTGAAGAGGCGATAGAGAAATATAGGGAAACTACAGAGGTAGTGGAGCAAGAAGAAGGACAAGATAGTTGGTCATAGGATAGTTGGTGGAAGAAAGATGGCAGAAGATGAAGAGTATGGTAGAAAAAGCCATGGTCAAGAAGAAGTACAAAGTAAGAAGGAGGAAAATAGGATTCAAAGACTGGTGGGACAGAGAGTGCACTAATAGGAAAAGAAGACTAAAGAGGCACTATAAACAATGGAGGAAAGGGAAGAGGGAATTGGCTGAGATTATGAAAGAAAAGAGGAAGTATAGAAACTTCTTGGAGGAAAAACAGAAGAAGAGAAGAGAGGAGGAAGAAAAAGAACTAAGAAATATAAAGAAGGAAGTAGAGGTATGGAAATTTATAAACAATTTTATAAACAAGAAGAGAGGAAAAGGACCGAGAATAGAAGGAGAAATAGATGCGGAAGGATGGAGGGAACATTTTAAAAAGTTACTGGAAGGAGAGGATCGGGAGAAAGGAAAAGAAGGCTTAGTGAAAGAAGAAGGGGACAAAGAGATGGAAGAGGATAGTATCCAAGAAGAAGAAATCAGAGAAGTGGTGAGGAAAATGAAAAGGAGGAAAGCTGCGGACGTGGATGGGATACCGATGGAGGCATGGAGATTTGCGGAAAGAGGACTTTGGAATTATCTGGTGAAATTACTGAGGCAGATATGGGAAGAAGGGGAGATACCAGACGACTGGAGGAAAGGAATAGTGGTGCCGATCTACAAGAAGGGGGACCCGGGCTTACCGAGTAACTACAGGGGAGTCTCACTCTTGTGCACGGCATACAAGATATATACGGAACTAATTAGAAGAAGAAGGTTGGAAAAAGAGGTGAAAAGAAGAAAGGGGATACCGGAGACCCAGATGGGATTTAGAAGAGGAAGGTCAACTGTAGACAATGTCTTCATCCTGAATCATTTGGTTCAAAGAGGAAAGAAGACAGGGGAGAAGAGTAAGTAGATCTATGCGCTCTTCGCGGACCTAAAGGCAGCCTTTGATAATGTGGACAGAGATATTCTATGGGAAATCCTGAAGAAGTTGAAGATAAGGGAAGTATATATATATATATATATATATAAGGAATAAGGATAAGGAAGAAAATAGAGAAGATATATGAGAGAACCGAAGTACTGATGAGAACAGAGGGAGGAATGACGGAGGAGTTTGAGACGAGGAAAGGAGTCAGGCAGGGGTGTGTTCTGAGTCCATTACTGTTCATGTGTACATAGCGGAAACAGATATAGAATTTAAGAAGAGAGGGATAGGTGGGGTGGAGATAGGAAAGGAAAGGTTATGGAATCTAGCGTACGCCGACGATATCGTATTACTAGCGATGAATAAAGAAGCGCTGGAGGATATGTTGGTCATGTTCGGGAACTTTGTAAAGGCAAGGAAACTAGAGTTGGTAAGTGTGGGGAAAACGAAGGTACTGGTTTTTAATAGGGGGAGGAATGAGAGGAAGGAGGTATGGAAATGGAAAGGCAGAGAGATAGAAGAGGTGTGTTTGTGACTAAATATAAGTTCAGCTAGTAAATAAGTAATTGTTTATTTAAGCAGTATCGCCGTGCGTGCAATTTATCGTTTACGTTATTAATCCAATTTAGATTTGTTCCTTTCTTGAGTATTTGTAATTGGCGGGAGTGCCATCTACACCTCACAAGTATCTTCCTTTGTTTTTGTGTTTTTTGACGCAGGCGTGTAGTTAGTTAGTGATGGAGAAGAAATGTAGAAGCACAGAGGCATGTAACGAGGATATAATAAAGACAGTTATTACAATAAAAAGGTGTTTTGTGAACCAGCGCACAAGTTCGCAAATAACGAACATGGTCCTTCGTAGTATCCTTCGAGCCGGATATCTAAGCGGATAGGGAAAAGCGTTCATCATTGAGTGGCATACAGAAGAAAGAAATTTGCGTAGCAATGTGTCGACACTCTAGTGACACGGCCATTCCGTGTAAAGCTATCGAACATTGAGTACAATTGTATTTACGAAACATCGTAAAATTACAACTTTCGAGTGCAAAACTTGTTTAGTTCGCAAACATTGGCAAGATATAAACACGGATGTCGATACAAATCAAGCCTTGCAAGACACCAAGCGGCAGACACATTGTGAGTGCGCCATAACGCCGAATAACTTCCGTAGCACATACAAAAACGGTAACTAAACGAATCACTCTTGGTACAATGGCAGATTTGAAAAAACTCAAGCATATGCGCGGTGTATTAAAATCAACACTGACACGCGCAAGTACATTTCTCGATTCCGAAAATGCTCATCGGATCATTCTGCCACAAATACGAGAACGCAAAGATAAGATCGCAGAAACATGGGAACAGTTCAACGGAATACAAACAAAGATCGAAGAGATCGAAGAAGATGTTAACGCATCGATTGAGCGAGAGGAATTTGAAGAATCCTACTTTGACATTATATCAAGATTTAATTAACTGATAATTGAACGTGAAGCTGTTACAACACAGGGGCAAGTGCCTACACAGTTTCAACACATAGAAGCCTAAGCACAAACGAATAATTTACGATTGCCGAAAATTGAACTTCCAACATTTGCGAGCGGATACGAGGATTGGTACGCATTTTATGATACATTTCATTCCCTGATACATAACGTTAAAGGCATTCCTCGCATTCAAAAATTTCACTATTTGCGATCAGCGCTTCGAGGTGATGCCGCCACAGTCATACAGTCTTTCGAAGTGTCAGCAGCCAATTATGATGAAGCATGGCAAATGCTTACAGTCCGTTATGACAACAAGAGATTGATAATCCAAAAACACATTAAGGCAATTTTTGAACTACCTGCCATCACAAAGGAAAATCATGTGGCGTTGAGATCGCTCAGCGATGGAGTCTTAAAATATGTACGCGCATTGAAAGCTTTAGGGCGTTCGACTGATCAGTGGGAAGATTTGCTAATTTACTTAATTACAAGCAAGCTTGACGTAACCACTAATAAAGAATGGGAGAATAGTCTCACCACAGCGGAGTTTCCGACGCTTCAAAACTTGACAGAGTTGGAACGCTGTCATACGCTTGAAATCATTCAAAGGAAGGCTCAACCAATCAGCACATCTTCTAATACAGACAAGCAACGGCAGCAAAGAATAGCAGCGAACATTGCAACTCAGGGAAGGGAAGAATTGTCCCATTTGCCATGGAGAGCATTTTGTTTTCGCTTGTGAATTGCTTTTGAAGATGTCTATACCTGAGCGTATCACCACAATCAGGGACAAGTCTCTGTGCTTGAATTGCTTGAGATCATCAGCGCATCGAGCAAAGGACTGCGAATCTGGGGGATGCAAGAAGTGCAGTAAGAAGCATAATACTTTATTGCACATTACATCGAGGAAACAAGAAACTTCGCAACAGGAAGCGAGCTCCGCTGTGTCAGTCGTCACCACTGCGGACAAGGAAGTGGCTTGCACATCATCTTCAAGTTCGAGCAACTTAAGCCAGAGTACTTCCAAGAGATATGCATGGCTGTCTACAGCTATCGTCAAGGTCTTGAATCATAATAATAAATGGTTAACATGCAGGGTTCTATTGGACGCTGGATCTCAATCTAACTTCGTAACAAGAGCATTAGAAAAATTGGGGCTCACAACTCATAACGTTAACGTTCCGGTCGTCGAAGTTAATTGGGTAGTTAGTCAAATTCGAGATAAGGTTAATGTACGATTTTGTTCTAGTTTATATCATTACCAAAGAAGCGTCGATTGCCTGGTGCTGGAACAAATAACAGATCAGATCCCGTCAGCTCAGGGTGAAGATCACAACATTCACATTCCACCGAACTTGCGCCTCGCCGACCCGAGTTTCTCCGTTCCTGGAAATGTAGACTTGCTCTTAGGAACAGAAGTCTTCTGGGAAATTCTGTGTGTCGGTCAAATCAAGGCTACGTTGTTGCATCCAGTTCTACAAAAGACTTTGTTTGGGTGGATTTTGGGTGGAAAAACCGCAGTTCAATTCATGCCGCATAAAGAAGATTGTGTATCGAGCAATCTAATCACAAATCAAGAGCTTAATAGAAGTTTATCTAAATTCTGGGAAAACGAACGTTGTGAGGAACGGTCTAATTTCACACGCGAGGAGAAGCTTTGCGAAGAACACTTCATCAAGACGTTTCGCAGAAATTCTGACGGTAGATTCATCGTGCAACTTCCTTTCAGGGGAGAAGTAAGCGAGTCACTAGGAGAGTCAAGATCAACAGCACAAAAACGGTTTTACGCATTGGAGCGAAGGTTGCAAGGTAACGCTACACTAAGAGAGCAGTATCTGCAGTTCATCAGAGAATATATACAGCTTGGACACGTGGAAAAGGTTATTGATTCAGAATTGAGCGAGCCAGGGTATTATCTGCCACACCATCCTGTATTCAAGGGTACGAGTTTAACTACAAAACTGCGTGTCGTATTTGACGCCTCGTGCAAGACGTCGACGGGAATTTCACTTAATGACACGCTCATGGTGGGTCCGGTATTGCAACCTGATCTTCTACACATCATCCTGAGATTTCGAGTTTGGCAGTTTGTCATGGTSGCAGATATCGARAAAATGTACAGGCARGTGTTGGTYGACGAATCGCAAAGACGTTATCAGCGTATCTTGTGGCGAGAAAATCCTCAACAGAATCTCGATACTTACCAGCTCAATACGGTTACTTATGGAACATCTTCGGCTTTATATTTGGCTACGCGAGCACAACAAATTGCACATTTAAATCGTGACAGATTTCCGTCAAGATCATCAATTGTATTGTCGGACTTCTACGTCGATGACCTCGTAACAGGTTCAAACTCTGTTGAGCAAGCAAATTCAAAGGGAAGTGATAATCATGTTGTCAGAAGCAGGTTTCAATTTGCGACAGTGGGCCTCGAACACACCAGCGTTATTGCATGATCTGCTGGAATCATCACCAAACTCGATTGTGACTCTCGACAAGAGTGAATGGCTATCAACGCTGGGATTACGATGGCATTCAGGTGATGATATGTTACAATATCAAGTCAAGAGGAACGATCCAACTAAGACTATCACGAAGAGAGTGATATTATCAAGCATAGCACGAATATTTGATCCACTTGAACTGATCGGACCAATTGTTGTAACTGCGAAGATTATTATGCAGCATCTCTGGCAACTCAAGATCGGATGGGATGAATCGGTCCCTCTCAACATTCAAACAAAGTGGCTCGCCTATGAGTCGCAACTGTCTGTTTTAAACGGATTTAAAATTCCAAGAAGAGTCATAGAAGGCGTACAACCACTTTCACTTGAACTGCATGAGTTTTGCGACGCAAGCATGGACGCATATGGCGCGTGTGTTTACATCAGAGCAAAATTTGAGAATCACCATAAAACTCATTTACTGTGCGCAAGGTCTCGAGTCGCTCCTGCTAAAACTATAACTCTGCCCAGGTTAGAGTTATGTGCAGCTCACCTACTTGCACGATTGATGAAGCAAATAAAGGAAGCAATCCCCGTGGACTTTGATGCGACTTGTTATTGATCTGATTCCACAATCACACTGGGGTGAATCCGATTGGATGCTAATCGATGGAGCGTTTTCGTGTCAAACCGTGTGGGCCAGATACAAGAGTTAACAGAGTTAAATTCCTGGAATCACGTTAAAACAAGGGAAAATCCAGCTGACTTAATCTCCAGGGGAGTCTCGCCTGTGCTACTCATGCAATCACAACTTTGGTGGAATGGATCGCCGTGGCTCAATCTCAACCGTGATTGGTGGAAAACCGAGTCTGTGAGGACGCTGCCGACATCGGAGCTCCCCGAAGCCCGCAAGACCGCATTAGTCATCAAGGATTCTTTTGAAGAGTGGAATATTCTCCACACAATCTCCACAATGAGACATCTGCAGAGAGTTGTTGCTTACGTGTTGCGATTCATCAACAATTCAAGGAAGAACAAGGTTGATCGCAGCGTTGGACCCCTAACATCAGATGAATTGAAACATGCTGCTCTGCGCCTCGCAAGGGTGGTTCAAGGTTATACATTTCGTGCAGAAATCAAGGCTTTGCAAGGTCAACAAGCCCTACCTCGGAGTAGCAAACTGCTTGGACTAGCACCTTTCTTGGATCGTGATGGCGTTATCAGAGTAGGGGGAAGACTAAAACATTCTACTAAAACTAAAACATTCTACGCTTCCATATTCAACAAGGCATCCAATTGTATTAAAGCAAAACATCCCTTTACAAAAATGTTAATCGTGCATGAGCACGAAAAGTTACTTCACGCAGGACCTCAAGCAACTCTCGCTTCCTTGCGGCAACGTTATTGGCCAATCTCCGGCAGAAGCGCGGTCCGAAAGGTCACTCGTGGATGTATAAGGTGCTTTAGAGCAGCGCCCAGTGTTGGCAGGGTGATCATGGCCAGTCTTCCCGCTCCAAGGATTACGCCATCCTGGCAGTTTCTACATTGTGGCATCGATTACGCTGGACCGTTCATGATTCGGGATTCCAAGCGGCGTAACTCCAAATGTTCAAAGGGTTACGTTGCGATATTTATGTGCTTGGCCTGCAAGGCAGTACACATCGAGTTGGTTTTTGATCTGTCCACAGAAGCATTTTTGAACGCTTTTAAGAGGTTCATCTCCAGACGAGGAAAACCATCAGACGTCTACACTGACAATGGAACAAATTTCGTTGGCGCGATCAGGGATATGAGAGAATTACGGCAGGCATTTCTCAAGTGCGTTCAGCAAGAAACGATACTCGATTTTTCCGCTCAGGAGGAGATATCTTGGCATTTCAACCCACCTCTAGCTTCTCATTTTGGTGGCATCTGGGAGACCGGTGTCAAAGCTATGAAGTTTCATCTCAAGAGAGTGGCAGGAACCGCATTGTTGAATTGTGACGAAATGGAGACTTTACTCGCTCAAATAGAAGCAGTACTTAATTCTCGCCCTCTTACCTCGTTGATGGTTTGGTGCGTGCTGCATCAGATCCTAACGATAATACTTGCCTCACACCCGCTCATTTTTTAATTGGGGATAGTTTTACAGCACCAGTGGAACCCATTCTGCTGGATGTCAAGGAAAATCGCTTGTCAAGGTGGCAACGAGTCAAACAACTGCAGCAGCATTTCTGGAAGAAATGGTCCAACGAGTATCTAAATGAACTTCAACAACATACGAAATGGAAATCAGGAGCTAGTTCTCTAAATCCAGGTCAATTGGTGATCATACGGGAAGATGACACGTCCCCACTGTGTTGGCCGTTAGCTCGTATCGAAAGGGTACATCCAGGCGCCGATGGTTTGGTGCGTGCTGCAACGGTGAGAGCTGCTAAGGGGGTTTACAAGAGGCCAGCGACACGTTTGTGTTCTCTTCCGATGGACACGGAAGCGTCTAATTAGTTCTTGTTTATTTAAACTGCAATGTCGCGTCTCGTAAGAAGTTATGTTTATTGAAAATCATTATTTTCAAGGCGGCCGGCATGTTTGTGACTAAATATAAGTTTGTAACGATGCACTCCCGAAAATGCATCGTTCCTAGCAGTAGAACCGCTAGAAGAACGCCCTGCACGCAGGACGTTGCGGCGCGGTGCGCCCGCAATACCTTTTGCCGCCGTAAAAGATAAGTCTAAGTACGAGCGCACCCGGAGATATACGAAGCTCACCGAACATTATTTTTGTTATCCCCGCTTCTTAATACTCGCACCGCGCGACGAACAAATCCGAGCGGCTCCGGAAGATTCAAGGAGCATATTAAGGAATTAGCTAGAAAAGGAAGGAGAGTGCTTAGGAAAGTATGGGGGCTGGGGGAGAGATTATGTAGAGATGATTTAATAAGGAGATGGATGTTGTTTAAGTATTTAGTGCAAAGAGTCATAAGTTACGGAGTAGAGCTATGGGGTTGGGAAGAGAGGACAGGGCTAGAAAGGATTATGATGGACTACATCAGATGGATTTTTAGGTGGGATTTTTGCACACCCAGATATATAATGAATAGGGAAATAGGATTAGGAAAATTAAAAATAGGATGGGGCATGAGGGCATTGAGATTTGAGGAAAAGGCAAAGACAAGTGAAATAGAACTGGTTAGGGAATGTTGGAAGGAGAAAAGAATGGAGGGGTGGAAAGACATATATGGAACTGAGAGGAAAAGGTTTTATAATAGATATGGGATATAGAGGAAGGAGAGGACTCAGAGAGAGAGAGTTAGAGAGGAAGGAAAGAGAAATGAGAGAAAGGGAAAGGAAAAGAACTAGCGAGGAAGGCAAGATTAAAACAGCAGAAGTTAGGTATAACAAGAGATACAAGGAGATATTAGCAGAGGAAAGGATACCCAGATACCTCAAGAGAAGTAACCTTTTAACGATACGCTAATTTCGTTACCAGTGAGTGAAAGACACAGCTGAGCGCGGGCATCCGCGCCCGCACCGCGCGCGCCTCGCATCTCCGAACGGGCATCCGCGCCCGCACCGCGCGCACCTCGCGTCTCCGAGCGGGCATCCGCGCCCACACCGCGCGCACCTCGCGTCACCAAAACGGGCATCCGCGCCCGCACCGCGCGCGCCCCGCGCCAACGAACTCGGCCGGCCGACCGGGTATAAAACGGCCCACGCCAAAAAGATCGGGAC
>JANQDE010000697.1:18202-34176 GCA_037157785.1 Cephalotes varians
TTATAATAAGCTCACTATGTTAAAATGCAAAGAATATCGGGTTTTTGGAGGTTATGAGAAAAAAAATAGTAAGCATGAGTTGAATAGACTTATCGGTTTCTTTTAAGTTATGAAAAATGGTGATATTGAAGGGTTATATGGACTTTGGATTTTTCCCTAATTCTAGTCTTCGATAATGTTCCGCTTGGCCATGAGCAGTCCGGATCGCTCGATCCTCAAATTTGTAATTTGTAACTTTGGTGTATGTAAATTAAATTCTATATTAATTAATTAAGAATTGTTCTAATATCAGGCGAATTATGTTAATTTTAAGTTTAACTGTAACCGTTCAAAATTTTAATTATTAATGTGACCTTGTTTATTATGATTATCTAAATAATCGGAGAGTCTGTTTCGCTAATTTCGGTCGAAAAGCAAACCAACGAAACTTCGATAATAACAGCATCTTCGGTACCAAGAAGTGGTTTTTGCACGTTCGAGCAGAGGAAAGTCGGTTTTTCACAATATTGATTTGACCGACTCTCGGTCGTTAAAATCTTCTAAAATAATATTCGCAAAATCTTAGCCAATGATATTCTGGCACGCGATAATTTGTTCCCCCGAATTTTCTCTGCTTAACGAATTCTCTCGGGTTCGCGCTATCGATCGGAGAGGCGCGGAGTCAGAATCGTCGAGCGACGCCATCGATTAAGTCTTCCTTGTAACACGTTAAATCGAGCCAGTTCGGGTAAAGAAGCGGAGTCATATCTGTAAATTGATGTAATCGGGAGTAGAACTATAGACGGCGAGTTTCAAATTAGCGAARCAGATTATTGCGTTTCAAATTTTATTAACAACTAATAAAGACACTGTTAAGACAGTAAACAGATGAAAATTGTGTGAGAGATTTCGACACCAAACCTAACGCACATTTCCGCTCGCACTCTCTGGTTAGTGCTAAACGATCAGCGTCGTTCGCGCAACACATCCTCTCGCTTGCGCTCTCGAGCCTTGAGTGCAATCAGGGCCGTAACCGGGCGACGGCGAACCCAAAGGAAAACCATCTCGCGACTCCACTCGCACTCTCTCTGAGTGGATCTGGCTGTCAACTTCCGCAGCAGCGGAAACATTTTGGTCCTTCGAGCCGGATCGAGGGGAGTTGGGTGGTTAAGCTGGTTCAACTCAAACACCTCTCCGAACTTCCGCTCAGGAAATGGTGACTGGAATATCCATGAGTGAGCTTCTCGCCAAGCAGCAGACACTGCTGCACACCATCGCAAGGCTCTTCCCAACTTTAAAAAGTTGGGAAGAAATAATTACACTCCAGCGAAGATCCGTTCGAGACTGGGCGCTCTCAAAGATACTTGGGCCCAGTGCGTAACCGGCCATGCAGCCTTAATGCAGTTCTATCCCGAGACCAAAAGGAGGGAGGTCGCCTACTTCGAGCAGCAGGAGTTCGACGACCACGAAGGACCTTTATCAAGCGGCCCTCGACTACATGACGGAGTGCCTGGAGGAACTGGAGCCCGCATCCCCGGCAGCCCAGCTGGCAAGTTCAACTTATAGATTCGCGGATTCCGCGTCCTTTTCCGTGTCACACTTACCGCCAATAAAAATTCCGCCGTTCTCGGGCAAGCCCCAAGAATGGGAAAGCTTCCGCGATAGATTCGCGTCGCTTATTATTCAAAATCGCGACTTAACCGATTTCTCACGTATGCACTTCCTAGCGTCGAGTCTAACGGGTAGCGCTCTCGATGCGATTAAAACAGTTCCTATCACGGCGGATAATTTTGACATCGCCTGGAAGACTCTCGTTTCGCGGTACGACAATAGACGTCGCCTCGTCGAGGTTCACATTTCCGCGTTACATAATYTGCCTACCGTTAATCGGGAATCAGCGACTGAATTAAGCGACCTTCGCGACAAGGCGAATCGCGCGATCGCCTCGCTAAAAAAGCTCGACCGATCTGCCGAAGAGATTCTGAGCGATGTTCTCGTGTATATGGTAACTCAAAAATTAGATCATTCGACGCGAAAGGCGTGGAAGCTCAAAGGATGCGACGACGTGAAAATTCCTTCTTATGAACTCGATCAATTTATCGCGGCCCGCGCTCGAGCTCTCGAGGAGCTTAATCCCTCGGCTTCGAGCCTCTCGTCGCGTCGGGCGAAAGGCTCAACGATTGCGGCGTCGACCGCTTCTCCTGTTTCGTGCCCACTCTGTGACGCGTCTCATTTCATTAATAAGTGCGCTCTATTCTTGAAGAAAAGCCCGAGTCAAAGAGCGGAATATGTGAGGCAAGCAAGGCGGTGTCTCAATTGCCTCAGCACGAAGCATGCCGCGCAGCACTGCCCAAGCAGATTCTCCTGTCAAAAATGTCAAAAAAGACATCATTCTCTCCTTCACAATGACTCGGGCTCCGTTTCAACAGTCGTTGCCGCAGTTCCAAACGCCGCAGCATCTTCCGAAGCGTCAGAAGCCGCGACCGCTAGCTCATTGTCGCGGTCTCAGCGGTTTCCTCACGACCGCCGGTGTTACTTGCTATCGCGCGTGTTCTCATAACTTCTCCCCTCGGGCGGACGCGCATTGTTCGCGCTCTTCTCGACCAGGACCTTGGAGCTTATGCTCATATCGGAAAGTCTAAGACAGGAATTGAGATTGCGCCGCTTTCGAATGCCTATTTCAATCTGCGCGGTTGGATGCGTGGATGCCGGAGCGTGTCGATACGCTCAACTCAGAATCTCTTCGGTGCATTCGTCCGAGCCGGCTCTCGACGTCACGGCGTCTATTCTGCGCTCGCTAACGCGATTCTCCGTCGCGCGCCGCATCTCACATCCAGTGGGAACACTTAGCCGGTCTTCAGTTGGCCGACTCACAACTGACCAGTGCTGATCCGGTCGAGCTCATAATCGGCGCCGATCTGTACGGCGAAATTATACTCGACGGACTCCGGAAAGGCTCGATCGGTCAGCCTATTGCGCAAAACACCATCTTCGGATGGATTCTCTTAGGACCGACAGCTCCTGCGACGTCAGCCCCTCCGACTTCCGCCTCTCCCGCGTTCGGTCACTGTTGCTCACACGTGACGTTCTTGCGCGAGGATCCGCTATCACTTGATGGAGCATTGAGGCGATTTTGGGAAGTGGAGGAAATTCCGCGAAAGACTTTGCTCAATCTGGATGAGCAAAAATGCGAAGACCATTTCATTGCAATACACTCGCGTTGTTCTGACGGGCAATATATTGTCCGCCTTCCATTCAAAACCGGTCCGCCGCTTGAGATCGGATATTTTCGCGGCGCCGCCTTTCGATGCCTCAACGGCTTATTACGCCGACTTAAACAATCGCCGGCTCTTCATGAAGAGTATTCGGCATTTCTACGCGAATATCAGGATATGGAACACATGCGCGCGGCGCCTCCGCTCCCAGAATCGTCTCAATGCGTCTTCGTTCCTCATCATCCGGTTATTCACGACGGGAACAGTACCACGCATCTCAGAGTGGTGTTTAACGCGTCGAGCACTACGTCGAACGGGACATCGCTCAACGATCATATGTTGACGGGACCGAAGCTCCAAACCGACTTAGCCGCCATGATATTGCGCTGGCGACAGTATCGGTACGTTTACTCAGCGGACATCGCCAAGATGTATCGTCAAATTCTCGTCGATCCGCGAGATGTAGATTATCAGCGGATTCTTTGGTGCGCCGATGAGCCTGGTTTCGTTCGCGAATATCAGCTTTTAACGGTCACATACGGCACCGCGTCCGCTCCGTTCTTAGCTCTCCGCGTAATCCGCCAACTCGTCCAGGACGAAGGCCGGGCATTTCCACTCGCTGTTCCTTCAAGATAACATCTACGTGGATGACGTATTGTTCGGTGCCGACGATGTCCCGCTTCTACTTCGGACGCGCGATCAGACGTGCGCGTTGTTGAATCGAGGCCAATTTCAGCTACGTAAGTGGTCAAGCAATTCTCCGCGACTGCTCGATGACATTCCCGAAGAAAATCATGGCCTTGTTTGTAGCAAAACTCTGCAAAACGATGAGCAGCTTAAAATTCTAGGAATCTGCTGGGTTCCATCTCGGGACGCGTTCCAATTTTGCGTGTCTATTCCGCGCTCGTCCCGTCGCACAAAACGGTCGATTCTATCAATCATTGCGCGTCTATTCGATCCACTGGGCTGGAGCGCTCCAGTGACGATAACTGCCAAGATCTTTCTTCAAAAGTTATGGCAGGCTCGCGCTGACTGGGATAAAACCATCTCGGATAACCTCGTCACGGAGTGGATATCTATCGAGGATTCGCTCAAAGCCATTGACGGTTTCCTTCTCGAACGTTGGATAAAGAAGGGTGCGGATATCGTCGACTGTGAGCTGCACGGATTTTCGGACGCGTCTCAGCAGGCCTACGCCGCCGCCGTTTATCTCCGCCTTGGATCACTGTCGAGCGAGCGCTCATCAATGTTGCTTGTCAGCAAGTCCAAGGTTGCGCCCATTAAGCCGTGGAGCGTGCCATGGCTGGAATTGGCAGCAGCAATATTGCTCTCACGATTAATGGAGTTCGTTTTGAATTCTCTTCGGCTTCCGGATACGATTCCGTGCTTCTGCTGGACAGACTCGTCGGTGGTTCTGGCCTGGGTGACTCAACACCCGGCGAAATGGAAAACTTTCGTCGCCAATCGTGTTGTCGAGATCCAAAGTCGCGTGCCGCGTGCTTCCTGGCGACATGTATCCACTGACGAAAACCCGGCTGACTGCGCGTCCCGTGGCATTCTCGGGGGGCAACTCGCGTCACATGACTTATGGTCCGTTGTGGTTGCGCCTCGCTAAAACTGACTGGCCGACGCCAGTCATTCTCTCTCCCGCCGGTTGCCTACCCGAACGAAGAGTAGACAAAACTGCGCATTCCGTAGCGCCAAAAGAACCGTGGGATCTTGCCTCGCGATTTTCATCGTGGCCGAAACTCCTCAGGGTCTCCGCGTATATCATGCGGTTCGTGTCGCGCTCTCGCTCTCGCTCACCGCTGCCTGCTAGTCGTGGCGACGGTTCAATTTCTCTCTCCGCTCGCGAGATCGAGTCCGCTCGAACCTTGTGGCTGACGTACATTCAGCGGAAGTCCTTTCCGATCGAGCAAAAATCTCTTCGGACAGGGAAACCTCTCTCGTTTAAAAGCGGTCTCATTTCGCTCAACCCATTTCTTGACGAGGATAAATTAATTCGCGTAGGCAGGCGGCTTGCTCACGCTCCACTCCCTCTCTGCGCGAAGCACCCGATCTTGTTAGCGTTACCCGGTAACTCAATTAATTGTGCGACACGCTCATTTGCGGTCCCCCCACGCCGGAACTCAGTTAACGCTCAATACGTTGCGACAAGAGTTCTGGCTGATTCGCGGCCGCAGTTTGGTAAGGGCCGTTATCCACAAATGCGTTGTCTGCGCTCGCGAGCGAGCTGCGATTCCGACGCAGCTTATGGGGAATCTGCCCCGGGTCCGCATTTCGCCTCCGTCGCGTGCCTTTTTAAACTGTGGTCTTGATTACGCCGGGCCGATTCTAATCCGTTCCATGTCCGGCCGTGAAGTGGTGTCGAAAAAGGCCTATATCGTCATATTCGTCTGCATGGCCACTCGTGCCGTTCACTTGGAGATCGTCGACGGATACTCTACGCCTGCCTTCCTGGGGGCGTACACTTGGTTCGTGGCTCGACGAAGTCTTCCCGCGTCCATCTATTCGGACAACGGAACCACCTTCGTTGGGGCCGACCGGGAAATAGCACTTGCCTTTCGCACGGCCCTCCGTGACCCTAATTTTCAGAACCGAACGGCTGCCGATAACGTAAATTGGAACTTCATTCCCCCGGCCGCGCCTCACTTCGGCGGTCTGTGGGAAGCCGGAGTGCGAAGCGTTAAGCATCACCTCCGTCGCATAGTGGGCGCTCATACGCTCACATACGAGGAAATGTCCACGCTGCTCTGTGGCATTGAATCATGTCTGAATTCGCGACCCTTAGCGCCCMTCTCCGACGCGCTCGACGACTACGAGCCATTGACGCCGGGACATTTTTTAATCGGCGGCGCTCTCACAGCTCGTCCCGAGCCCTCGATACTCGATTTAAACGAAAATCGCCTCACGCGATGGCAACTCGTTCGCCAGCTAACAGAACGATTCTGGAAAGTATGGCAAAGCGATTATGTTAACACTCTCCAGCAGAGAGCCAAGTGGAGGCGTGAGTCAATCCCCGACATTCGCGTCGGACAGCTAGTATTACTTCGAAACTCGCTACTTCCTCCCTGTAAATGGGAGTTGGGGCGCATAACTATATGTCATTCGGGATCCGACGGCCTTACACGCGTCGTCACCGTCAAAACCGCAACGTCAGAATACAAAAGACCGCTGAATAAACTGTGCCTATTGCCTGTCGACATTGAGCAACAGTCGACCGCCGACAGCGAGCCGTCGGAATAGCACGAGATCACCGACAATCTCCCGCTTATCGCGCTCGGACTTCGTCGCGTGCGTTAATCGAAACGAGTATTTCGAGGCGGTATGTTCCGCTTAGCCATGAGCAGTCCGGATCGCTCGATCCTCAAATTTGTAATTTATAACTTTGGTGCATGTAAATTAAATTCTATGTKAATTAATTAAGAATTGTTCTAATATCAGGCGAATTATGTTAATTTTAAGTTTAACTGTAACCGTTCAAAACTTTAATTATTAATGTGTCATTTTCTGTGAGGTCATTTCCTGCGACGGCATTTTCTGTAAGGCCATCCTCTCCCCCTCCCTCCCGTGACGTCATTCTCGGACCCCCCTCTCGCGAATCCACCGCGGATTCCCCCTGCCCCGCACCCCCCTTGGAGCCTCATGGGTTAGAATCGGTCCCTTTTACCTACTCGAGATATTCGCTTCATGAGCTAAACTCTCCCTGTTGAGTTCAACTAATCCGAGTTTTCCTTATTCTCCAAACACTCCGAATAAAAATTCCCGCACTGCTAACACTCTCTCGGAGGAAACCTCTTCCTTACTTTTCTTTTTTGACTTACACTTTCTTTCCATTTATAATCTCTCCCTTTATAATCTCTCCCTTCCTCTTCTTTAATCTGTCACTTTTACAAAAGGCCTTCTCTTCCTCCTCATCTTTTTGTTTTCCAAAATGATAATTTCCCTTTAGTACTTTACAGTTTTAAAAATGCTTATTAACATCTTTCATTAATTTGACGATCAACATTTGTGACTTTATTTCTATTCTAGTTCAGAACTGCGTTATATGACCGGCTGTGTTCGGCGCGTAGTTTGAATGTACTAGATTATAGTTTAATTTAAATAAAAATTAAATAAAAATAGAATTATTATTGAGCACTGACACCTAGCTTTGACCGTATTTGGCCGTGTTTTAAATTGCTATGATAATTTCCCTTCTTCTTGTCAAAATTTTTTCCTTGTATGACTTTAAGTCTTAGTCCTCTCCACCGCGGAATTTAACATCCTCACAGGAGACACCCTCCAACTGGAAAGTTCTTTTAATAAATCTGTCTAAAAGAGCAGCAATGTATTGGGCGCGATCTTATCACGCAGCGCGAAAGGACATTCAGGATATGCCAAACGAGAAAGCCTTTCAATCTCCAAACCGACTGTTGCTAGCTCCTCCCCAAATTTCTGTCGTCGATTCGTAAATTACGTATAAGAATTTTGAGATAAGTTTCCCTCAAAACGCAACTCTAATTTCGCCTTGAGTTCCCCGTACTCGAGATTCTCGACTTGCATACATTCAAGGACCGAGCGCGCTTTCCTCTTCAGGCAAGTGGCCAATGCTACGGCCTTGTCGCGTCGTTTCAACTATTTGGCCATGCTATTAAATCGAATTGCGAAAAGAATTCACGCAACGGCATCTTCCTATCATATATATCATATTTAATTTATATCCGAGATCACCGCGTATTCCGTTCGCGTGAACTTGCGCACTATCGCGTAATTCATCTAAATTTAACGCGACCCCATCATTGGAAAATGTGTCCGCGTTCCTAACACGTCTCCATTAATGAAAGGACTTATCTGGCGGTGTTCCTGCAGTCACTGGAGCTTCTCATCCCGAAGTCGCAGCGCCGTTACAAGCTGCTCCTGCTGCTGCTGCACACGCTCTTCGTGTATTTGTCTGAGCTCATCTATCGCCGCGCGTAAAAGAGCCTCCACGCTCATTGGCTCGATGACATCCCTCGACAAACGCTCTGCATCCTCCGGTAATCGCTCTGCGTCCCTCGTTGAACGGATACACACTCCTTTACGTGCGAAGGTATTTATTAGAGGCATTGCCAGAGATGCCAGATCATGGGACGTGGGACCTCCCACCATCTGACGCGGGATCTACCGTTACATGTGCAGGCGGCATGTGTATCGGGCCGAAGCGTTGACTGGCGCTGAGCGTACACACACATGCCACATGCCACATGCACATGTAATGGTAGGGGGTCCCATGATCTGGCATCTCTGGGCATGGCTCGCCGATCTCTCTTGTTCGTCCATTCAAATTCCAGACGAGCCCTCAAAATGATACACTCGCACGCCGCTACATTCGCGCGCGGAAATAAAGTAACACTCGTTTGAAATATTAAACTTTCTTTAATGCAGATACAGAGCACAACGAGCACGTCTTGTCGTGAAGACAGCTCGTAAAAGTTCATCAATGACAACTGTTTATAACAGCAACACAGTCCGTTGCCCGGAGAACGTTACACGGCATCATTCAGACTCGAGCTTCGCTTCATGCCAGAGGCGACTCATAACAATATGTAAGTTAGCAAATATGAAAGTAAGTTATCTGTGGATTTATATATAGATAGATTATATGCTCTCATTGGAAATGTAGATAACATTAGTAACAAAGTCACGACAATGTCATACGCCCGCCCGCTCATCTGCCTGCCCGCACGCACGCACGCCCGTACGCACGCACGCACTCCCGCACGCATACACGCACGCGTTATTATTTTATTAAATAAATTTTAGATGTTAGCAAAAATTTGTTCTCGCTTTTTATAATTAAATCTAAGGACCTCTCTTTCTTCCCTTTACCTTCGTAAGTTCGCATGTGATCCCTGATCATATGGATTTAGTTCCTTGACCTAAAATTAAACGATCGACGAACGCACTGTTTCAGACGGCATCATAACATCTATATGGTACGCTGTCCTGCATCTGGGACTTGTGGCAAGTGTGTTCGATTCGTGGCTCATGCCACAGCGCGTTGACCCGCAAGAGAGAAATCTGAAATATCCTTCTATATCTCGCTTACCCTAAATACTCTCTTTTTGAAATAAAAAAAATTAAAGTGTAAAAAGGTTGTAGGGCAATAGCAGTCAAAAATTTAGAATCAGTGTTCTCAGAAACTCCCAGACAATGAAAGTGGCTTGGGTAAAACTAATGTTACTAATTTTATAATTTTCAATCCTTTCTTACCCYCTACAACTCTTTTACACCAYAAGRRAAAGRTTGTGGAGCCAGAATATTTGAAAATTTAAAAGTTGCATACTATAAAACCTTACAAATATGAGTTTTCAACTTTGTATGACGAATACCGCATCTTCCGGTTTTCCCTATAACTACCAATAAGGGGTGGGAAGCTTTTTTAACCCTATCATAAATATTGACACTAGCTTGTAAGAGTATAAGTGCTACTCTTTATTTATTTTCAGAACTTAATTTATTTACAACTTCTTAGTTTTCAAAAAAGTTTTTTTGAGAAACTACCGAATTTTACCCCTTTGGGCTTTTTCATGGAGCGGTGATGAAATTAAACCTTAGATAATAAAAGAAAAGGTGTTTTTATCTTCTTTGATATGTTTTTTCCCCATTTTTACCTGTTTTCGAAAGCCAAAACAAATTTTTTTCAAAAAATCCGTAAGACAGCGATTTAGCGTAAATATGTTGATTTTAGGGGTGGTTTCACAACCCCTTAATGATGAAAAACATATGTTCTGGTTGTATAACTTTATGAATTGGACATTTTGAGCAGGAGTTTTTGTGCTTTTAGCTTTTTCCAAAACTTCTTTCATATCGAAAATATCTTATTTTTTTTTAATTTATCCTAAAAAATCGGTATCTTTTTTTTTAATTCAAAAATACAGTAGGAAGGGGTATTTTTTTTAATTTTTCGAGTGAGATTTTGAAAGAGCACCTTCGAAAATACCCGAGTAAGAATTTTCAGATTTTTTTAAACATAAATAACAAAGTTGTCCGAACTTAAAGTTGACGGACAAAAACGGACAGATTGGGACAATAAGGGTTAAGCAAGCGAGAAGGACAAAGATTTAGGAAAGGGTGAAGAAATAAGCCGCCTCAATCCTGTTATTCATTAAACGATACGGCACAAAAAGAAAGGAATTTACACCTAAGAGTACGGCACAAAAATGAAAAGAAAGGAAAAAAAAACGGGACAGTATACTTATTTAACTCACACCATCTGCGGGTTAGTAACGGGAGGATAGTAACATTTAAGATCTTGCACGTACATCCTGCCCGCGGATGACTCTTCCAGCCGTGCCAACACATACACGACCGAAGAGATCACTTTATCCGAAAGGGCTCTTGGAATTTAGATGCCAATTTTGCTACGACGACAAACGACAAGACATGCTGATATTTCAATACTAAATCTCCCACTTAGAAAATCGTGTACGCCTCCGCAAATTATATCGAGCTGACTGTCTCTGCGCTTGATCCAAGCTTTCTGTGACCCACTCTCGTAAAAACTGCAATTTCTTCATTCGCTCAGACCTCTCAGTATCTCTCGATTCAACTTCAGTAACCGTTTGGCTGCGACGATTTAAAGATTGTATGGACTCTAATTCACGTCCGAGATTTAGGAAAGCCGAGGAAGTTCCCAGCGAAGAATGGAACGCAGTCTTATAGGCGAAGCAAAATTCGGAAAGATACTTATCCCATTTGCGATGATTCTGCTCGATAAATGAGACAATCATAGTTTTTAAAACTCGATTAACTTTTTCGATGGGATTCGCTTGGGGATGATAGGGCGGTACGATAATACGCGTAATATTACGTTCTTCGACAAAGGCTTTTACTACAAGATTTATAAATTCGATGTCGTTATCCGTCAGTATGAATTTTGGTGCGTCCCATCGTGAGATAACTAAGTATTCTAATGCTTTGCAAATTTTGGTTCCCATTGCGGATCTTAATGCTTTACATTCCATCTATTTCGTAAACATGTCCTAGTTTATGAAAAAATATTGAAATCCGGCCTTACTATGTAGAAATAGCCCTACGATATCGGCAACTATTACAGTCCGCGATGCGCCGTCACATCAGACCTGTGGGGCTCGCTTGTTTAACTTTAGTATGTTGACAAGCATCGCACGTCCGAATATAATCTGTCACGTCACGGAACAAATTGGCCAAAAATACTTAACGGTAACTCGCTGATATGTCTTCTCAATTCCCAAGTGATCTGCTTGCGGGGTGTCGTGCGATTACCTCAAAGCTTCCTTACGCCATTCCTTCGGAAAAACTAATTTCCAGCGACCGAGATCCTTAATTCGGATATCACCGGCTTAGATCTTAAAAAATAAAGTTGATCATTAATTATTTTTCACTGCGTGAATTTTTCCGGACTCGATACGATCTCCTTATATCTCTTTCGATACCTCTCATCTCGCGTGTTCGCTACATCGACGATATCTTTTGTGGTCACCAAGTTGACAGCATCACTGTCGTTACGGTGTCCTCATTATCATCTCTCTTATACATACGTGAAAGTATATCGAGGACATGATGCAAGGCACGCTTTCGATGAATGATTTCGTAATCATACTCTAATAATTCTAAAGCCCATCTTGCCATTCTACCTGATAGATTTTTTCAAATTATGTAACTAACGCAAACTATTGTGATCTGTAATTACCGTAAATCTATACCTTTGTAAATATGGTCTAAATTTTTGCCCAGACGACAGCCAAACATTCTTGCTCAGTAACGGAATATTTCTTTTCTGGATCTATTAAAACATGATTCGAAAAAGCTATCACCCTTTCCTCATGCTCGATAGTTTACGTTTAAGACTGCATTTAAACCTATAGAGCTAACATTGGTCTGCAACACAAACGGTTCCTCAAAGTTCGGGCACGATAATGTCGGCGTGGTCAAATGTTCCCGTATTTGTTCAAAGGCGTGAACCTGCTCACCTCCCCATCCTCAGCGTTTTCCCTTTTTCAAAAGCCGTATCAGTATCTAGCTAAGGGTCGCGAATTGCGGGATAAATCTACGATACCAGGAGGATATCTTCAAAAATCGGCACAATTTCTAATTTTTTTTAGTTTAATATTGCGTGACGCGGAGTATTCTAATATCGGTTGAATCTTCTACTGTTAACCCCTCCTCCCGTACGATAAATTCCAAATAGTGCACTTGCGAATGGCAAAATTCGCATTTTCGAAGTTCACGGTAAGATCGGCACTCGTAATTTTGTCTAAAATCTTTTTCAGCTAGACCATGTGCTCCTCGAACATAGGTATTACGACAATAATATCATCTGAATATGCGAATTGTTCTATCTCGGAACTTGTAAGACGATCTAGTAATGTCTGAAAGATCGCCGGCCTGTTAGGCTGTACAGCATTCGCGTGAAATGATCCAATTCTTTACCGGAAACGCTATACGCTAATTTCGCGACTTTTCTTTGGTAACTGTATCCGAAAATAAACTTGATTTAAGTTGCTTGTCGAAATGTGGCGAGCTGCATGTAACTTATCGAGAATTCCGTTTATATTTAGCAATTGATACGCGTCTTTCTTCGATAAACTTTTTATTTTTCTAAAATCGAGACAAAAACGATGTTTGCCGTTAGGCTTCTTTATCATAATATGAGGTTTGACCATTCGCTAAACGAGGGTTCTATTATTCCGGCCTCTAACATTTTATCCGTTTATTCGCTTCTAATTGCTTCCTGCACTTTCGGAGTACCCACGAAGTAACAACACTGCTTAGTGGGAAAATATTGCTTAGTGGGTGTACTTTGTCCCATTTGATGTTCCGTCAATCTGGTAACGTCAGGATTTTCGGAAAGTTTCGGTATTGTATCTAAAAACTACATTAGTGTACCTTCTTGTTCCGAAGTTAATTCCAATAGTGCGAAACAGGAAACTCCATCCTGAGCCGGTTCAGTAGCAAGACGATAACGAATATGCTGTTGGATGGGTCCCTTGATAGGAGTCACGGATTTACGAGATTTCGTCGGGTTAAGGTTTGGAAGTTAAAGATTGCCAAAAGAATTCACCACTGACGTGACTTACAATTATACTCGATTATTGAAAATTTATAATTGTGATCACTACACTTAATTATTATTACTTATTTCCTCGAACTTCTCCACTAAACGTTATATCATATCGCGTTACGCTTCATGGCACTGACCAGCGCAACGTTCGGTCTTGGGTGTCAGCACGGCTTCACTGCGAATTCGCGTACTCGCGTACTATATGGGACGACTTCACGTGACGCGTGATTTCTGATCTTGTGACTGACACTTGCGTTCTTTTTGTCGGTCTCTTTTAACTTAGTAATGTGAAACACGGGTCGGCTCGGAGGGCTGTTGCCAAATGCCGGCTCAGGGGTTCCGTATCTTCAATTCGGGTGCAAGCTAAGAAGTACGAGATCGAAGTTCTTAGCTTGCATTTTCGTAATGGTTAATCTAATTCTTAGTTTCTCAATCTTTGAATTAGGTTTCGCCATGCATCATCGGTGCGTTCGCTGTTGCCGCGCGCGTTTCGCTGTGTCGGCACTTCGTTGAAGTAGATTGCAGTCGTCATGCGATCTACTTTCTTAAATATTAGGTAATTATGCAGAATAGGGGAGCCACCTCCGATTTGAATAATTTTTACATATGTTGTCAAGATCATTGTCCCGAGTAATAATATGAAGGTTTTAGGCGAGGGTCGTTGTTTGATAAAAAGTTACAAAGGAAAGAAGTCTACTGAACAATATGCAATTTCTCGACATCCTATGTATGAACATGTGTTTTGCGTTTGTAATTATAATGGGTAGCCTCCGTTTGGACACGAATCAATTGAACACGAGCCATTCACAGCGCTTGAACAGTGGAAAGCCTCTAGRYAYCGGTMGCTGTGRTTGGTRGTGTTYAATTGATCCATGTCCAAACGAGCYCCTCCCATTATAATGTATGTAATTCAGTAAAGTAGATTGGACGCTTTTTTTGAAATAATGTTTGTTACATATCTAATAAATGAAAATATAAATGAATAAATAATTAAATGAAACAAACATAAAGTATTGTGTTTATGAAGTAATTGTAAAATCATCTCTCGATTTGAATAATTTTTACATAAAAAGTCCATTTAGACATGGCTCAATTGGATACCACCAACCACAGCGACCGATGCCTAGAGGCTTTCCACTGTTCAAGCGCTGTGAGTGGCTCGTGTTCAATCGATTCGTGTCCAAACGGAAGCCACTCGTACATTTCGTTTGTGTCTGAAACGTGTAGGCAGGGGGGCTTCGCCCCTTCTCCTGCTCCTCTCACGAAATGTATCCCCCTTGTAACTTTTTATCAAACAACGACCCCCGCCTAAAACCTTCATATTATTACTCGGGACCTTGACAACATATGTAAAAATTATTCAAATAGGAGGTGGCTCCCCTATTCTGCATAATTACCAAATATTATATGATTAATATATTAAAGATATGTTAATAATAACTGGTTATAGCCGTTCGGGCTATAACATCCCTCCCCCGTTATAAAAAGAAAAAAGAGGTACGCAGTTTTCTTACATATAATTTTGCTATAATCTTTATCTTATAATTATGGTTTTTATTCCGATTACATTGTTAGGTTACAATCGTTTTACTTATGCTAGTTACAATATTTTATTGTTGTAATCGCATTCTAATGTCTGAAGCTTTTGCTTTGTTTAAGTATTGATTTCGGGTATTCGCTCAGATTACTATCTATTGTAAATATCGGGCGTCTGGCGTCTTTCTTTTTGTTTTTCCGCTGCAAAATTATGTAAGCTACGAGAATTATTATGATAATGGTAATCATTCCGCTTGACACCATTGGATATATAAATTGTTTTTGTGAGAAGAAGTTTTGGTTATTTTCTTCGATACTATTATTTATTTCCTCTAATTTTGCTTGTAATTTGCTTAGCTTTATCCTGTGTTGTGATAAACTTTGTAA
This sequence comes from Cephalotes varians, assembly GCA_037157785.1. Lineage (NCBI taxonomy): Eukaryota > Metazoa > Arthropoda > Insecta > Hymenoptera > Formicidae > Cephalotes > Cephalotes varians. Next base: position 33,386 of record JANQDE010000697.1, read on the forward strand.
GGTATCGTTATCGTTCGTTATTGTTTTTTGGTCGCGTAAAAATGTTATGTTTAACTCCGGTAGGTACGTTTCTATGTCCGTTTCAAATATTATTTTCTTCGACTGTATCGTCATGTCCCGTTGTCAGTTTGCATTTATCCTTTAATGCTATTCTCCCCATATTTCTTATAGTTATTTTCTGTTCGAGCCGTCCGTCGCAGTCTATTGTTATCTGTTGATCGGTGGCAATCGAATATAACCACGAATGAGGGCGATTTAGCGCGATCTAAAAGTTGATTGTGGAAAATATATGTTTACTAGTGCAATGACGGTAGTATCTCTGTTGTGTATATATTTGCACCTCGCACGGTGCGTTCATGTTCACGCGATAGATCGGCATCGAATTTCGACACGCTATATTGTAAATTATCTTTGACGCATTTCTCTAATTCTTTTTTGGTTATTTTTAGGTACGTTAATTTTTGCCCTATCCACTGCTATTACTTCGTTGCTTATTTCCCTAGCGGTGAAAATATTGCTATAGTCGTGTACGGGTAAAGCGATTACATTGATTAAATTGTAATTCGGCTGTGCAATTAGCAGGAAATGCAGTACGATATAGTAGTTTTATCGCTAAACGCGGTTATTTGTGTGTGTTTCTCTATAGCTAGCCAGTCCTCATTGTGGATTTTAAACGGGAAGTATAGTCCCTGCGATATCGCGTTGCGTCGCTTCTTTTAGTTGTCGGATAATGTCATCTATCGGCATCAGTTTTGGGTGCATTGCCCCTTGTCGGATATATGTTAGATACT
>JANQDE010000698.1:0-10190 GCA_037157785.1 Cephalotes varians
TAAAATGATTTTATCTAGATTTTGACTTTGCGTCACAATATCTCGGCACATAGGACACGTAGGAAAAAAATAAAAGCACTTTTATAATGTAAATCAAACCCAAGCTATCRATTAAGACCATTTAAAACCTAATCAGCTGAACCGTTATTGAGATCTGATAATCTCAGATGCTCGCAACTCGCCGGCTCGCGTATAGATACACGGTCCGTCTCTCGCATACACTTTAGCGCTGAGACACGACCGTGTCTCTTGATACATCACTAAATACAAGCATTCCAAGTGAAAAGGATTTAGAGGAAGTTAAGCAATTGAATGTGACGGATGAAGAGAAAGAGCAACGCTTGGCATTGACTACTACATTGGAATTGACTATTAACACAGCTTTTAACACAACTGGCAGTATCTGAAAGACAGTGCTTATTATGTGAATCACATTTAGCAATCATTGAAGCAGCGAACGAACAAAACACATCTCTGCTAAAGAATTTCTACAAGGTGTGTCATTTATCGAAATTAGACCAAGATACACATATACAAATTTTCTTTACCTCTTGTCTTACAAATGTGTTTATTAACCTTTTAACAGCGGGAGTGGTCCATATATGGACCAACCAGGGGACACATAATATTTGATGTTTTTTCAGGGAAAATTTTTTGCGTTGAATATGGGAAAAATAGTGTAAGAATTCCTGGAAGTATCCTTGACCTTGAAAATCGCTATTTCAAGGTCAATTGTTTTTTTTTTTTTTGCTATTTTGGCTTAAAAGTTGGCATACCTATCTTTTTAGGTCTATCACCGAAGATGAGAGGCGAGGGGAGTTCAATTTGTTGAATACTTTTCTCAAAAATTGTTATTATTCAATGCCCAGTCTCAATTTTTCGTTACCCCCACTATCTTTTTTTTTTAATTGTTTACAGCGCCATCTGCCACGAATCGAAAAAAATGTTTCAAATAAAACTTACTTATTTTTTCATGGAGAATCCGAATCTGTAATAAAAATGGGGGTTCCCGTTTGAGATTTGAAAGTTACCTCCCACCCCATCCCCAGGGAGGCGGGGGCGGGGTCAATTTTGGTATCATTCGAAGGCCCTCTTCGACAAGAACAACTTTTATTTTGGATATTATGTCGTCCAATGCGTATTTTTTGAGTTATTTTGATTTGTCAGGTTAAATGGGACACCCTGTATAATAACTGGTGTCCTTGAAATATTCTTGAGGGTGACATTTGCGACACATATGACTATTCTTTTCGTACTCAGCGCATCAAAAAACGTGGGTATACCAACTTTTAGGCCAAAATAGCAAAAAAAAAAATTTAACCTTGAAATGGCGATATTCAAGGTCAAGGATGCTACCAGGATTTTTTTCTACTATTTTTCCCGTATTTAGCGCATCAAATTACGTAGGAAAATACTCTCAAACCTTCGCGCCAAATTTTTTACATTAAACTTTACCTTGCCGGCGGGGCTGGTCCATATAGGGACCAGCAGACAGGTTGGGGACTCCATATAAGAAATTCATTGAATTTATTTATAAATTTCACGTCTAATAAGAAGTCGATTTTAACTCAAATTTCCCCGCCGTTAAAAGGTTAATAATATATTAATTGGTGATTCTTCTTTACTTAATTATGTATATTAATTTTATTTAGAAGAAAAATATTTTTTTGGATATGTTTGAGGATGAATGAGGATGGATGGAGCAAAATACAAAAATGACCGTTAAATGTCGAGTGGCTAATGATGGATAGCAATATTTTGTTGCCTCCTATGGGCACACTTATGACTGGAATCGAATTTAGCAAAAGGCTGCCGTGTGGTGAGGTATAGGCAGAAACAGAAAGAAATACATTTTTAAATAAACATATAAATCTAAAAAATAACATCGATAAGGGAATAATACATAAATTTGCAGGTGGAAAGAGCACGTACAATAAGAGTTTTATTCTTGATAAGAGAACTATCTTTGACAATCAATATGGAAGTAGAAACTCAATTACTACTGACTAATCCGGCTAATTGCATACAAGTTAATAATGCTCTTGATCTGAATAAGAGTTATTTATTATCTCATACACAATTATATATATATATATATTATTTATTTTATATATATTTTATATATATTATATATATATATATATATTATCATACACAATTATATATGTATATTAATTATATATATTATTATATGAAAATTTTTCTTTTTTTTTTATAGAGGGGGAAATCTCATGGATACCTGACCCTGACCTGCCCGCGGTAGTGTAGGACTTCATCACATGCGCATCGCAGAAGATAACGCATGTATGACCTACCCACTAAAACCCCCTCTGTTGCCACGATCATAAAGAGGGTGACTTTAGAGAAGATCGAAGAGGATAATATTTTATTTTCACATATTACTTCTCAGTAATTTAAATCCTCTCCTTCAGAAGACAATACGGCGAGTGCCAATCGGCGGTGCATTGAATTCACTATTGCCTGACAATAATCGGGGCGCTGGTGCAAGTCAGTCCAAGATGCACTCGTTGCACAAGGTCTTCCCTTCTGTGGACAATGTGGGGCGTCCATTTTCTGACCATCTCTGCCCAAAGATTTTCGATTACGTTGAGGTCTGGAGACCTCGGAGGCCAATTTAATCGTACGATTTCCAGATGGTTCTCGTACCAGGTTTTGATGATTCTAGCGATATGGATTGGACTATTGTCCTCCACGACGACAATTCTTCTTTATCATAACGTCTTCGTACGTTGGGCAGCATGACTTCATCAAGTATGTTCACATATTGTTCAGCATTCAAATTTCTTTCTATTTCTATCAAATCTCCTGAATCATCAGCCGACATCCATCCCCAGAATGCCGCTGTAATGTGGCCACTTGATATTGCTGGTAAAATGTTGTTTTGCTCATATCTGATGTCGGTTTTTTAGACGTGATAACGCCATCTTTATCTGTTGAGAAAGTTTTCTCGTCCATTCCCGGGTAGGTCATACATGTATCTTCTGTGATGCGCATGTGATGAAGTCCCACACTACCGCGGGGTGGTCAGGGTCATGAGATTTCCCCCTCTATAAAAAAAAAGAAAAATTGTCATATAATAATATATATAATTAATATATGTATGTATATATATATATATATATATATATATATATATATATAAAATGACTTTATTGGTCCCCTTAGGGTTACAATCTTAATAATATATATATCTATTTTTACAAGCTAACCTTATAACTAACTTACATCTAACGCATAACTCTAAACATACTCCTTATCTAATCGTTCATCTGATCTCTATCTGTACACACACACACACACACACACACACACACACACACACACACACGCGCGCGCGCGCGCGCGCGCGCGCGCGCCCACGCTCGTCCAGGACCCCCCCCCCCCTCCAGCGTATTCATCTATCATTCTTTTCGTAAATATTATCTCTTTTATGTACTTTTTTACAGGAGGAATTTCTTTTTTCCTCTTCTTCCCAATGCCTCCCTCCTCTCATTTCGTTTCCCAGCCTGAACCTGCCACTCTTCTCTATCTTTCCCCCCATCCCTTTTTCAGATAGCTCGGAATCCCCTCCTCTTTTATCCAACCATATCACGTACTAAATCTTCCCTCCCTAATCCTCCCCCAATTCTTCTCTCTCTGCAACTTCCTTCTTTTCTAAATCCTCAAGGCACACTCTCCCCTCCACTCTCTGCTCTTCCCAATCCTTCATCCCCTTCTCCAAAAAAGTTTTTCCTTTTCCCAGCCCGATAACTTCTTTCCTTTCAAAATTCTATCCTTCATCTCTCTCAGACAAATCCGTGCCAGCACACTTCCTCTCCCCTTCTCCAACCTCTCTTCAAATCCCTACGCTTTCCTCCCTGCCCTATTCCTCATCAACTTTCTTTGCAATTCCTCTCTTATACCTCGCTGTTTTCCCGTCCATCCCCAAAACCCATTTTAGAAATTTCTCATGTAAGGTTTGTTCGTGCCCCAACATGCTCCTACTCGCTCCAACACGTTCCAATCTATAGTATTACGTTACATGTGTTATAGAATGGAGCGTGTTGGAGCAAATACCTATAGTCTTTACCTGTTGGAGTAACCTGTAGTCTTTCTACTTCTGCTTCCCTCTCCCTCCATCCCCTAATCTCTACCCCATATCCATATCACCAATCTATCAAATAACCAAATCCTTCTCCTCCATTCCAAATCTTCTCTTGCCCATACTACCCCCATTACTGACACCACTTTTGCCACTCTTTTCTTTATATGTTTATCCTGCATCCCGTTCCTTTACTCCGTATATCTTAGGTACTTATATTTCTCGTCTTCCAGCTTCTTTCCTTTCCACCTCCAATTCACCTTGCCTAGTCTCCTTCCCCCACCTTAAATCTTAACATTTTCGTTTTCAATTCCAACTTTTTTTTTCCAGATACCTCTCTAGCCTTTTCAACATACTCCTCATTTCTCCCTCTTCCTCCGCTAGTAAACCATATTGTCTGTGTGTGTCAGTGAGTACACTCTTCCCTCTCCTATTTTAATCCCCCATCCCACTTTATTTTACCCATCTCCTCCTCCAAATCCAACAGCATATTAAACAGCATAGGGCTCAACGGGCATTGCCTCACTCTCTTCGCCGTCCAAAAATCTTCCCCCATTTCCCCTTTCACCCTTACTCTACTCTTCATCTTCCTTAACACCTCCGCCATTCTTTCCACTAATCCCTCTCTTACCCCTCTTTCTCTCAGTACTCTTAACAATATTCCTCTATCCACCGAGTCAAACGCCGTCTTCAAATCTACAAAAACCGCTATCAATTTCCTTCTCTTCTTCCCTATTTGCCTATTAATTAAATAATTTAGTGTAAAAATATTGTGTATTGTCCCCATTCCTTTCCTAAATCCCGTTTAACTCGGTAGTAATCTCTCTCTCTTCCACCTCCTCTCTCAGGCTCTCCTCTCTCAGTCCCTCCGCCAGCGCCGACGAAAAAATTTTATTTTATTTTATATATAGCGTCGGCACTGTCACTCCTCTATATTTCTCCATCTATACTACCGTACCCTGTTCCTTTTTCACCATTGGTACTAATACCCCTTCCTTCCAATCTTCCGGCCATTCTCTCTCCCCTCCATATCCTATTACACACCTCCCATACTCATTCCTCTATTTCTTCGCCTCCATACTTCCATGTCTTCCTCCGTATTCCATCCACCCCCATTGCCTTTCCTTGACTCTCCTCAAAATTTCTCTAATTCTTTCTCTCTCCCCTTCCACTTCCCTCCTTCTCCTCCCATCCTCCCCCTGCACTACCCTTCTCTCTACTCCTCTCAACAACTTAAAATATACTTTACACTCTTCCATCTTGATATCCTCATTAATCCCTTTCTACCTCTTTCTTTCCTTATTCACTATTCCTCACACTTGACCCTCCGCTCTTACTCTCTCCATCTCCTTTTCCCATCTTTTCTTATATTCCCTCTTTCCCCTCTGATAATCCTGCTTATATTCCCCTTTTCTTTCCTCCACGCTTTCCACGTTCTTCTAATCTCCCTCTTTTTTTCCCAGCAATACTCATCCCATCATCTCTTACTCTTTTTTTTATCCACCATACTCTCTGTCTATTCTTTCTATAACCTTTCTTATTCTTCTTTTTAGTTCTCCTACTTCCTCGTGAATCTCCCCTCCTGATATCTCCATCACTTCCTAATTCTAGTTTAAATCTTTCTCAACCTTCCTCATCCCACACTCCTCACCTTCTTCCCTCTGTTTTTTCTGCTCCTCCTATCTCCCCTCTCCTTCAGCCCTACTATCAGTGGATGATGATCCGAGTCAATATTGTCTTCTATTTCCAACTGAACCATGAAGATTTAGTATAGTAATTTCTAATCACACAACTACTAACACACAATTAATATACCAATTTAAAGGAAAGATGGAACTTGACGTCTACGATAACATGTTTTTACATGTCCATCCTTTGCTGTTTGAATTAATTGCTTTATCTGGATATTTTTCTTCTGACTGTTACTATGCATAAATACGTACAGCTTGTCATAAAAATTATCATCACTAGTTCCTAGATGATCATGTCTGTAATTTCTTTCAGCAGATAATTGGATTGGAAGATAATCATTATAAAACTGATCAAAGGTTACGTCCTGTGGACTTCACAATTCTTTTCTTTCAAGGGAATCTGATTATGATTCTAGAATGTACGCGAGAAAATCGAGTGGGATTCTGTTGACAATTGTAGACCCTTTTGAATCGCGCGTGGACTCATTCGTTTTTTCTCGAAAACTCATAAAAGTCATTTAAGAAAAATACAGATTCAGAGTTGTTTTGGAAACGATAAAACCTAAAACGCAGAGTCTGTGTTCTATGGAAAATAAAACAAACTGGATTCTCTCTCTAAGAAGTAGACAGATATGCGAACGCTGCAATCAATAATAACAAGTGACTAAAAGTATCACTTGATCTAGAAAGCATATCAAATTAAGTCTGTTGCAGGCGTTTAAAGATCGTAAAACTGGAAGATAACGCCTTAAGATCGAAAACTAGGCTTTTGTTTGTCGCTATCCGACACCGCACTTGCGATCGACGACGACGAGATTCTTCTGCGTTCAATATATCTAAGATGCCATAAAAAAAAGAAAGACTCATACATGACACGAAGATAACAAATTCTAACTGACTCCCCCTAATATTAATCATCCCCATTCCTCGATAATGCCATTCGAATTTTGACCAATCCTAAGACAGAAAACAGACAGGGTGAACAATTCCCAACCTACTTTGTCAATAGGCAATAGTAAAACCAAAATTTGGACGGTGGGTGGAACCGACTCCATGACAAACTTTTCAATCAACGTTTGAGAAATTAAAAAGTATATCCCCAGAAAGGATCCTACCAACCAAAATCCTAACCCACCGACATGACACATCCCACAGGAAAGAAAGGTTTTTTACATAAGATTCTCGCGATAAGATTCTTTCTCATTCTCGTTTTCGTTTCTTGACTTCCTCGTCTTGGTTGGCTCGTTCGTGTTATTTTCTTAATGATGCCGGTAATCCATGAGTGAACCAAACACAAGTCCCAAGTGTCTAAGATTGCAAGACTACAGAAGGCAACTTTCAAACTGTTTACAAACTGTTGATCAACTGTTTGATCACTAACCGTTGTTCCACGAGTTTGTCGTCCCAAGGATTTTACAATCCTACATGATCAGAAACCTCCGTGGCCGGACCAATGAGGCTGGCTCCCCATGGAGCGTAACTTGCGTATTATAGTAATTTAGAAGTTACGCCATTCAGAAAGTCGGTACCCCCATGGCACGTATTTCATTAAATTCGCGTAAAACGTAATCAATAATTTCGTAATGCTAACCAATAACAGATCAGGCATTCTGTTGTACAATAGAGCAGAAATACTAAATGGATTCTCGATTGGTTGTTATTATTTAAGCGTATTGTAAAATACGCGCCATGGGGATTTGATATTTTGTATGTAAGATTGTGTGAAAGCGCAATATATATGGCCATATCACAGTTAAAATCATAGTAAATAATAGCATCCATAATTTGTTATTAATCATTGGCAATAGGTACTGTCGGATAAAAAAAAATAGAACTAATAATCGAATATATACATTATCATTACTGAGAATAAGTCGAGGTTTCAATATTATGAACTTATGAGAGTCCTGGTCGATTCATTGCAGACATGGCAGTAAATTGAAATCCTTAAATATGAATTCCAATCTCGTATTAGCAATTATTGGCATAAAATTGCAGAAGTGGAGGAAAACGAAACCAATATTACAACATCGGAAAGTTGGAAAACAGAATATATTGAAACTCATTGCACTATGGAAACTTCTGATGGAGTGTGGAAAAGAAGAATATGGGTTCGCCCAACATTCACACAATTGCGAAGACATTTTCAAGGAGACAGTGACAATCTGGTCATAGAAATGGAGCTACAAGACCAGGAAATGTTTTATAATTATTGCAGAATGTCTAGAGAAATGTTTTATTAATTGCTAAGTATGTTGAGTCTTTTCTAGAAAAACAGATTGTTATTCGAGATCCAATACCGGCTCGCACTTCTAATATGTTTGCGTTACTTAGCTTCCGGTGACAGTATGGCTTCAATATCTTACGCATTTAGAGTTGGACTAAACTCTGTTTCAAAAATTGTTTCTGAGACATGCGAAACATTGTGGAATTCCCTCTATGAATCTGTAATGCCACCAATAAATAGAGAAGTTGGTTGAGAATTGCAGATGAATTTGAAAGAAAATGGAATTTTCCGCATTGTATAGGTGCGATAGATGGAAAGCACATTGTAATTCAGGTGAGATTTTTTCTTCAATTTATTTGCTATTTATTTGTATTGAAAAGTGCTTGAAGATTAATCTCTGACGATCTTTTTTGTTTGTCTTTTAGGCACCACCTCGTAGCGGATCAGTATATTATAATTACAAAGGGACTCATAGTATCAATTTATTAGCAGTTTCGGACGCCAATTATTGCTTCACACTAGTCGATATTGGAGCCGAGGGTAGACAGAGTGATGGATGTATTTTTGCGAATTCAAAATTTGATCAACGATTAGAAAGAAATGAAATGAATTTGCCGCAAATGAGTGCATTAGAACCTAACAGGCCTTCTTTACCATATGTATTAGTGGTAGATGAGGCATTTGCTCTGAATCAGTATATGATGCGACCATATCCTCGATGTGGCCGATTAAATCGTCAAAGAAAATTATTTAATTATCGTTTAAGTCGAGCAAGAAGAGTAGTCGAAAGTTTGTTTGGAATTATGGCGGCACGATGGCGGATTTATCGGTGTCCAATAATTTCGTCCATCTCCACTGCAATAAAAATTGCCTAAGCGACTACATGTTTGCACAATTTTATAATCAAGAATGAAAATAAATTGCACAATTTTCAAAGACAGTACACTCGCATTATTGGAAATGATGTAGACCCAATTCGTGGTGCATTGCAAGAAATGAATAATGCTAGCAGATCCAACGCCCACACTCGACTTGCATCCAGAATCCGAGATGATTTTGCATCATATTTTGAATATGGCGGAGCAGTATCTTGGCAATGGCAAAAAGTTCTTAATAACGATTTTTAATAATAACATTTTAGACTCTTTTCGTATCTTCATGAAAATAACACGATTAAAAAGTTAACAATGTATATTTATTAATAAAAAAGTTCAATACATATTATACATTTTTTCAATAGTTAACATTTTAAAGTCTACATTATATATTGTTATACTTGACATACCCATAACATTATTCAGTGCTTAACTAATTGCACGCATTTGTTTGTACTCTTACTTAAAACTATCACACGTAAAAATTTTAATTGTAAATAACTATAAGGCCATAAACCAATTGATCAATCACAATCAAGCATTCTAACAAGGTAAAGTATATTTGTCTGTAATTAGTTGATTTGCTTACAGTTTTATGGTTATGATTAAAATTTTTGTACGTATAATGATATCTTTACACAATGTGTCTTTACACTGCAAGCGAATATCACATTTTAAATTATGTGACATACTATCACAATCTTGGTCTATTTGAAAGAAAAACAAACTTTTCACAATAAATTAAAGCTTTACTATGCTATGTTTTTATAAAATCTCACAAGAGTACTTTCTCGAGAACAAAAAAGGAAACATATTATGTCAAAATATAAAATTAAAAATATAACTGGAGTTTCATACGATTACGTAATACAAACTTATGACACCTGAAACGAAAAAAACATTGTGCGGAAATGGCAAAAATGGTATATGATATTTGATTTTCTTCGATATTAATGACGTATCACAAGCAAGCAAAAACTAAAAAAAAAGTCATTATATACTATGTTCCCTCTGTACGATGACATATTGCACGCATAAAAATCTTATCGTATTAAATTGTCTTATCACATTTTCACTCTTTTTGGCGGTGAAATCAAATTTTATGACAAGATTTACGAAAAAAATTGTTTTGATAAATATATCAAGAAGCTTATCATGTGTAAACGTGAAAAAAAATTATATGAGTACGTTCAAACATTGCACGGAATTCTTTGGCTCTTTCTTTAAAAAAAAAAAGACACATTTAAAGATGTCGATTCTAAGATGATATGGAATGTGACTTATTAAATATTTTC
>JANQDE010000699.1:14236-34422 GCA_037157785.1 Cephalotes varians
GATTTATTATAAACAATCAATATAAAAATATAAGTAATTACTAAGTAACCGCGATACATTGTTAGAGTGTCAGGCACTTTTTACAATCGTATTTATGTGTGAATGTGTGAAAGAGTACGGGCGGAGCGGAGTAAGGTGAAAAAATATATTTATATATATTTGTATTCGTTTGTAAGCTGTCGATTATCTTTGAGAAGGTAATTGAGGAAGGAGGAAAGAATTTCAAAAAAAAATTGCATTGAAATTATAAAAGATAGGAGAATGGGGAAGGAAAACTGAAATGTGATAATTCATTTAACATCTCTGAATATTCCAATTCATTTTAGTAAACATATAGAGACGGCCTGTTCCGTCGATTCCGTTGATTTACTAATATTTAAAGAAACATTGTTGGAAGTAATCGAACTGGTTGCATTTTGTTGAGATTTACTTTTCTGAAGGACTTATAAAATCGAAATAAAAGGTTATTTAATTTCGGGAAGTGTAAGTGTTTTGCTCAGCTTTTACTAGATGTTAACAACCGGGGGACGTAGAGTGAGTAAACCAAAAGGAAGAGAGTGCCACGATGTTAGTGATCCTCTTGGAGTTAAAAATGAACAGGAGAATGGGAGGACCACGATATTAGTGATTTTCTTGAGGTAAAATTAATCAGAGGAATGGGAGGACCATGATATTAGTGATTTTCTTGAGGTAAAAATAAAAAGGGGAATGGGAGGACCACGATATTAGTGATCCTCTTGAGGTAATACATGGGAGAATGGGAGGACCACGATATTAGTGATCCTCTTGAGGTAATAAATGGGAGAATGGGAGGACCACGATATTAGTGATCCTCTTGAAATTGAAAATAAACAGGAGAATGGAAGGACCACGATATTAGTGATCCTCTTGAAGTTGAAAATAATCAGGAATGCAGGATCGCGTTTAACATCTAGTAAAAAGGGATGCGCGAATTGCAAACGGGTTGGAATATCCGAAAAAAAGGGGAAAATATATATATATATATATATATAAATTAGGGGTGACTTACTATTGGTGTATTGATTGAACAGTTCGGCTGGTTGCAGTCCCTGGTGATCTGGTCTCTCTTTCTCTGCGGCCGTCTGGTCGTCTTAGGTGATAAATCGTTGTACGGACGGCAAAGACGGGCACTTACAAACCGCGTAACTCGTAGACTGACTATGCACTCCCGAATTTAGACGAAGTAATACTGTTGAGACTGAGTGAAACTGGAGACTGGATCGACTTTTTGAGCTCAAAATGTCGTGGGTTATACAGAGTGGGCCATTTTAATCCATCCACGCAAATAACTCCGAAGGTATAGGTGATAGCGAAAAATAACTCGTACAAAAGTTGTAGGGTTCAAAGGGAGGCAACCGTTGATGACCTTGAACTTGACCTTGAAGTCGATTTTCAAAGTCATTTTAAGATTAACAAGTATTTTTTCAATGGAAACTCGTATTTTTGATCCCGGATTTGGAAGGGGCACAAAATTTTGCGTAAAAAATAGGTACCATATTAGGACCTAAAAGTGGACCATAGGGGACTTTTAGACGAAAACAAGTGATTTCATTTTAGCATTACTTTTAGCATTATCCAGGAACAACGACGTGGACGTAGTAGTTTTCTGTTCCCTTTGGGGTGCTTAATGCTCCCCTTACCTCTCACGATTCGAAGTGATTGATTAACGTGAGTCCCCTTGCCTCTTACGATTCGAAGTGCTTGATTAACGTGAGTCCCCTTGCCTCTCACGCATAACTTGCCTCTCACGCGCCCACGCGACCATGCGCCTACACTCCCACGCTCACACGCTTTAATGCGCCTACGTTCCCACGCTCGCACACGCCTAATCGCCAACTCGCCCACGCGTTTACGCTTCCACGCTCCCACGCCTCTACCCACCCACGCGCTCACGCTCCTACGTGCCCACGCTCACACGCGTTCACGTTCCCACGTGCCTCCACACACACGCGCCCACCCGCCTACGTTTCCACGCACCCACGTTCTTACGCGCCCACTTGACCACGCGCTTACACTCCCACGCTCACACGCATTAATGCGCCTACGTTCCCACGCGCTCATTCGCCAACTCGCCCACGCGTTCACGTCTCCACGCGTCCACGCGCCCACGCGCCTACCCGTCCACGCGTTCACGCTCCTACGCGTCCACGCTCACATGCGTTTACGCGTCCACGTTCCCACGCGCCTCCGCTCACACGCGCCCACCTGCCTACGCTTTCACGCACCCACGCGCCTACGCGCCTACGCGCTCACGCGGCGACCCGTTCATTAATTGAATTTTTCATTATGTATGTAAAAAATGTGAAGTAATTTAAGAAATTGCAGAACATATAGAAAGAATATTAAATAATGAACATAACAGTATATCAAAAATTCACTCTTGGTCAACGTGTATGTTTTTTTCATGAAAATTATTTATAATTTATTTAGAGGACAATCTTATTGCTAAAACAAGAACAATTAAATTAAATATTAACCATTAACTGCCACACTTCTCCAGAATCGCATAGCTGCCATACTGGGACATCTCAGACCCCAGCCACAAAATCACTTATTGCAAAGAAGCTATTGACTTTTTTTATTTGAGAAACTTCTTAGGTAGTTATCATAGTGTGTTTTAATAATTTTTTTGGCCACTTTGCCGGAAATTAATATAGAGAGCGTAAAAAAATTCGAGTACGCAAACCGAAAAAACCGAAAAAATGCTTGTTTTTACAAAAAAAATATAAATTTTTTATTTTTGCATATTAAGGGTCAAAAATTTAATGCGATACTCGTAAGTTGTTATACTTTAGAGGAAAAAATCGTTAATCGGTCGACTTTTAAAAAATGGTATTTTGAGGAATGAAGGAACGAATTTTAGGAAGAAAAAAATCACTCAAAAGATGTATTTTATTTCTTAAAAAAAGAATACTTTTACATAAAAATTGAACATATACATATAATATAATATATAATACATAATAATATAATGATATAATAATACAATATAATATAATAATATAATATAACATAATGTAAATAAATTAATTGTACCTAAACAATCATTACAAAGTGAGATGCGATGTTCATCGCAAACAAGACGTTTGTTGCATTGCACACATCTCATTCGTTTTTTTAACCTTCTTCCGATTGCAGAAGTCGCATCTCTTCCTCGTAGACAACTTGCAACGTTCAAAAGTGCTTGTAGGCTTCGGAGCTCTGTTGTACCTGATCTCTGTTGCAGGGCTGTAGTGATCCATGCGAAGCCATTTTTTTCTTTTAGTTTAGTCGTTGGTCGTCCACGTGCTTGGAAAATCAGAAGGCGCTCGTTAAGCTACGCATTTTCCACGTCCACTTCCATCTCACGATAGAAGGATATTCCTGTGTGGAATTCGACTCGTCTGATTTTTCCTTAGAATACTTACAATACTCCGATTCCTTCACGAGTGTTCTGAATCATTATTGATATTCTCGTCAGAGGAATCATTACAAAATTACCTTTTTAAAAAAAGGTAAAATAAAAGGGTGTCAAGTATAGGCGTACTCCTTGAAAAAACTGTTGTATTAAATTAAAATATAAAATTTAAGTGATATCTGTTAAAATTAAAAAGTAAAATTTATGTGATATCTTTTATTGCGCAAAATATTTAACTTATATATAAAAAAACATAAATATATATAAAATTGAGAAATTTAAGTGATAATATCTTTGATTATTAAAAAATTTTAAAAATTTATAAAACCTAAATGATACGTATCTTTATAAAAAATGCACAAACAATGTCACAAGAGTAAAAATATTTATCAGTATAAATTGTATAAATTGTAAAAGCGGTTAGATTTAAGTGTAGGATTAAGTTTTACATTTGTAAGACGTGTGCTGTAAAAGCGACATAAATTTAAAAAATAAAATTTAATTGATATCTTTTATTGTACAAAATATTTAACTTATAAAAAAACATGAATATAAAATTGAAAAATTTAAGTGATAATATCTTCGATTATTAAAAAACATAAAACCTGAATGGTACATATCTTTATAAAAAAATTTTTACAAAACAATGTCACAAGAATAAAAATATTTATTTGTATGTGTATATGGGCGAGAAAATTTTATACGGTTGTGCGGTTAGAATTAAATTGTATAAACTGTAAAAGCAATTAGATTTAAGTGTAGGATTAAGTTTTATATTTATAAGGCGTGTGCAAAAGCGATTATGCGGAGTAGATTTAAGTTTAGTACAAGTTTAGTTTAAGTTTTATTGTGTAATTGTATTTATTATATCCTTGAAAAAGCTATTGTATTAAATCTTGAAAAAGCTGTTGTATCAAATTAAAAAATAATACTAAAGTGGTACATATTATTTGTATTTATATTGATAATAATAAACCTTAATAATATCTATATTAAATAAATGGAGCCAAGTTATAATTCTATTATTTCGAAAGTTCTATAATAATAATGAACCCTAATAATATTTNTTCTATAATAATAATGAACCCTAATAATATTTATATCATTTGTATAAAAGATTTGAAATCAAATAAATGGCGCCAAGTTGTAATCCCATTATTTCGAAAGTTCTATAATAATGAACCTTAATAATATTTATATCATTTGTATAAAAGATTTGAAATTAAATAAATGGCGCCAAAATATAATTTCATTATTTCGAAAGTTCTATAATAATAATGAACCTTAATAATATTTATATCGTTTGTTATTATAATACTCAGCCTAAATAATATGTAGGTCATTTGTATAAAAGATTTGAAATCAGTAAGTAGCACCAAGTTTCATATATCCATTCCAATGTCTTCCTATTCCAACCCAAGTAGTACATACCATTCAAGAATCTTCCAATTCAAGTAGTATATGTTGGAATTAAAAAGAATTAAAGAGGAAACACAACGAAATGAGAAAATTTTAATGGATTAAAAAAAATTTTTAATATTGTAAGAAAACTTTGGCGCTGCTAGACTTCAAAATATAATAAAGTAGTAAAAGTTATTTATACTAATCAAGAAAAGTAATGAGAATTTATAGAGGTATGCAATGTGAATATAATAATAAACAGTATGTATATGTGCAAGCGAAAAAATTGGTTAGGCGCGGTTTGGAAGGAAGTATAAAACTAAGTATTAAAAAGTATATTATTTATAAATTTTAATGATTACAATTGTATTATAACAATTGTAATTTTTTTTTTTAATTAGACCTTAAAATACAATAAGGTAGTAAAATTTATACCGAATGAGAAAAGCAATAGGAAGAATTTTAAGATGTATGCGATGCATAACAATAATCAGTATAGGCATACGTGCGAGCGAGTAAATTGGTTAGGCGCGACTTAGAATGAAGTATAAAATTAAGTATTGGATGATATAATATTTACATCTTAATCTTAATTATAGCAATTGTAATTTTAACGTTAATGTTAATGTTTATTAAAAACTAAACGTTCATTTTTTCTATGTAAAATTTATTTATCATATTTTGATATTCTAGCAGCGCCAAGTTTTTTTACAATATTAAAAATTTTTTTAATCCATTAAAATTTTCTCATTTTGTAGTGTTTCCTCTTTAATTCTTTTTCATTCCAACATATACTACTTAAATTGGAAGATTCTTGAATGGTACATACTACTTGGGTTGGAATAGGAAGACTTTGGAATGGTTATATCCCACCAAACACAGATATATAACTATTATGTTACTAAAATATAACGGAATGTAACAAAGTATATAACGTGTATGTTACATGTAACATCCACGTTAGTTGTAATTTCCAACTTTTAAATTATTACAGTTATATAATATAAATATAGTTTGAAATTAAAATGTAATGTTATAATTATATAACAATAATATAACATTAATATAACAGTCATATAACAATAATATAAAAGTAATATAACAGTTATATAATAATAATATAACAGTAATATAACAGTAATATAACATGTTGCACTATTGCAATATAACCATAATGTGACTGTTATATTATTGTACATTAACCTATAATTTGCCTTTTGCACATCTAATCCCAGAAAAGATCTTTAAATTAATTTCATCAAAAGCAAACAAAATAGCAAATTTGCCGTTTCATTTGCTTTTGCTTGGAATTAATTCAAAGACCTTTTCTGGAATTAGATGTACAAAARAYATGTTTTTACATGGRTAGGTAAGAAATAATACATTTTTATTKAAATAATTAGTATATGTATAATTATAGATACTTGCATATAATTGCAGATATATTTAATAAATTATTAACATATTAAATATATATTTTAATACAAAGTATAAAACGACAAGTATAAATATATATTTTAATACAAAGTATAAAACGACAAGTAATAGAATTCTATTTCACAACAACATTTTTAATTTTATATAATGAAGTTGCAACGCCACAACAATGTTACCAATATAATTATTAAATTATATAAATTACATATAATTTGTACACTTTATATATTACAAAAATATTTAGACTTTCAGAATTCTATAACGCATAACAATGAATATTTGTTTAGACTAATAGTTTAATAATCTCTTTTTGATGAAGCAAATTCTGCTCATCAAATGGACATAGAAAGAAAGAAATGTATTTATATTCTTTGAAAGATTAAGTTAATATAAAATCTGTCCTTAAATAGAGACAATCTCAGTACTGGTTGGTCTCGATCAAAGATCGACCAAGACCAATGCGGACTCTGTCCTCAAAAGAGGCCAGTCCCAGGACCCATTGGTCTAAATGATGAAAATTAAAACCATCTATCTTTACAAACAGTGCACGGGTCTAAGATCGACCAAGACCAATGCGGACTCTGTCCTCGAAAGAGGCCAGTCCCAGCACCCATTGGTCTAAATGATGAACGTTAAGACTATATCCATTTACAAATACTGTACTAGTCTGAGTCCTCCAAGGAATACATCTCCATCTGACATCGACTAGATGAACATGTTGTACTTGTAAAACAAATTAGAAAATAAATTCAGCCACAAGTTAGACGATATTAACATTTGTCCATTTCTTTATAACAATAATTTCTAATACAACTTTTGATTCTCAATCGTGACATGAAAAATAAAAAATTTCAATTACATTTAAAACAGAAAATTTCGCTTGCAATTGAATAAACAAAAAAGACAGTGTTTAAGCGTTAACAAATGAATCTAAGAAGTTGTATCAGAAGTTGTATCASAAGTATCCCAAAAATGCTATTTTCAACATCTTTAAATTCAATTTTCGCGAAAATGTCGCATGAAAGTAATTTTATTTGTAAATTCGTTTTCAGTGACAAGAAATTTATAAGAATC
The DNA here is from genome assembly GCA_037157785.1 of Cephalotes varians. Taxonomy (NCBI): domain Eukaryota; kingdom Metazoa; phylum Arthropoda; class Insecta; order Hymenoptera; family Formicidae; genus Cephalotes; species Cephalotes varians. Next base: position 21,567 of record JANQDE010000699.1, read on the forward strand.
GTCTAGTTTATGATCTAAAATTCGTGTCATATAGTGTAACTTAAATCTAATTTTTTTCCTTTTAATACTATATTAATAGTAATTAATATTAAATTTTAATTTAATATTAATTTTAATTTTAATATTAAATAATATTTTTTAATATTATGCAATATTTTTGTAGCATCTGCATGTTGTCAGCATCATGCCTAAGGATATACGGTATTTATGTAAAAAACGAAAGAATCAGTTAATAAAATCTGAATCGCATTCTTCTAAAGATTCTTGTTTGTTGCAATCTATTGTAGTATTTTCTCCGATAGATAGTGCGGTAGATAATTCGATAAATTTTGAAATTTCTTATAGAAATGTTACGTTGCCAAAATATCAATACAGATTAAATACTTTATTAATTGAATTTCATGAAAGAGAAAGTAAAAGTGAAGAATCTGATATTGAATCAGGTTCTTCATCTTAAGAATCTGAAAATGAAGCTGACAATCTTACTATATTGACAGATGTTACAGATTGCATGGATAAAACAATAAATTTACGAACAGAATTACGAACATTAATAATAGAAAATAATGTTTCACATAATACAGTTAATAAATTACTTTTGATTCTAAGAAAATATGGTCATGTAGAATTATTTAGTGATGTTCAAGTATTACTTCAAACTCCACGAAATGCGTCCATAAATTTTAAAATTATAGGCAATGATCACTATGCACACTTTGGACTTTTTTCTGTATATATATATATATATATATATATATATATATATATACATTTTTTTTATTGCCGATCTCTTTATTCTCCTCTTTTTTACCCTGTTTTTTCTCTATTATTACGCTGTTCAAGTGGACATAAGAAAGAGATGTAWTTAYATTCTCTGAAGGATTAAATTAATATGACATCTGTCCTTAAAAAGAGACAGTCTCAGTATTGATTGATCTAAGACCGACCAAGACCAATGCGGACTCTGTCCTCGACAGAGGCCAGTCCCAGCACCCATTGGTCTAAGTGATGAAAGTTAAAACCATCTCTCTTTACAAACTGGTCTAAGATCGACCAAGACCAATGCGGACTCTGTCCTCGACAGAGGCCAGTCCCAGCACCCATTGGTCTAAGTGATGAAAGTTAAAACCATCTCTCTTTACAAACTGGTCTAAGATCGACCAAGACCAATGCGGACTCTGTCCTCGACAGAGGCCAGTCCCAGCACCCATTGGTCTAAGTGATGAAAGTTAAAACCATTTCCCTTTACAAACTTTTTTTTTTTTTTAAGAGAGGTGGGAAAATCTTCACAAACCCCCCAGACCTGACGGGCCCCAACAGGATGACCGGACCTTACCAGGTCCGGGTAGCCCGGGAGCCCTGACCCAGGTGGGGGGAAGACGCCCCGTAGCCCGTACTGCGGGGTGTGCCGGATTCAATGGCGGGGGCCATCCTAAGAATGGTCCCCGCCGTCGCCTACCGACTAAAAACCCACCTCTTCGCCTTAAGCCTACCTCTCTCAAGCAAGATGGGGGAGGCCCCGGAACCGTTATGCACATTACTTCGGGGCGTCTCCCAGCCTGATGGACTATAAAAAGTCCCCGGACCGCGCGGGTTAACCTAACTTAATTATCTATTATGTACAGTCTCGCTTATTTCTGTGGCGCATCCCCTAGTAGCCGGGGTGCGTCAACTGGCCTAATCGCGCCCCCTTCGTCGGTACGTGTGGTTTCCGGCCGGGAACAGTGCTTCGTCCCGACCGTCCCCACGCCGTTATCCGCGACGGCACATTAACGCTCAAGCTCAGAGCTCAGACCGTAGTCTCGCTGATGCTTCTATCTATCTACATATTTACATATTTACATTTACATTTATACATCGGCGGCCTGCCCGCTAAGCGCTATCGCGTTGGCAGCCGCCTGTCGCTCCCGCTCTGCGACCTCCTTAGCAGTCATCACACGCTCCGCAAATCGTAGGAACGCGCCCCACTTGCTGGGTGAGGCCGCGGCAGCCCTCAGCACCGAGGCCACCCGCAAGTCCCGACCGAAAACCTCCCTCAGACTATTTCTATCATTGGCCCACTCGGGACACTCCCCAATGGTATGCCAGGCCGAGTCCTCCGCCCCCCCGCAATGCGGGGGCCTCGACCCGACCAATCCTGTATAGGTAGGCCCCGAATGAGCCATGCCCCGTCACGAATTGGGTGGCTCGGAACGTAAGCCCGCCGCACACCCCCTCCAGCCATTCGGGAAGCACCGGAGTCAGGGCGTCCCTGATCGATGTCCCCGACGCTACCGCACCCCCGTCCCTCAGCCGAGCCATCCATTCGTCGACTGCTAGTCGCCGCTCCCGTTTCCGGATCTCCATGCGCGCCCTGGCCGTAAGCCCCGGATTCGCCTCCCTGGCCCGAGTAAGGGTCAGGTAGGCCCTCCGATAGGCCTGAGCGAGGACATCGCCGGGCAGGAGCCCGGCCAAGATGGCAGCGGCATCCCCCGAGACGGTGCGATACGCAGAGATCACCCGAAGGGCCACTCTGCGCTGCACCGCCGCAATTCGCTCGCGTAGCCAACGATTTCTCGACACCTCTTCTGCCCACACCAGTGCCCCGTACAAAATGACGGACTGCACGACGCTGGCATATAGCCTGCGTCGTCGTTCGCCAGGCCCCCCCTAAATTGGGCATTAATCTCCCCAATGCCGCCACCATCCCGTCCGCGCGGGCGAGCAGACGGTCGAAATGGTCCCGAAACGTCCACCCGGCATCGAGCACCAGGCCCAGATACCGGATGGACGCCCCAATCGGGACCAGGATCCCGTCCACCCAAACCCCGCCCGACGGTACCCGCGCCGGCCCCCCGAACATCACGATCTCGGTCTTCTTGGGGGAGATCTTGAGGCCCAGTTGCCTGATCTCCCCCACCACGATGGCCGTACACACGTCGGCCCGTCCGATTGTCTCTTGAGGGGAGTCCCCCACAACCACAATCGCGGTATCATCCGCGTAGCCTATTATCTCGCAGCCCGGCGGAAGCTCCGCCCGCAGGACCCTGTCGTAACCCACATTCCACAGAATGGTGCCAAGGACAGAGCCCTGCGGCACCCCACATGTAACCCCGGTCTCGTGTATCGCACTACCCTTCCCGACATAACATAACCTCCGGTTACTAAGGTAGCTATATAGGATTCGCCGCAGATATAGAGGGACCCCCCTCTCCACCAACAATGCGCGATAACCGACCAGGAGAGGGAGTTGAACGCGTTGGCAACGTCCAAGCCAATCACTAACGCGACCCTCCCCTCTCCGGGCGCATCGTTCACGGCCCCCCTAAGACGCAGGATGGCATCGACTGTGGACCTTCCCCTCCTAAAACCAAACTGGTCCGAGAACAGTCCGTCCGCCGCGTCGAGCCATTCACGCAACCGCTCCGCCAATATACGCTCCAACAGTTTTCCAGCCTCATCGAGGAGGCAGATCGGCCTATACGACGACGGCTCCCCCTCAGGTTTCCCTTTCTTCTGCAGGAGGACGAGCCTGGTCACCTTCCACCGAGCCGGGAACACTGTCTCCTTCAAGCAGGTAGTAAAGCCCCGGGCCCACTGCCCCAGTAGCAGGCCAGCTGTCCTGCGGATGACGGCGCCCGGTATTCCGGGCCGGGTGCCTTCCTACCCATACTAAGCCTCTTGGACGCGCGCCACCTCTTCCTCCGTGACATCCCATTCACTGTCCCAATCCACTTGTTGAGGGATCGATGCCAATGGCTCCTCCACTCGCACCGGGAACAAACTGCCCAGAATCTTCTTCATTATATCTGAAGGAAGCAATTCACAGATTGGGGCCGTGGGGGCTCTGACCTTTTTAAGGACCATCCAGTACGGTCTCCCCCACGGATTCGCCTCTAGTGTCTGTAACAGTTCTTTCCAAGCTCGCCGCTTGGCGTCTCCAATCGCGTGGAGGAGTTCTCTCCGCGCAGCTCGCAGCTCTGTCCATAAGTCCGCCAGGGCCTCTGATTGGTGCCTGCCCCTTTTCCTCCATAATTTGCGCCTTGCACGCACGCATCGCGCCCTTAGCTCTGCAATATCCGCACTCCATCAATATAATGGTTAACGCAACCCGCCGCTCATTGGTGCCCGCGGCATCGCACCATCGCAAATATCGCTTAGGATGTTACCCATCCTAGCCGCGAATTGTTCCGCGCTCGCACTATTCGATAACGGGGCCCACGAAGCCGCAAGTGCCCCAGCCTCCAGTCCGCCCAAGTCCAATTGCGCCACGGACCATCTGGGGAGGCGCGCGCCCGCGCGCCCGGATCTCCGCACAGGACCTACGTCGCCGGCTAGGCCAATGATTATTGGCCAATGGTCCGAAAAGATTTCAATGTTAGTAGCTACTGACCACCCCCCAACCAACCGGCACGCCCGCTTGTTGGCCCACGAGGTGTCCACCGCGGAGGTTCCCCTGGGGTGAAACGTCGTATGGACCCGTCCCTCATTCGGCAGAAGGAAGCCTAGCCCTGCCATGCATTCTAGCAGGGGTTCCCCCCTAGCATTTGCCTTGGTATCCCAGTGCCCTGGCGATAAAGTCGCCGAGCACCAGCACCGGGGAGCCAAGATACGGTGATAACGCCGCGCCCAACCCATCGAGCCAATCTATGAATTCATCAGTGGCCCGGTTGGGCGAGAAGTAGCACGAGCACACGTACACCTCGCCCAACCTGGCCACACAGAAGCACTCCCCCCTCGCGATGGCCATGCAGTCTATCGCACGCGCCGCACCCCTCCACGTAACAGCCGCCAGCCCGTCCGTGGACACCGCCCATCCCGGATCATCAGGAACCGAGTTAGGCTCCGATATCACCGCGACCGAAATGTCCACCTCCCTCATTAGCTGCAAAAGTAAATCATTCGAGCCGATCTGTCTATTTAGGTTAATCTGAACGATCTTATTCATTTGATAGAGGGCCCTTGGCCCTCTCTATCCGCGGTCCTCCGCTCCGCTGCTCCCTCCCTAATCGTCGGAGACCTGCCCGGGATTGGCCGGCAGTGCTCCCCCCCAATTCGGTGACCGGTATCAAGTCCGCGCTCCTCGCATGCAGGACACTTAGGCGCTGACCTGCACTCTCTAAGTAGGTGGCCTTCCTGCCCACAGTTGTGGCACGCAGTGCTCCTGTCAGCCACGCTGGGGCACCGAGTCCTCACGTGCCCCGCCGCCAAGCAACGAAAGCACCTAAGCGGGCGTCACTTCAGTAGTTCCATCCGCGCCGAGGACCAGCCCACCGTCACCCGGCCAGCCTCAGCCACTTTGATGGCAGCCTCCAAGGGGCAGCTCGCCCACATTACACCCATCCCTCGCTGGTTACGCCTTATTTCCACTGTCCTTATTTCTAGCCAGGATGTACCACCGATTTCCCCGAGGGCCAAGGCCACATCCTCGCGGGAGATTGAGTCATTCAGGCCGCTGACCCTTAACTCCGCCGTTCTTACCGGTCTCGCGACCCGCACGTTCAAATCCGATAACGCTGAGGTTAGCCTCCTCGCCAGTTCATTGGCTTTCTGTTTGGTATCCTCACCAGGGATCTCGATGACCATGGCCCCTGTCGCGGCTCTTCGGATCCTCGTTTTATTAATATTGATATCTGCGAGGGAGACTTTCTCCCTCGCCTTTCTCAGCGATAGGATGGGCCACCCTCCTCGCATATAATCGTCACCGCTGCTGCCCTAGGGGGTCGCCTCGGGATCACCCTCGGCGCTCTCCCCCCTCCTTCTGTCGCGCGACCAGGACGGCTATCTCCTCTATCGCCCCCCTCTGCGGCCCGTCCTGGACGAGCCGGACGGGGCGCAGGCACGGAACCAGGTCCCGCGGCCAGCCCCCCGCCCGGTCCGTCCCTCCTTTTCCGTGTTCTTCTTCCCCTCCTCCCCCCGCCGGTCGAGGACACCGTCCTCCACTCGGCGGCGGAAGGGTACGGGGAGTCAGGCGGAGGCATCTCCGTGCCAAACACGCCGCCGTGACCCCCCGCAGCCCCCACGTCAGTGGGCGGGCCTCCAGGCCCAGCTCCGCCGACCACCCGCCCGCCCCCAGTCGCCGCCCGGCGAGGGGGGGAGGGAGGCCGGGGACAAAGTCCCCCGCCCCCCACCCCCCGCCTAGCCAGCGGAAGCGAGCCTCTCCCAACCCTCGGGGCCATCGGGATAGTCGAGCCAACCCTCGAGGCCCCGGCGCGGCCATCGGAGACCCCAGGCCCCCTTCGCCCCGCACCACTCCCCAGCGGAGCCGCGGATCCCCCCCCGCTCCTTCTGCGGGAGAAGAGGGAAATCCCCGGCCCCAGCCGGGATCACAACCGGTCCTTCTTTCACAAGGCCCTCCCGAACCAGGCCATCCGGTCGTCCAGGTAAGTACCCCCCCCCAGGTAACTACCCCCCCCTCGATCGGCCTTCCCAACCGGGGGGGAGACACCCCCAAATACCCACTCTCCGAGTCCGACGTCAGCAGGATTCTCCGCCTGGCCAGGCTCGCGCGGGACCTCGTGATCCTTCCCACGCTCTCGGCCGGCAACTCTTCCCCGCCGGTCACCCGTCCCTCTTCCTTAGTAGCTTCGGGTTGACTGGGTACTTGTCCCCGACTATCCCTTTGCTGCCTGAGGTTCTCGACCTCCTTCCTGAGATCGTCCCTCTCTCTGGTGAGGGCCATAATTTTGTCCCTAGCGGCCATATCTGGATCTCCCATGCCGATGGCTCGCTCTGCCATTTTATACACCGCGTGCCTAGAAATGATGATGCCCATCTTAATCTGATTATTTAAGTCTCCTTTAATGTTTTTCGAGTTTTTCCTGGCGGTCTCAGCCAGGTCTAGTTGTCTTGACGCCTCGGCGGCTATGTCCGCCATGGGGCTGACCTCGAAGATCTCCACTTTCTCTCTGACAAACCGCCATTGTTTGGCCGTCAGACCAAGTTCCGCTCTCGTGGCCAAGACTCTAGGTTTCTTGACATAGGAGGATCGCCTACCCGGATTTTGGCTCAGCTCCCATTCCGAGTCTTCAAGGTCCGTTTTCGACCTCTCCATCCTTTGTACCGCGCGTGGCTTCTGGGACGATGCCGACTTCTTGCCAGAGCCCGATCCTGAACCAGGTGTACCGGGTGTACGCTCCCTCTTCTTCTTGCTATCGGCTTTGCCCGCGCTTTTTTCCGGGGAGGCACCATCCATTCCCTCGGTCGCGCTCTCTTCGCCGTCCGCATCCATGACGTCGTCTTCCAGTTCAATTATCTCCATCGGTTCCTCCCTCAACCTCGGCTTTTGGGCTGTCACCAGCTCCTCCAACAGTACCGGGTCGAGCTCGGGGGCCGACTCTGTGTACTTGGAAGAATCCAGGTTCTTCTCCCTCAATGACGGAGGTGGTCCCGGTATTATTCTCACCTCCTTGTCGAGCCTCACCACAGCGACCACCCTGGGGTTATCACCGCGCGGACTCCGTTTACCAGCTCCCAGTCTCGAAGCCACAACAAATTCCTCTTCTTGCTGCTCCGCGATAGCACTATCCATTGGGGGGCTCGCGCTCAACCCCCCCAATGGGCCCTTCGCTTGATTTAGGTAAGACCTCCGACTCGCCGGGGGCAGGGACGATACCCCCAGCTTGCCGGGCTCCGGATATCTGAGACTCCGGAAGTTTATTTTCTGCGTTGTCATCCATCATAGTTTCTAGTAATAGTGTGTTTTATTTGCGAGGGTTCCGCTCCCTCGTCCCGAACATACTACTCGCCTCTCCCCTCCGGGAACGAGGAGGGCAAGACCAGAAACCCAACTCGACACCCCACGCTGTTTATGTCTAAACGTGGGCCTGCACCCTCTACGTCCGTAGGGGTGGTTATCACGAACCTGTAACAACTCCCTCCCAAATGCGGCGGCCAGGGAAAACAAAGCAAAACCCAGTACACGGGATAACCCACGACCGACGCACCACCGAGAATCTCCCCTAACCTTAACACCAACCGCCCCCCCGGGGACCGCGACCCCCCCGCAGCCCAGCCAGCCCACCAGCCCCGCCGAAACCGTTTGGGAGAGAGAAGCGCGGGAGGGGAGCCTCCTTCACACACGCGGGCGAGTGAGGAGGACCCCAAGTAATCCCAAACCGTCAAGATCGTTTCCCGATCCGGTGATGCTCGCAAGCATCTATCCTATGCGGCTGAGAGATGCTCCCGCCCAACGTCCCGCCAGGAAGGGGTAACCGCCCAGGCCACCGAACGCCGCGGGCCCAGGGGCAGCGGCAAGTGAACGTGTGTACACACCGGGGCCAACAAGGCAATCCAATCGACCCGGCACCCCGTCTCACACTAGAGAACGCCCCGACCAATTTGGCCGTAGATCCACGTCGGAACCCCCGGGTAGTCTTCTTATCCCTTCAGTGCAATCGCGCCCCAGGCGACGCTTGTCCCACGCGCCCCGTCAAATCAGGCGAGTGCAGTGGCTAATTATGTCCAGTTCTGCTCAGTCAGCCTCCGTTGACTCTACAATAATCGCTTACGCAGGCTCACAGTTTCCCTGTGCGAGCTCAGGTCCGCCGCCACTCAGGTCCTCCACCTGATTCAGGCTTAGGACTCAGGCTTTCATGCAAACGTATCTTAACTAACCATTAATTCCAAGCAGCACTCACTTCGTTATAGCTAACATGATCGTACAATTTATTACATCCGACGTGTTAATAACACCAACGCACGACCGCTATTTACGCTATTTACGCTACATAAGCTTGCAGAATCAATGCGGTGCATCCGCAACTAACGAGTAGTATTTTCTACAGCCAATTTCTACGCCCAATGCGCAACCACGTGGGCGCTCCCAACGTCGCATACGCGGCCGTTAAGGCCAATACATTATTTGCACTAACAAATTTACATACAATCCCAGCAACCATTAACTAGGTTATACTAAACTTACGTTAACCTTATACTAGACTTACAGACTAAATTGGGTCCGCCGTTATGGCAGCCACCCGTGTGCACATCGCACCCGTCCTTTCAAAATACCGGCTCCTCGGTTAGTGATCAATGAGCATATAAAGAAGATTTCGGCCTCCCCCCATAAATTGGGATGAGGTCCTTCAATAATTCACGGCCGCAGATCTTAAGACTATTGTCTACTATATCTTACTATATCCACCAAGTCCGTCGCTTCATACACAGCCGGCTAAGCTCACGCAGCGGTGTACATTTTCAACTGCTATTGAGCCGATCTAATCAATTTGACCTTTTGGGCTGTCAAACTTACATATAAGCCTTAACAACTATTAACTAGATTAAACTAATCCTACGCTAGTCTTATGCTAGCCTTGCAGACTAACTTGGGACCGCCGTACCGCAACCGCCCAAACACGCAACAATACAAACTCCTCGGCTGATAGTCAATAACAAATATCGAATGCGGTCCCCCCCCACAATTTTGGGGGCGAGGATATTCAGTACGTTCGCAGCCGCAATTCTTAAAACTAATGTCCACTACCTTCTACTATAGCGACTAGGTCCGACCTTACATACGCAGTCGGCCAAGCTCACGCAACATTGCGGATTTTGTCCTCGAAAGAGGCTAGTCCCAGCACCCATTGGTCTAAGTGATGAAAGTTAAAACCATCTCCCTTTACAAACCGGTCTAAGATTGACCAAGACCAATGCGGACTCTATCCTCGACAGAGGCCAGTCCCAGCACCCATTGGTCTAAGTGATGAAAGTTAAAACCATTTCCCTTTACAAACTGGTCTAAGATCGACCAAGACCAATGAGGACTCTGTCCTCGACAGAGGCCAATCCCAGCACCCATTGGTCTAAATGATGAAAGTTAAAACCATCTCCCTTTACAAACTGGTCTAAGATCGACCAAGACCAATGCGGACTCTGTCCTCGATAGAGGTCAGTCCCAGCACCCATTGGTCTAAATGATGAAAGTTAAGACTATCTCCCTTTACAAACAATGCACTAGTCTGAGTCCTCCAGAGAATACATCTCCATCTGATATCCACTAGATGAGCACTAGATGATTGTGCTTATAAAACAAATTAAAAATAAATTATGCTACAAGTTAGATGGTACTAACATCTGTCCATCTCTTTATAACAATAATTTCTAATACAACTTTTGATTCTCAATCAGTCATGACATGAAAAATAAAAAATTTCAATTATATTTAAAAAAAGAAATTTGGCTTGCAATTAAATAAACAAAAAGGACAATGTTTAACAATGAATCTAAAAAGTTGTATTAGAAATTAAAAATTTACAAACTCACAAAAATCAAGCACCTCGAAGGGAACAGAGAACTACCACGTCCACATCGTTGTTCCTGGGTAGCGCTAAGAGTAGTTCATCAATGACTTTGATGGTCCATAACTCGGACCCCARTGGGCGGATTGGGGACCACAACCAGTGTTTCGTAAAGGGCTTGAAACCAGCTTTCTCATCCCATRGTGAAAAACTAGGGGTTCCATTTAAAAAACCATCGTGACCCCTGAATGACCTTCCAAAGAATTTTCAAGGTCAGTACCATACTTCCCCCTTGTAACCCTAAACTTTTCATACGAAACATTTTTCCCTATCCCTACTAGTTTTCGAGATATTTGACTGGATCACTTCAGATGGTCCACCCTGTATATTAAATTTTTGATACATTTAAACATGACATATGTAGATATTTATTTTTCAAAAGATAAATATTTCTAAAATGGTTAAGCTTCACACAAATTATTTAAAAATAAATAATGTATAAGAGCAATAAATATAGAAACACCAAATATTTTCATGTACCAAAATCTAATGTATTAACATTTTTGTATAATACTTATTTCATATAGCGATCTAGTTTAACTTACAGCAAAAAATCTAACAAAAATTAAAAAATGTTCTTTATATTAATTAATATCTTAATTGTAATGGTAAAATAAAGTATGTTGTAATGGTAGATAAAGTATAACGTATCTTATACGTATGTATATGTGTGTCTGAGTATATTTATGTACATATGCATAAGTATAATTTAATTTATAGTATAATATACTTTGTCTATCATTACAACAAAGTTGGACTTTTGCATACATACATGAATACACTCAGACACATTCACATATGCATGTATGTATAAGGTAGGTTAATAGATTAGATGTTGGTACATGAAAATATTTGGTGCTTCTATATTTATTGCTCCTATACATTATTTATTTTTAAATAGTTTGTGTAAAGCTTAATCATTTTACAAATGTTTATATTTGGAAATATCTACATATTTACACGTGCACGTATGTTACACACATGTATACACGCGCGCGCGTGCACGCACACACACACACACACACACACACACACACACACACACAAAGCATGTTACATTAGTAACATACCTTGTGATGTTGCAATTTCATTATCACATCCATTATCCTCGTCACTACATATTTGGAGGTTCTCAGAGCACAATGATGACTCAAAACAACTTGAAATTTTTTTGCAAAAAATTTAAACTTATAACACATCTTATAACACATAAATTATACACAACATACATAATTTAATAATTATACACCCATTCAAAATAAATATTATATTGATAACATACCTTGTGACATTGTAACTTCATTACATCCATCATTTGCATCATCTACTTCTTCATTACATATTTGAAAGTTCTCAGGACATGATGGTKGCTTATTAACAATATTAAATTGTKTTTCTGCAGAAARACAATATATTCTAACATTATACAATAAATAAAACTAAAAAATTATTAAGCAATTTAAAKTAATAATCTTTTTATTGACAAAACTTAGTCTCTGTACTAATTGTTTGTATATTTTATATTATTTAAACATAATTATTGATAATTTGATGTTATTTAAATGTAGAAGTATTGATTACACATGTTAAAGAGATTAATATTATTCAATTTAAATTATTTTTAATTTCAAATTTTTGAAAATTTATCATAAAGTATACACAAAGTATTGCAACTTTGAAAACAAATCTCATATTATAAAAARATGTTGTCGCAATTATAAAAAAAAATATTTTTAGTGTTTATAAAATGTAATAAGTCATCACAAAATGAAGAAATTGAGAAACACTTATRTAGTATAAGATTAAAGAAGAAAAAATATTTATGATATAAACATAATATGTAGTAAATATTCTCGACATTCATACATAYTTTTCATATATTTTCGAGGTCTATCATTCTGGTATTCTTCTCCATCACTGCTATAGCGTTTATATGGAAGATGAAGTCTTCGTCCTCGTCCTAACTGTTCCTCGTCAGTTGTCTGATAATTTGCATCTGCTGCATGTTTTCGTGCTGATTCTAGAGACGCTAGAGACAGTAAAATTWAAAATAATATTTAAATTCTTAAAAGAAATTAAGATAAAGAAATGTTTTCTTAAAATTTAAAATTATATAATCTAGAAACAATTTTATTTAAAATATAAATACAATTTAATGATATTTTTATAAATAATAAGCATACGTAATGAAATTCTACATTTTTCTCTTCAGTTCTTTTGAAAACTTATAAACTACAACTACGATCATACGCATTCATAACCATTTTGCAATCAATGCAATTGTCAATTCTTTTTAATGCATATTGTATAAAGAATTAYATACTATAAACTGAATGAAGACATACAAAAACAAATTTTTGACTAAACGTTAAATTACAGATTAAAACGTCTGTATAATAAAAAAATAAAATCAAGATATAATAATGTCTCATGCCAAGTATAACATGACCACTCCATTATCTGTTCATGAGCTGGTCAATCTAGCAAACGAAAATGGATTAAAATGAATTGAAAATTTTAATCCATTTTAATTCATTTGAACAAAATATGGATTGAAAAAAATAGCATTTACATCAATT
>JANQDE010000700.1:32539-46522 GCA_037157785.1 Cephalotes varians
GCCTCTCTCTAGCTTAAAATGTGGAGGCTTGATGAATTTATTTAAATTTTTTAAATTAAAAATAAAGCGATATGAACCATCGGGTTTTGGGACTAGAAAATATGATGACAGAAACTGTCCTTCACATTCCTCACATTCCTCGATAGCACCCTTTTTTAATAATTTTTGTATTTCTAATTCTACTCTAGTAAATTCCTCCTCAGAGAATTCTCTCTCTTCTGGAACAGCAGTCTGTACTGGTGTTTCAATAAATGGAATTTTGTATCCCTTCAAACAATCCAGGGTATATTTGTCGAAGGCTATGTTCCTCCACTTGTCTACATAGTAGCGAAGGCGGCCCGCAGGTTTCTTTACCTCTCTTATCTCCTCGATGATGATGATGTCGTCTTCTTCTTCTCCGTTGTTCTGGATGAGGTTTGAGGGGTCTTGTAGATTCTGGGTTTGAACTTGAGCTGACGACGTTTCAACTGGTAACCCACCTGGCGATTGTTGACAGGTGGGTATTTCGGGTTTCCCTGGTTCCTATTTGCTAAGGTATACTTTTGAGCGATTTTTTTCTTGATGTTATCACAAACCTTGTTAATTTCAGTTACGGTGTTAATCTTGTCTTTGAGTTTGTCTCCATACAGTAACTCATCAGAGATTAAACTGTTGACCATGTCTTTCATATCATCACCCAGCTTTGGTGTAATGTAAGATTTTCTTCCCACTGATTGTTGGTGAAAGACATCTATCATCATTTGACCAGCGTGACTGACATAACCTTTAATTTCGTCCTCGTCAACACCTTCGTCTGGCGATTCTAGAAGCAAGGAAATAGCAGCCCCCAGTGCAATAATAGCCGTACCAACGCAGTTTTGCGTTTCGACGAAGTGGTCGTCTCTCTGCTTTGGAATGCCCTTGCATAAGGGAAGAATATCTTCATTTAATTGAGGGGCTTCCATATACAATTCCCCTTTCCGATTGTACGTCTTCATAATTTCTTTTTTGTTCTTCTCTGGGAGACCTTCCTTCTTCCACTTCATCCAGGTATTCTTGAGYTCAGGGTGAAATTTGACTTGTTTGAATTTGCAGTCGCTGGGGTCGGCGCCCAGAACCCTCAAGRCCTCATTCTCATTTTGATGGTCTGAAGGTTGGTTCAGGAYCTGGACTTCATCGAGTATCTGAGTATCATCCTTTTTGGATGATTTGGATGATTGATCGTCTTTGTCATTCTTACCTGGAGAAGTAAAGATTGCTTTATTTTGCATTTCTTTATGTAGTTAATGTTCTTATTGAACTTAACYAAGTCTTATTGACTATTATTTTAAGATCTTATTGACCAGACAATACCGTATGGGCTTGTCCCTTACACTTTCGTATGGAAAGGCAAGGTGATATCGAGAGCTATGATCCCTTTTTTTTTTTTTACTTACTAGGTGTCTCGATATCAGCAGACTTAATTTCAGCAGGCGCTTTGGGTGGACTTTGTTCCGTTCGAACGGTTACCAGCGTCTGTACTACCTTTGTTAGGTTATCTAGTTTTTCATATATTTCTTCGAATTTTTTATCATGTCTGCTCTTTTTGTGGCTTCTGGATCTTGATCTGGAACGACTCCTCTTCTTCCTGCCTGACATTTTTACTTTTGGGATTGAAATAGAAAGTTACATGTATTTTCCTATTGTTACGCAAAAAACGTCTTGACGCTTCGGCACAACGAAACAATATGAATCACCAGAGCCAGGGAGGGTCCCGAGATGGCGACACAAGGCGCCATCTTTTTCTTTTAAATTTAGGCGCTAAACGTTGTGATGTTAGGCATGGCAAGCATGACTACAAGACTATCATCTTCGAACGAGACACGTACTATAAGACCTTAGATTTGAACTTGTCCATGACATTCAAGGTCATTTCAAGGTCAAATCCGTTTTTTCAAATGGAACCATACTTTTGATGCTGGAAATGAAAAGAGCGGAAAATTTTACGATCTAATATGCCCTTGATCAGCAATAACCATTCCTAATCGAATCTAATGTGTTCAAATGCAGTCAAAAGATGTTTCGCTGGATACATCAGTAATCATTGGTCAATTCTACTTTTATCGCTGATCAAGGACATATTAGATCGTAAAATTTTCCGCTCTTTTTATTATTCTGTCTACTGGTGACATCATATTATCCCGTTAAGTGCTACGCCGGTTGCGCTGAACTTTTCATCTCGTGGAAATTCCGTTTTGCGTACCAACGCTTGACTTATGTGTACATTGTATGCGCCGCTAGAACGGAAAGTCGACCAAAATACTGTGACTTACGTCACAATATATTGTTTATTTGTTACATAATTTAGAAATATAGAAAATCAATAATTTTGTAAAAAATCATTTAGGATAGGTAAATATCAAGTAAGATGATTAAAATTCATTCAATCTCAATTTTCTGGCCAAGATAATTTTTTGCACTAAATGTTTTAATTTCCATGAAGGGATAAATGACACATTTCATTTTTACACAACGGTGTATCGTGTCACGTAYCGCCATGAGGATTCAACAGACATAACATATTGTTACATATATACTTTAAGTTTTGACTCCAAAGCACACAAGTCGTCAAACTATTCATTCGCTTGAAAATTTGTTCCCGATTCAAACTTTTGACGCACTGTGCGCGTGAACTTGGCGCGCCTCTTGATTATGTAAAACAAATGTAAAACTTATAAAGAAAAGCAAACACAAGTATTTCATAAAAAATTATATATTTGTAAGATAATACTTTATTACAAAAATACTTATTAATTTCCATTGATACTTTTTACAAAAACGTAGTCTAAGACCGTGAACGAACCAATAATAGTTTAAGAGCCTGTTGTCACTTTATAATCACATTACATCTTGGTTTTTGCTGATGGCCGTCCTTAAAACATACGTAAAGTATATATTTATTTAAAGTATATTTTTATTTTATATTTTGTATGTTTTTAAAATTGTGTAATATTTCAATACTTTTTACAATCTAAGACTACGCTATCATTTTACAGTCTAAGACTAATTGGTTTAGTCTAAGACTACATTTATGTAAAACTGTAAAATGATAGCGAAAAAAGTATTGAAATACTACACAATTTTAAAAACATACAAAATATAAAATAAAAATATACTTTCGGTCGAAGCATCCAAGTTAGTTCTTCGTTTTATAAAGGAGACAACCTTGATATTATATGTCAAAATTATTGAGATCGAGTAATAGTCTTTATAACTGCATACTGTTTATTAGCTATATACTTTAGAAATATAAAAATCTAATAAAACTTCTAAAAATTTAATTAAGCTAAATAACAATGAAGTAAGATAATTACAATTTATCTAATCTCATCCATTCTGGCCAAAGACTTGTTTGCAATAAATGTTTTAATTTTTATAAAGAAATATATGAAATACTTCATTTTTTATGTGATGAAAACCAAGCATCCAAGATGAAGTTTTGAAGTAAAACTCAGTCCAAATTATTAYGTGTAATAATTTACATGTTAATGTAAATGTATACAATAATAATATATAATATTTTGCACGAATATTTAGCGCACCGAATATTCCTTCGCTAGTGTGAAATTATATGAGCTTTATTCGTTTTATAATTATTAAAAAAGATCTAATTTTGTCATCTAACATATTGTAACTGATCTATGTACTCTACAAGTATTTATAACATTATATGTATGTCATTATATGTATGTAAAACGATTGCATCGAGGACAAATATTCAAGCGAATGAATATTCTGAACACTTTTGTATACTTTAAGTTCAAGACTCAAAGTATCTATATATCAATGTGTTATGTCTTTCGGATCCTGGCGGTACATGACAGATGATACACTGTTGTGTATTTTATCCCGACAGTGTGTCGATGTGTCAAGATAGAATACACACACTAACACAGTAGGTTAATATTAATATGTTATGTCTTGTGTCAAGAAAGAATACAGTAATACAGTGTGTCGGAATAAAATATACAACAGTGTATTGTGTGTCTGTTATGTACCGCCATTAGGATTTGATCATAACCGAAAGATATAACATATTGACAGTGTTGAAACGTACCTAGGTATAAGTATCTAGATACAGTATCTAGATACTTTAGCTGTACCTAAGTGCATTACCTAGATCTTTATAGGCAGARATACCTGYATCYGTATCTAGTTATTTTTTGGTAYGRTATCTTTTAAGTTTATATAGATACAAGGTATTTATACCATAGAGATAATACACATAGAGTACGTGAGTCCCCCGGGAAAATGACCTGTCCGTAGAAAGAGATGGAATATTGCTGTTCCATCTATCGCTTTCTAACGACGCGTGAGATGTTATTAATAAGAGACAGATAGAGGAAACAGCGATATTCGTTCTCTTTCTATCGACAAGTTATTTCCACTTAGGCGCGCGCCTATGGCTCACTTATTCTATATGTGTTATCTCTATGATTTATACACAAATACTGTCGCCGCCAACACAGTGATCATCTCATCCTTATTTAACATTGACGAATAACAAGGATGTGGTACACTGTGCTATACGATATGTCTCACACTGTATCATTTATGTCGCTTGTTGGAAGGCGCACTAAGGGTGCGTTCCACTTAACGTTCGTAACGTTCGCGTGCATCATTTCATCCTTGTTTGACATTCGATTACAACAAAAATGAAATGACACTTGCGAGCGGACGTTAAATGGAACGAACCCTAAATCAACTCAAAAGTTAACAATCTAGTACCTGTTCCCTGATATACTTAGAGAGATCGACAGTCTTACGATTAAAGCTATTCATTAAAACTAAAAATTTATATGATTAAGGGTAAGAAATTGATAATGTAGTATTACTTTTATGATTTATTAGTAGATTTTGTAGATTTTGTAGATATGCATATGCACATAAAATTAAATAATACTCGATTTTTATTTAAAACTGTTAAACTGATTTTAATGTTATCGTCCAGGTTTGATTATTGATAGAAATGATAATTGTAGAGAAAAAAATGTAATTTTGTGACAATAAGATATTATAGCATTACAGGTATGTATACTTATAGACCATTTAGTCCCGTATTCATAGTCAGACTTATATTTAAGGTTTTCTTAAATTTATCTTCAGATGTTCTACGAATTATTTCATTGGCTACTGAGTATCTAAAGATAAATTTAAGGAACTTTTAAGTACAAGGTCTGATTATGAATATGGGCATTAATGAATGGAATATGCATACTATATTTATAGAGTATAAATAAATAAATAAAAAAATAAATTTTATTTAAAATAAAAAATCATAAATTTAATAATACATTAGCTAAATATTTATGTTAATAATTACAAATTTATATCAATTGTCGATAATGTCAGCGTTTTTCAATTATCCTTGAGGCCTCTTCTGTGAGGACGAAAATTTGTCCAAGGTTGACAGTCTTTAATAGTATCTCGTCGGTGCCTGAGGAGACCATGTCACGTGACCAGTTTGCCATTCCTATGAAACACTTAAATGATAACACTAACCGCAAGTGGCGCGAAGCGCAAATGGCGCGAGTGGCGCGAGGCACGATAATCTGTTTGATAACAGTTGCAGGTTGCATAACAGACCAGTTACGACTTTGTAAGCAATAGTTATCCTAGATCTTTACTTTTACTTTTACTTTTACTTATACTATGTGTTAAGACAGTTCAGTTTTCTTTGCGTATTTGAACTTATCAGTCCAAACTAAATACCAATATAAACAAGTAAATGCAAAATGTCCTCAAATTGTGACGCTGTAGAAGCTAACGTCATTGCTGTTGTCGATGATATCGCCACTGATGATCTTCCATTAATTTTTAATGGAAAATTTTTTACACTCGTAAAAAACGAGARACACAAGGGAGATTCTAAAGATACTAACAAGAACAACATGATGAAAACGAGTAAAGTTGTTGCAAAATGCATATTATGCCCCAAACATCCTCTGATAAGTGACTCAGAAACATCAACTGGCAATTTTCATAAGCATTTGAAGGTAAGTACTAACATATTTAATTATGGATGCGTTCCACTTAAGCCTATTCTACAATGTGCTCTTTGTTTCTTGTTTCTTGCTTTTTATCTCTTGCCTTTTTCCTTTCATGCGACCGTTTTATCGACAATTATATTTCTCTATTTCTTGTTTTTTTCGAAGTTCGTTAACTTTTATCTTTGATGACAGAAAACAAAAAACGAGATAAGATGCAAMGACAARGTTTTGTATCAATGTAAAAAATAGTAAAAAGCMAGAAACAGGAAACAAAAAGCATTTTAGATTAGCTTTCAACATTCGCAATGCTCGCAAACGTCATTTCATCCTTATTGTCATTAAATGTTAAACAAGGATGAAAATGATGCTTGCAAGCGTTGTAAACATTAAGTGAAACACGTAAYTATTAAACTACATAATTGAAAAAATAGGTAACTTAACCCTAATTTGTTGCTTTATTAATATATTAATAAACCTAAAAAATAACCAAAATTGTGGCCTCTAGAGCATTAGAGATTGATTTAAAAATTAAAATTCAATTTAATTTATTTCATACTGTGTACAATGCAAATGTTTCAATTGACTTCATCAGTGCTCAATACAAATATTAATCAGTTCCACCTAAAATAACAATATTTAGACTAGAAATTAATTTTGCAATGATAACATAAATTCATTCTAAAATTCTGATCTTTCGCTTTGAATTACGCAAATTTTGTTCTGACAAAAGTCATATACATACAACTCTGAACTTATTTATTSATAAATTATTTGTTATAYATTTTTARTCTGAATTTTTGTTATAGYAAAAGGAATTAATTAATATCTGTATTGAGCACTAATGAAGACTCAGTCAAAACGTTTGTATTGTACACATTGTACAGTATAAAATAAATTGAACATAAAATAAAATAAATTGAATATACATATATGATTGTAATAGTGATTTAAAGTATTGTGTAAAAATTAGAGTATTTTGTTTATTTGTRTAAAGTAGRTAAAGRAGAGATTTTCTTGTCAGAAGTTCAAAATGGATCTTTAATACGATTAATATGATTTTTTATTTAGAGGAAACATCCTGAGGCAGCTGCACAGTACGACACGTTAAAATTGAGAAAAATCCCATGCCAAAAAGTATCTTTGAAACGCAGCAACTCAACTGATAGACATGCTAGTCCTTCCAAAGTACTTGTAACACCATGTCAAAAATGTAAAAGATATAGCAAACTCCCAACTAGTGTGGTATGTGATTTTTATTTGTACTTAAATATTTTAGAAGGTATTTTAATTTTTAGAATTAAGATCCGCTTTTACCGAATATAGGAATTCTCTTATTTAAACAATATTAAGGCTCCTGAATCCTCACTCCAAAAAAAGGAGTGAGATTCCATTTCTTTGGAGTGAAATTTCACTCCAAAAGATTTAAAGAGTAATATTAATTCGATTATTAATACAGAAAAAATAGAAAAGACAAATACTTGTATAAAGTATTGTTTATTGTAGATTAACGAACTAATCTGTAACTACATAGTGGAAGAAATGCTGCCAATTTCTACGGTAGAAAAGCAGTCATTTCGRAATYTTATTTCTGGTTTGTCTGGRGATACAAATTCATCAYCATGTCGTCAAACACTTAAAGCTTTAATTGACAAGCAAAAAGAGGAATACATAGAATCTTTTAAAAATAAACTTCGAACAATTCGTTATGTGTGCACTAYGGYTGACATTTGRAGCACTAACAATAAAAGTTACATGGGAGTAACTTGCCACTATTTGGATGAGCAATTAAAAAGACATTCAACGATTCTAGCATGTAAACGAATGAAATATTCTCACACACATTTGCAAATTGCTAAAACTCTATCAAATATTCATGCTATGTACAACATTAAACAGGAACAAATTGTAGGAACTGTCACCGACAATGCAAAAAATTTTGGAAAATCTTTCCAAGTACATGCTGTACCCGAAAACAATAATTCTGACGAATTAGACTTTTTAAATGATGAAAATGCTTCACTTGATGTACATGATATTCCTGATTTTTCATATTACAGAAGATTTGAACGTTCAAACTGAAGATGACGATGTAACGCTTCCACATCATTATCGGTGTGCTTCACATACTTTAAATCTAATAGCAACTAAAGACTCGGAAAAAGCATTGCAAGATACTGCTTATAAAAGAATGTATCATGTAACATTTGGCAAGCTTACTGCCTTGTGGAATTTCACTCATCGTTCTACTTTAGCTTCCGATGAAGTAGAAGCCATTTGCAATATGAAACTAATTGTGCCTTGTCCTACAAGATGGAATTCGTTCTACGATAGTATTAACAGAGTGTTATTACTAAAAGATCATTTATCAGCAATTTGCGAGAAACTCCAGAAACCTAAATTAAAAAGCACTGAAATTGAGTTTCTACTTGAATATGTCACTGTAATGGGACTGATCGCAAAGTCTTTAGCTTTTTTGCAAAACGAGAACATTTGCTATTTAGGCTACGTAATTCCTACCTTATATCAAATTAAAAATACTTTAAATTCACTAAGTCATCTAATTTACTGCACACCGCTCAAAAATACTATTCTTGATGGTATACATACAAGATATAAGGATATTTTGGACTTAAACAACAGTAAATCCAAACCTTACATTTTAGCAACGGTTTCACATCCAAAATTTAAATTGAAATGGCTGAATAGTAGCGATGATGAGTATAACTTGGTAAAAACTTTATTTTTATCCGAATGTGAAAAATTGTACCGACGAGAAATAGGCACAAATGAGGAGAAGAACTCTTCAACGAGTAGATGATGAAGATTTCTTTCGTAGTTTCATCAAGAATTCCAATCCAAATAATTTAATAGAAAAACAAAATGTTGTACAAATGGAATGTTTACGCTATTTTGAAGATAAAAGCAAGACTTAATTCGTTACTAAATTATAATCTAATTCAAAAAGTTTTTAAACAGCATAATACTATTCTGCCGTCCTCAGCATCTGTTGAAAGACTGTTCAGTGCAGGTGGCCAAATTTTAACTCCAAGAAGAAATCGACTGTCCGACACAATGTTTGAAAAATTATTAATTTTAAAAAAACGAGAGAAATAGAAAGATTTCAAAATATTTATAACACCATTTATAAAATATTTGTAGATCTTCCTTTAAATTGTTTTGCGATGTACAATTTTACAAAGTTATGTTTTGTAGTCTCTATGTTTTTAGATTATCGAGACATTTTTTAAATCTTGAGACATGTTTTAATATATTAAAATAAACAAATAAAATGTGATATTTAATTTACTTATTACTTTCTCTTTTTCTGTTTTCCCTCATTTGTCCTTTTTTTTGTTGAAAGTACCTAAAAAGTACCTAAATTTTCAGTTATTTTTTATTTATATCTGTATCTATATCTAGGTAATAGTAAAAAAATGTATCTATACTTATATCTAAATACTTTTTCCACACAATATCTACATCTATATCTAGATATCTTTCAAATGGTATCTGTTCCAACACATATTGATATATAGATATTTTGAGTCTTGACCTACTGTGTTAGTGTGTATATTCTATCTTGACACATCGACACACTGGATTATCGGAACTGGACACACACACTGGACACATCGGAATAAAATACATAACCGTGTATCGTCTATTATATACCGCCATTAGGATCCGAAAGATATAACATTGGAATATAGATACTTTAAGTTTTGAACTTAAAGTATACAAAAGTCTTCAGAATATTCATTCGCTTGAATATTTGTCCCCGATGTAAATGTTTGATATACATATAATGTTATAAATACTTGTAGAGTACATAGATCAATTACAATATGTTAAATGACAAAATTAGTTCTCTTTTAATAATTATAAAAACGAATAAAGTATAATTTCACACTAGCAAAGGAATATTTGGTCACTGTGTGTACTATATGTTCGTGCAAAATATTATATATTATATATATTTAAACATGTAAATTATTACATGTAATAAGTTGAACTGAGAAGGAGAAGGCATGAATTGCGAAATACGAAATTGAGTGAGCTATAGATCATTCGAAAGGAGAGGTTGAGAGTGTAAAAAGTGTAAGAGAATTTGCGTGCATGGGCTTTAGTTTCCGAGAATTTTGCATGCAAAATTAGGCATTCGACCAGCTGTACGTTCAGTAATGTAAATAAGTCAGACATTGCGTAAGGCGTTGTGGCTGAGCAGCTTAGAGGCGCGCGCCTGTAACTTTTGTCACCTATATTTAAGACCGCGCAGTGTCAACTTTTTTTTATAACAACGACTATATCTATCAACTTAATTAAGTTGTCTTATTCTTTGTAATAAAATATTAATAATAACAACGCAATATTAATTATACATAATGAAAACAATAACGGGAATTTTTGTACTTCTTTATGTTTATTTATCATGTTTTTATTTATTATAAAATTCGGACATTGCTATACAATGTTGTGGATGGAAATTTACAAAAGGTAAAATATACATCTATATAACATTCGAGAAGCGCGGTAAAGAAAATAAGAATAACGAAAATGTAATAATTTGAACTTTCTCGAACAATAGCTAATAAACAGTATGCAGTTGTAGAGATTACATTGGTCTCGACAATTTTGATACATATGATATAAAATCATCTCTCTTAACACTTCGTGTGTAAAGGTATTTTCGGCACCTTCCGTATGTAAACGTGGGTCATTCATGTCCGGCCTTTTTTTACCTACTTACCTTGGTTAAAAAATTTTGAAAAAATTTGTGCTAATGTTAGTAACCTTCAACTTGATATAACAATCATAACATTGTTAAAAAATTAATTTTTTCGTATTTTTTTTTTAAACAAATAGAGTAACTTTCTGAAAATCCAGTAATTTACTTAAATAATCGTAACTTCAAGATAAATTAAGCTTTTGAAACTAAATCAACGGCAAATTGAAGGTGAAGAATATAGTTTTTCGGAAAAAAAATATTCCGATTTATTTTTTTCAAATTGACTATCTAAGTTTGGAAGGTAATGATGTCGAAAAATGATGTATTAGCATTCAATTACTTTATTATTCAAAAAATATTTTTTTTTCGTTTTTTACTAATTATGAATACGAAATTATTTCTCGTTGGCGAAGTGCACGAGTCACGAGCTCAGGCGACCATTTTGCTCCATTTTGCTCTAAAAATATACATGTTTTTTTTTTATTTTTTTTAAATTTACAAAATTAAAAATTAATTTACTAAACCTACAAGATTTAATGTTGCTAAAAACACGTTGAAAGCAAAAAAAAAATTTTTACTTGCTTGCCACTTTGGTACACGTGGTGTGTAAAGGTGGGTCTTTCGTGTCCTCTCCAAATTTCGTCCGTTCGCTACAACTGCTCAGAAGCGACTGAGCCCTTGAAACTTGGGGGCTGGTTCCCCTCCCTACGTAACTTTTTTTAGATGAGGGTAGCAAGGGTCTCCCTTCCCTTCCTCGAAAATTACTAATCGAAACAGTTTTGGCCGGGACACGAATGACCCACGTTTACACACGAAGTGTTAATAATACTATGAAGAATTTAGCCGGCGATTGTTGTTGATTAAAATGTTATTAACAACAAACATTTAATGAATGGTATGTATTTAAGTGCCTCCGTATATAAACTAAACCTTTGTATTTATCCCTTTATACGTTATATATATATATATCTCTTTATACGTTGTCAAGAATATTTTCCTGATTAGCCTCATAGTGGTTTTACCGTCGCTCATTGTTTATTAAAAAGTTATTAACAAAACGTATAATCACACAAATAATTGTTAGAAATTAACTTAAGTTGCAATTACGGTTATCTATATAAACCCATATAGTATCCATATAGTACCTCATCGCGTGGAAAGTGTGTACGTGGAGGCAGATTCCTCCTACGGGGAAAACTCTACTATCAAGAAACTAGATACATAAATTTAGTTACAGATTGAATTTCGCTTTGCGTGGAAAGCTGAAAACCGGTAAAAATTTTTGCTATAAGCGACGGCAAAGTCCGAGACAAGGTTCTACATAAGGTTACAACTTTCTACGTAAAGCGAGATTCATTCTAAACCTATGTCTATATATCTAGTTTGTTGATAATAGAGCCCTCTTATAAGGGGAGGAGAGTCCCTCTACGTACACATTTTCCACGTGAAGCGAGGTTCCATATGAGTTTTTATAGATAACCAAGTTTGCAACTTAAGTTAGTTTCTAACAATTATTTATGTGATTATATTTTTTATTAATAACATTTAATGAACAATGAACGACGGCTAAAACGACTTTGAAACTACTCAAAAGAGTGTCGGTTCCTCTCGGGAGTCCTCTCGGTTTGATCTTCCGATGAGAAGTGATCCACGCCGATTTGGGCGGAAGATCGATCGCTCAAAGGATTGTTCCGGATTACTCCAGATTATTCGACAATGTACTTCACTTCCGAAGCAGCGCAACATCTGCTCCGAACGCAATTACATACCGCGCGCATGACCGAGCTGTCAAACGACATCGTGGCGACATCGGACGGTAAATTCCTTACAGTTCGGCCAGCCTGACATTACTTCGTCCCGAAGTTTAATAACATCAATTTTATTTACATGATTGACTTATATCTAACGCAACTTAAAGTTATCTTAATACTAGTCTTAACTCTAACCCAATATTACCAACATCACAATAACTAATAAAGTACTTGAAAAATTACGCTAGAAAGAAAGTTACGGGCCGTTGCCTAAGCCGTTCATTAGGCCCCAAAAAGTGCAAAGATGTGCAAAGTATGGTATGTTAAACCCAAATAAACGGGCCGTTGCCTGAGCCGTTCATCAGGCCCCGTATAGTGCGCTCCAGAAAGCGTTTGTGAGGCGATTCAGAATGTGCTCGTGGAGAAAGATCTGGGAAAAGATATTAGAGCACATTCATGATATCTGCCCGTCCGAGCCAATTCATCGCCCTTTAGTGGGAGCGACCCACCGCCTGAGACCTTCGTCAGGCAAATATGAAAGGATCGAATGGCCGAATATAGCGTTGTATACCGAAAGACATCTTAATTGAATATATCGAAATTAGAAAGACCGTTCCTTCCTTTACCTGTTGAAAATGAAGATAATAAATTGTTGAAAGATCATGATGGATAATAACACTCAAATTCTGATTCGTTCGCCTCTTAGTAAGCTTAATTACGAACGTCGCAGGCAAGTTGCTCTTCGTAATCAAGATGTCACTCTCAAAAAAACATCCAAGATCCGCGCGCGAATGCGCAGCCGCAAGCACCTTCATTTTTTCTCGCGGTCTTGCTCATCAACTTTCGGTTAGTCCAAACACGCTCCATCGCTCAATTCCTATTTTCAGCATAGGTGATCCGCCCGCGAGTCAGCCATTCTCGGAATATTAATGGGGATACAACGGCAATTCCTAGGGCTCCGCGTCGGGCGTCCGTATAGGCGCAAAAACTCTCAAACGCTAAATAATTCACGACTAACCGTGCCCGACGAACGCCTCCCGAGTGAACAGGTTTCACGTCCTCGATGCCAACCGGTAGCTATGGACGATACTCTCTCAAATGCAAAACAATCGGCAACTAACCGAGCCAAACGAACGCGTTCCACATAAACGGGACATACGTTCGCGAGGCTAACCGACTGTAGACGATACTCTCTAAACCAGAGCTGGGATTTAGTTGCACATTTCGAGCCGATTTCAGAGTCGACACCTACCGTTCCCCTCTTGCCGCTCGTATCCTAGCAACGAGTCGCCGAATGCTTATAAACAACGTTTGTGACGCTTCACCTCAGGAGCGTTCGAACTCTAAGATGACATTGCAATCTCCCTGAGCTTTGAGTAACTAATTAGAAATTTCCTTTTTTTCATTTATGCTTTGCATTCAATTTTACACTAATAATTAAAAATTCTTTTGTTACTAATATTATTAATAAGTAGGCATAGGAGGCGGATTCTAACTC
>JANQDE010000008.1:0-163121 GCA_037157785.1 Cephalotes varians
GCTTAAATATCATTTCATTCTTGTTGTTTATCAAATAGTAAACAAAGACAAACGATGCTTGTAAGCGCTTTGAGCGTGAATCGGACCGCGATCTAGATCGTGAGTCGGTCCATCTATAATAGATTCATTCTTCGTAGCTACACTTTCTGCTCTTAAAGTGACGTGAGTATATAAATAGACGTTGGAGAAAAAAGAAGAAAAGATGATAGGTGCAGAGGTTCAATTACAAAGAACAAATCTATCTCGTCTGTATTCAAACCCGTTCTAACGTTAGAGGACCACGTGTCGCGACACGTGTATCAACATTTTTAATATAGATCTCATCAAAATTCAGAAGACCAAAGATTATTTTCGCTCGACCGCAGACATATTTATTTCGTAATGGTCAGTACTAGCTTTGCTAATTAAGCAGATTAATTATGATTTTTTTTTCCGATAGATGCAAGGCAGACTTACTCCACCGTTTTCGTCCGAAGTGAGAGAGCTCGACATGGATAACGAGATGATTCTGGAAGGTGATATCGAGGAGATCATTGAGTTGGATGACTCGATTTTCGAGAGCGCGAGTTCGTCCGGCAATGAAAATGAGAACTCGTCGACGGAGGATCTCTCGCGGAAGGACGACGCCGTATGCGTCTTTCGTGGCCACGCGTCCAGTAAGAAAGCCGCTTAATCTTCGATATTACACGCACGACATTGACTCTCTTTAAAGTCTTGTGTCAGAATGATTTCTAGCATCGTGGACACAAGGCTTTACTCGAGAATAGTCACCTGGGGTGATTTTTACATCCCAAAAGCAAGGAAATGAAGCTCAGTTACAATAGTTTTCTTTATTGATTGAGAATTCATACCAATTTTTTAAATTTTTGTTTAGGTTTTTTTAGAAATGGAATTGAATAAATCTGTATATATAATGAACTCAAATACTAACAAATTGTGGATCAATAATATACAATATGTAATTAATAATAGTGACTTTTATAAGTGGGATGCAAAAATTATCCCACGATTATTTATGCGATAAAAACTAAATGACTTTCTCCCATTAACTGTTCTCAGAATATACAGTGTTTTGCTGCTCGTTAAGCAAGAACGGTGAACTAGCGGCAACAGGGGATGAGGATGACAAAGCATACATCTGGAATACTAATACAGGCGAGAGTATTTTTAATACCGGCAGCAGCCACGACGACAGCGTTATATTCGCCGAATTCAATTATAATGACAAATATATAGCCACGGCCGACATGCGTGGCAAAATAAAATTGTGGCGGATAAGTGACAAAACCTGCATCTGGGAAACTGCCTTAGTAAATGATATTAGTGTGAGTGTTTTTAGCTAACAATTATTAAAACTTCCTTATAGCTATTCGTCAAATAACTTAATTAGACTATTTTATTAGTTATAAGAAAAAAGAAGAGACGAGAAGTATAAAAAGTTCAGCTATAAAAAACCTTGTTCCTTTAAACATAATCACAGCAGTTCATTAATTTTTTTTTTTTACTATCTAGTGGATAAAGTGGCACCATTTCAGTGACATTTTAGTAGCAGGCGTCGTAACAGGGGAGGTTTATATGTTGAAAACACGAAAGGATGATTGCAAAATCTTTGCACAGGGTACTGGTGATAAATCAGAAACTGGTATAATTCTTCCAGATGGTAAGATAAGAATATTCTGTTAAATTTATTTAGAAGAACAAAATATTAATCTAAATTTTGCAGGAAAACGGGCTGCAATAGGATATCATAGTGGCATGATTCATGTAATAGACTTAAAATCAAACACCATTTTGTCTACTACTCCCCCTGACCAAACGCGATCACACGGACATTCAAGTGCTATCGTCGCTATTGACTGTCACTTGGACAATAATCTGTTGATTTCGGTGTCACTGGAGAGTCAGACTATATTAAGCACAGCACATAACGGCAAAGTAAAAAAATTATGAAATTAAAATCTATATATATGAGATAGAATTGAATCTCTGAGATCTGCTAATTATAAGTTCGCTTTCTCACACGCAGCATTTATAGCTTAAGAGTTTAATATTGAAATATTTTTCAGGTAACTTGTGTACTTCAAGATTTAAATAAAAATGGCACTTCCGATAACAACAATAATGTAGAGACCGCAGTTTTTTGTAAAGATCCCACATTCCTTGCCGCTGCAACTGGAACGGTTGTGAGCGAAATATATGGAAAAATTTACATATGGGATATTTCTAAACAAGTATTGTTCTTTATATGTATATACATATTTATACCCAAAGTTTTGAATACAAACGACAGGTTTTAAATTCTAATCCTCTTCAGAGTCTTAGGCACGAAATGGATCAAGAAGGAGGTATCACAAAAATGGTTTGGATTAAGACGACATTGTTTACAGCGGGATTAGATGGTAAATTAAGATGTTTCGATGCAAAAGCAGGTTGTTGTCTCCGATCGTTCTCAGGACACAAAGCAGCTTTATATGATTTATGCATATCCAGGTAAACTATTAGGAAATAAATTTGTATGTCAATTGCACATGCGCGCGGGAGAGAGAGATAGAAAATAGAATTATCACTGTTGGAAAGATTCTGAGTAGATTAATTTTAACTTATTAATTTCAATTGTATAAGACAACTTTCCATTTGAATTCAAATAGCCATTATTACGTTTATCAAAGAATAATTATCAATCGTAAATTTTAACAATAAGTTTAAATTATTTTGCATCGCAACATTCTGGAGCAATTAAAATAATTTCAATCTTTGATAATATTTTGAGAATCTGGCGTTGTAAAGAAATTTCTGTGAGATGCCGAATGTTTATATACATTCGATCTCTTTTGTATTTAACACTATGTTTTGTAATTTTTCAGTGACGAGAAGAAAGCGTTAACAGTTTCCGATGATAGTACCGCTAGGATTTTTGACATTTCGTCTGTATGTTAATATAACGCAAAATATAGAAAATTAAAATTATATAAATATTAAATAACATATGTATATATACATATAGGCGTATATAAATAAATTTGCATATATTTACAAGAGTGTGATTTATAAAATATACATCTCTGTCTGTTAAGATTATAGAAAAGAGAAACTTTGAATACGTTGTTAAAGACTGAGCAAGTTATTAAATACGAAGTAAATGCGCGAATTTTTTAATTTCAAATTAGAATTAGATTAGGATAGAATATTTTCGAGAAATGCAGAGGTTCCGTCTTTTCCCTGCATTTATAATAAACATACAGATAATGTAGAATTTTTAATTGTATTCAGTTCAGATCAATGTATAAAATCATTGGAGAAACTCTTTTCTATAGTCCATTGCCTAGTTCATTTACACGCAGCTTCGTTATTTTTGTCTCTATAGTAGTATTCTTGACATGTATTCATGACAGTTTGTCTCTATACCATTCCGTATCAAGCTGATATCGCTCGTTATTCCACACGAAATGCGTTGGTGCATTTCCCTCGCCGTTTTCGAAGTTGAACGAAGTGCTGAATTCGATAGCCAGATTGGATCTCACTAAGCCGATTCCGCCCGTTTTTTCCGGTGCAGGATGATACACTCTCCCCGTTTTAATGTTCATAAATAATCTTTGTGGCTCAAACCGCACCTGCGACAAATTTGATGATGGTTGTAATGTCAGCAAAACTCTGTTAAAATTGTAATTTTATTGTGATTTTGATTATACATGATTTTGCAGAATTACCATCAACAAATCGTCTGCATGCGCGTAACTGAACCAATCCTCTTCTGCACCAGTTTCCACGTTGCGTTTCTGAATCACCTTTGTAAAGACCAATGGCAAGTCGTCGCACCTCACGTAATTTCTCTCCACGCCGCAGATCGACAAGAATGGAAAGTCGTCCATGTAACGTCCAGTGTTATTTTTTCTCAAATGCTTGAAGAAGAATGCCAGAAATTTCTTGTCTGCGACAGTTTGTGGCACACATAAGAAATGCTTTTTAATTCATGTAGACATTGTTGCATACCTTTAAAGCAGGAGGTGAAATTCCTTATGCGGACATCATCCAGAAACAGCTGTGACAAAGTGTTGTAAAGTTAAAATTTGTGAGATGCTTGTTTATTTATTAATGACAAAAACTGTTTAATTATTAAATAATACCATGCCTTGATGATCGATGTAATAGAAATACTCTCGCACACGAGGCTTAGGAGATTGGCCTTGAATGTACGTCACGTAACTTTTCTCGAAAATCTTGGGTGAAGAAAATCTTCGGCTTGCAGCAAAGCCAGTGCGCATATAAAGTATCGACGTCATTTTGATAAATTTGAATTTGATTAATATAACCTAAGACTTCGAGCTCTCTCTTAATGTAGACCTATTACAATCAAAGAAGAATACTGTAGAGATACTTATTGATCAGAAAAAGAAAGTTGATCTCTACGATGTGTAAAAAGATTCATAAATTATTACCTGCTGCGTTCAATTTCTATCACAGTTTGATATCACGTTATGACGTCGAACACGTCAATTGTATATGATACATAAATTATATTCCTTTATTGTACATTGAGATGTAAACATATACATATATATCATAAGAATCTGTGAGTGAATCTGTGATCGTCAAATCTCTCTCGCAAGTATCCCACGTCACGGTTCTGTCATAATTTCGTTTAATTATACAAATTTTCTATTTTTAATGCAAATTCGTTCATTTTTCAATCACATTTTTGCATGAAAAATGCAACGCAGAACAGAAACGGATCCAACGAGCCTCAATTTTATAGATTGGATTTTCGTAGTAAAAGAGGTTAGGAATTTTACTTTATCGATAGCGGTCCCTGTGTTATCGGCGATCGATAATCGACACGATTTATTTTATCTGCGGTCGGTAACGCGACTAGCGCCATCTAACGAGGAGACGCAACGTCGAGTATGACCCGTGGCAAGCACGGACGGACCGTCGGACGGACGGACGGAGCAGGACGAAGCGAGAGAGAGAGGCGGACAAATAGTGACAGGTCCGTGAGATGAGATACGGGACGGCAGCGTGGAGGAGGAGGCACTGGCAGTTTCCCGAGTGAGAGAGGCGACCGTTTTCCGCGCTCTCGCGGCAGCGTCTCGTTTCTTTCTTTTTTTTTTTTTTAACGTTCTTCCCAGGGAGAGCGGCAACGTGACGCGACGTGACGTGACGCCGCACGACGCGCCGCGGTGCCCGGTCCGCCGGAGGGAAGAGGAGAGACCGCGAGAAGAGAGGAGGCTATTGCTGTTACCGCTGGTAAACATGTTACGTTCGCGCGGCGGCGACAGCGAGAGGAGATCGTACGTCGTGCGCCAACCGAGACCACGGACCGTCGTCGCTGCCAAATAAGTCCGCGCGCGCGGCACGAATATGGCCTCGTCTACGAGGAGATCCTGGAAGCTCCGTAAGATCATCGTTCACGGGAAGATGAGTGTCCTGGCACGCGCGAGCGCGCCACGCTCTCACGCTCTCTCTCTCCCCCCTTCCTCCCCCGCATCAATCTTTCTCTTTCTGTCTCTTCCTCCACGACGAGGAATCCTGCTTTTCCGCGCGGGTAAACAGTCTCTGTTTACTTGCCCGCTTAGCTGCTAACTCGCGGGTTTCTACCAATTATGGTTACATCTGGCTCGACCGGGAATTTGTCCCGCGGCGAGAATGAGAAGTCATTTCTCGCACGGTGACAGAAGCTGGATTATAACGGACGGAAAGTTTCCGCCTGTTTTTACGAATGAATAGTTTATACTGAAGGAATGGCAAATCAATTTTTTTTTAAATAATGCGGAGAAGGATATTAAATGTTGACTAATTGATACTTATTAACGAGCAGCGAGACTGTATCCTTTTTTTCTCATTTTGAACCGTCTCTGTTTCAAATTAACATTCTCCAATTATTTGATTAGAACTCTTATTGATTGTGATGCTTAATCTAAGAATGGCAAGTTACTTTATCGGAATAGCAGAGATTGACATTCAAGAGAGAGAATTTTCATGCCTGTAATCTATCAAATGAGTTTGTCAGAAACCAAATTCATTAACTTGATGAAATCAGAAGTAGAGAAAATTTATGAGAAGTGAAGAAACTGTTGGTAATAAAATTAAGAAATTTACAAGTAAAATTAATCAGTTTGACTTCTGAAAGACTCAGATCATGTTCCGATATACACTGCCAGTACTGAAAATCTATAGTTTATGTTGCATATATTGTAATTTTTTAGTACTGATAGTGTGTGTGTATACACGATCTCATATAATTCTTATTTGTTGAGTAAGTAAATTAATTTTTTCAATGAAAAAGAAAATGATATAATCCTCAAGTTTGTAAATAAATCAACGTTAATGAAAATGATCCACTTATCAGCCTTATAACATTTTTTACATCGCATCTCTTGCATCACGAATAAATCAGTAAGCATATGTACGTAAAATAGATATTAAATATACGCTCTTCTTTTTCTGGCACAGAGGAATTCGTCGCCCATACGCCGAACGTCAATTGCCTGGCGTTGGGCCACAAATCAGGTCGTGTTCTGGTCACAGGCGGTGACGATAAAAAGGTGAACCTATGGGCCGTTGGAAAGCAGAACTGTATCATGGTAATTGTTGTGCAATTTCATTATCTTTGCCAAATTCAACATATTAAATACGGACGATTTGTACAACAAACATCTGTATAGTTTTTCTTTTAGTAAGATACTACTTTAAGAAAAAGCTCTGAATGCTAAGTTTTATACGAATATTGTTATTAAATTTAAATTTGTTAAAATTATAATGAGATTCATTCTTTCCTCTTTTTTTCAGAGTCTGAGTGGCCATACCACTCCCATAGAGTGCGTACGCTTCGGCCAAACGGAAGACCTCGTATGCGCTGGCTCACAGACGGGTGCATTGAAGATTTGGGACTTGGAGCATGCCAAGCTGGCACGCACACTGACGGGACACAAATCCGGGATACGTTGCATGGACTTCCATCCTTACGGGGAACTGCTAGCGTCCGGGAGTTTGGACACGGCGATTAAATTATGGGATATTCGTAGGAAGGGCTGCATTTTTACGTACAAGGGACACAACAAGACTGTGAATAGCTTAAAGTTTAGTCCTGATGGACAGTGGATTGCCAGTGCTGGGGAGGAAGGCATGGTCAAGGTGAGTCAGAGTCTTTCCTAGAAAGGAAAATGTACTTTTATCATGTCTTATCTTACTGTTAAGCCTTATCATCTTGTACGATTTTTATTCTTTTCTTTTACACTATTTTATGTGTGAGACAGAAAACATTGACCTTTATGTTACTTTTAAATTAGCTGTGGGACCTAAAGGCCGGTAGACAACTAAGGGAATTTTCAGAACACAGAGGGCCGGCGACAACCGTCGAGTTCCATCCGCACGAATTTTTATTAGCCAGCGGTAGCGCAGACAGAACGGTTCACTTCTGGGACCTAGAATCGTTTCAACTTGTATCTTCTACGGAACAGAGTCATTCTTCGGCTATCCGGTGAACTAGAAAAACAGTAATTCTACAACATGTATTGCTCGATCATCACACTAATTTTTTTGTTATCGTTGTTTCAGGTGTCTATATTTTAGTCAAGGCGGAGAATGCCTGTTCGCCGGTAGCCATGACGTTTTAAAAGTTTACGGCTGGGAGCCGGGCAGGACTTTGGATACAATACCGACCAACTGGGGAAAAATCCAGGATATAGCTGTAGCTCAAAACCAATTGGTAGGACAAAATGATAGGTTTTGAACTCTTAAATGTGATGTGGTTTTTATTAAGACAGAAAATTTGTTTCAGATTGGCGCGAGTCTTCTTACTGCGAATGTCGTTCTGTACGTGTGCGATTTAAAGAAGATCGCACCGTTAGGAGGAATATCCGCTGTGAGTTCACCGTTCAGTCATGGAAATTCCCTGAGGAAAAGTTTCTCCAGGGAACGACCGATCGGATTGAAGAAGCATACGTAGGTTTTTTCTTACACAATTATTCTTACTATTACACATTCTTACACAATTCAATTTTAACGACAAATTTTTAACAATAATTAATCGCTGTAATACGCATTTGTTTTATACATGCTTGCAGTTTGGATGTACGGACGATAGAAGAGGCGGATAAATCCGGTACCGATCCGGAGGACGAGACCACTTACGCGGACATACCCAACGTAACCGAGTACAGGAACATTTTTCAACCGAGTAGGGCGTGTAAGTGATTTGCTACATCCGCTTTGTAATGTCTCATTGTTTATCGAATATGTGTGTGCGCGTGCGACAAAAATTCCAGTCTAACATCTAACCCAATCCCTCGCGATCACACAGCGAACACACACATGTTAAACACGTTTAAATGTGAATGCACAAACGCTGTATAGTTTGTGAATGAGCATGCCGCGCATGATATGTTACAGTGTCTCGCACACCACCTCCCGAAATCCCCGAGGCTTTCGAGGAGCCTCACGACATAGGTGAGTTTCAATAACCTTCGCACGGATTGCATTTTACTAAATTACAATATAAGTTTTGAAACGAAATTCTTATTACCACAGTATTAAATTCTTTTCCAAATGTATCAAATGTAACATTCAATTCGAATCTTTATATAATGCATGCTAGAACATGAATTTTGAGAAAATTGAATAATGTGAGACAAAGTGTTTTATTTATAAAATTTGTAAATATTTTTAATTAGACGAGGAAAAATTTGTCTATACTATTCTTTGAGAATGATTAGTATTATTTTGCTTTTAAGAGATTCTCGAATAACTTCTTTTAGAAAAAGAAGGCGAGTATTATTGATACACTATCACCTTATTTTAGATCCGGCTCAGCCACAGATTCTGCAAAATCTCTCTACCTCAATGTCGAACCTAAACACGATAGAGCGCGAGGAAGTGCCGTCGATGCCATCCCCTTCTTCGCCACCCCCGCCGGCGCCCACGTTGTCCCTGAAGCCGGTACCAGTGCGTGTTCAGCCGATCAAGTCTTCGCCGCCGATACAGAGGAACTCGATCACGTCGACGAGCCAGATCAGAGCGAATCTGCAGGCAAACAATGGCCTGAACCAACGGGCGTCCAAAAACTTTGCGTCAATACCGCCATTGCGACAGAACATCACACCGTTCCCGGGGAAGAGGGTGGCTACCAACGAACAAACCCTGTCGGCACCATCCCATCCCTTAGGACCGCAAAGGTCGAACTCTACCCTGACGCCGCGCGTCGCACCAATGGCCGCGGTCATTCCTGTGATGGACGATGGCAAGCTGAAAAACAGAGTACCCAGCCCGGAGCCCAAGCACTATCTGAAGAGGCAGAGCAGCAGAGACGGGGAGCAGGGATACGAAAGTGACTATCCTGTACAGTAAGTACTTCTATTGCGTGATAATAGACATATTCTGTTTGTATAAATATGAAGAATAATCATCATAAATATATTAATGAGTACGATAAAAATACATGTCAAGTCGTATAGAAATTAATAAAAAAAGTTAAAAATTAATTAAAATCTTTTTATTTCTTAACCAAGCGTAATAATGTTTTTTTCAGATTGCAATTTTTAAGAGAAAATAACTTTCTTTTCCTGCAGAATGTATATATTCATCATAATGCTCATACAATTATTTAATTAAGATTGAAAGTTAATTATACTAGAAAAATGTATTCTGTAATGATTATAACTTTGGATGATTTCCTTGCAGAATTAATAATATAAGACACAGTCCCTCGGATCCTGCGCTGAACAGGCCGAACACAGCGCAATCAAGGTCGACGTCGCTCAACCGAAATTTTGCTACCTCAACCGCGCTGTCGGCACGTAACGCTTCCACGACTGCGTCATCATCCACGAGGAAGTTGCTCAATAAGGCTCAGATACCACCGAATCCTAAAGTTGATGTACGTGTCTCGCAGATAAGGACCTGCGAGGACACAGAGAAAGAGGAACTGGTGCCGATGAGCGCCGACAAACCTTATGGCTTGGACGTGGAAAATTTCTTGCCGGTAATTATAATCTTTTCACTTAGAGAAATTTTGTGCAAATAACAAAATTAATAATAAATTTTATCTTTACATAACGAGTTAGAAAGTTTTCAAGTTTTAACTCTTCTATTTATATTTTACAGCAGAGTTATACCGGTTCCACGGCGTTGGGCTATCCTCAGATGGACGTGCTGACGGAAATGTCAGAGGCCGAGGTACTGAACAGCATGATGCGCAGCCACGATTCGATGATGGCAGTACTTAAGAACCGGCATCGCTCATTACAGATAATATATTCGCTCTGGCACAACAAGGATCTCAAGGTAATCATCTATCTGATTCCGCATAGAAACATACGAGACGTACAAGGAAAAAAATATAACGCAATATTGATTTCAGGCGGCGGTGGAATCTGCGGTCGCGATGAACGACCTAGCGATCATCGTGGATCTTTTGGGTATCCTCACATTAAAACCGTACGTAGCTTTATCAATCCGTTAATTAATTAAACGTGCATTTAGTTTTATTTTAATTATTTTTTTTTTATTTCTGTTCGCAGAACGATGTGGAACTTAGATCTATGCAATTCCTTACTGGGTCCCATCAGCGATCTCTTTCAGAGTAAATACGAGATGTAAGTGTGAAGTATTCTGCTTTTCATTTTCTTACTAATATTGCCTAATATACTGATGTCCTCGAAATAATCACATTACACACTAAACGATATAATAGACGGGATTATTTTGCAAATGACTTATCTTAAGTGTAGTCTGATCCATTTCTTTTGTCGAAATATTTCTTTCAAGCTTGCCGTGCTTTCAGATCGATTCGCTTCACAATTAGTGTCGCATTTGCATTCTCGTCGGATTGCAACACGCGTCCACGTCTCGTCGCATCACGCACGTATATTTAGCGATGACATGGTGAATATTCATCACTCTTTGCCGCACGCTTTGCATCTATTATCGTCTAAGATTACTTCACCTTCAATGGTGAAACGCCGCGCGCGCGGCATTTGTATTGGAAAATAGAGACACCCCTTTTGTCAGGGTCCCCCGTGCTCGAACGGGAGTGCTGCAAGGTTCGGGGCTGCACTATGGGAATGGCTAATTTGCCGAAGCGGGGAAATCTGAGGCGAACGTTAGGGCGGTGCGCGAAATTAGCCGAGACAATGGAAGATAGCGGCAGATGCAAATGCGACGAGACACGCGGATCATTTCTGTCGCTCGCCGCGTCGTTCGTATTGTTCGTCGGGCGAATTGAAATCTGAAGTGCCTCCACGCTCGCATATGCTGACGTGGCGCGATGGACAAACAGAATGTCCAAGTGTCATCTTCAACGCCAAACGGTCGCTACCGATCGAAATTTGTCGAGAGTTAGACATACGTCGAAAAACAACACGGAACAAAATTCAGATGAACACGTACAAGTCCAGACAAGACTTTTTACAATTTAAAATTGCAAATTTAGAAAAAGACTTCGTGTGAAGTATCGAGAAAATTTCGAAAAGTTTAAATTTGTAAATTTAAGCTTCTAGATTTGAGAAATTATTTAAACTAAAAAGATTGAAACAGCTGACTCTCTCTTTGTAACGTATTGGAGTAGATCAAACTAAATTTTATTATAACTACGTTTAACAGAGACTTTTATTTGAGGTATGCTTTTAGATTACCGTTATACAATATCCTATAATTGCAAATTTGAACGGTTTCTTGTCAGATACGCGCCACTTGCTGACCGTTCGACTATAAATCCGAGTGAGGAGAGAGGGAGCTTGTCTTTTATGTTCGTTTGACGTACGAAAGTGGGCGATTAACCGACTGCCCTCAGTTCCAAGCTGTTGCTCTGTCGTGACGAGAAACGACTGTTTCCTTCCGCGTTTTGTTGTGGGCTATCACTATTCACCCTCGCGACCGGTATTGCTCACGCATGTGTTGCCTCGCGAGAATCTCTTTGCCCTCTCATTATCAGGATATAATTCGATATAACGATCTGTGATCATTCATATGGATTTTAAAAACTCTAATTATAACTTGGTTATTTCAATTTTTGTCAAAATATTTTATATAGAGAGAAGTTTTTAGGTTCTCACACGTTTGTCTAAAATATTTGACTAAAATGTTAGGATTATTTGATCCGATTAATCTTATATAAAAATATATTATCATATATTTTTTAAATTTATTTGAAAATATATATCGTTGGATTTTTATTGTATCTTACTATTAGGTTTCAATGATATATATATATTTGTCATAAATTTTTATTTTCTAGAAAAATCAATGCACTATTCTATTATGCTGTAATCAATATTCTATACCTGCAATCTCTTGATTTGATCGGATCGGAAATCATTTTGATATTGATTTAACGATTAATTAATCGTATCAAGTAGCGGATCGTTGCACACAACTTCCGACCGAACTCGTAAAGGTCATCCTCCCCTAAAATTAGGTTCGAACACCTGATGTCCTAACGAGCTTCCTGTTTCTTCTCTTTCTGTCTGTTTCTTGCCCTCTCCTGCCAAATATGTTTTCTTTGCAGTATACGTGAGGTGATTACATATCGGTTTCATATTTTGTTACAAGTCGCATAAAATTCGTATTGATTACAGTATAATATTTAATTTATACACACTGAATAGAACGCATTGATTTTTTGAAGTAACAGCTTTAAACAGCTTGTTTTAGAAAATTGCTGTTATTTTTTAATTCGATCACTCGTATCAATTGCCTGGAATTTCAGTGAACCGATTAATAAGCACCATATTAGCCTGCGTGTATTTTAATACCGTGAAAAGTGAATTCAAACTAATTATCTGCCGCTAAGCAGCTGTTGTTCGCAGTCATTCGTAAAAACGAGGCCGTCAAGACCGTCATTTGATAT
This sequence comes from Cephalotes varians, assembly GCA_037157785.1. NCBI lineage: Eukaryota > Metazoa > Arthropoda > Insecta > Hymenoptera > Formicidae > Cephalotes > Cephalotes varians. The sequence goes on from JANQDE010000008.1 coordinate 12,842, forward strand.
CTCAGGAAAATTGCTCAGAAATTATATAATTATATTTAATATATGTATAATTAATATATATACATATGTGTAATAAATTTATATCATTATATAAAAGCTAAAAATTTTTGTGGCAATAGAATAATCTTGTTAACTTAATCTTTATTCGAAAATTTTTACGACTATTTCGCTATTACTGTATTTAATGTTGAACATTAAAAAATTATTTTTAACTATCTAATTTTCCATCTAATAATCGTGCGAATATAATCGACTCTTAAAATTTTTATTTTTAATTAAAAAATATTTCTGAAATATAGTAAATTGAATTAGGAAAACAGAGATTTAGGAAAGCTGCATGCTTGTGTTTATTAGACTCGCATTTTTCGAGGAACGGTGATTCCTTATACTCTGATTTCACAATCGTCGATTGCAAAATCGATGACGCGGATAAATATACACATCTCGGACTTATTATGTAACAGTTTGCATATAGCCGGCTCGTCATTTTCACGGTTCGTTCGTCGCGGCCTTTCGTCCTAGACCCACCCAGTGCTTCGTGAGAAAAAAAAGAGATCGTCGTCCAGAATGTCTAGGCGCGTGTCACGTGTCAAGGGAGGGTTCACGCCCCGCCCGATCGTTTTCCAATTTCGTGATCGCTTCTCGCATCCCTCTATTTCCCCCTTTATCGTCTATCTTCATCCCTATAGATTCTGCTGATTTTGGAAAGAAAACGTGTTTCTTATCGTAAAAAGTTGAAAATTATTTGATGAAGTATAAAAGTTTGAACCCATAAAGAATGAAATTACAAAATTAATTTATTATAATTAATATATCGATGTTTATGCGCAGAAATGACATGATTAAATAACGATAGATAAAAAGAAATAAATCGAATAATAATTAACTTGCGAAGTTTAAGTTAACGAGACATTCCTTTGTAGCTTGAAATTCATTCCTCTATTTTATTCGAAAAAAAGAATTATCTTAAAATTATTTTTTTATTTTTCAATTTAATATTTTTTTGTTTTTATTTTAATACTTAAACTGTTATGTTTAAATCAATTAATTATTATCTAAATGACCTAACCATAATCTAGATTATTTTAGTTAAAAGTCCGGAAGGGTTTTTTTTCCCGAAACCTACGATTCGATTTTCTCGTATCGATTTCACATTTTGTTACAAGTCGCATAAAATTCGTATCGCCGCGACTGGTGCACGGTGCATTACACGGGGTATTGTCAATCGGCGTCGCGCGCGTTATATTCATAAGGCTGTTCGCGATTCGTCTCGCCGATTCGAACGGGAGCTCGAACCCTTTATCGCCCGTCCGTCCAAAAGCGAGAGCGTGCTGAATCGTGCAGGCAAGCCTTCCGTGCCTTTCATTATTTATTGGCGTCGTTAGCGAGCCTAATAATGCCCGGTCTACTGAACGGACCAAGCGTGACCGGACCAGTGTTGCGAAACAGGCTCCTCATTCCACGATTGTTTTGATCCTGAACGTCCAAGCCATTCCTAGACAAACGAGTTATAAATTACATAATGGAATCTCGCTTGTTTTATTCAGTTTTTAATTAAAATACATAGTTAAAGTAGTATAGTTATCTATTGTTTAATTTATTTCTCAGTTCATTCATAGTTTATTTATAGTTTGTTTTACGTTTATTGAACGTTAGAATTTTACATTTTAACACACAGACACATTTTAGTGAATTATTCGATATTTCGTAAATTATTCGATCAAATTTAATATTGGATTAATTGGAGATGAATTATTATCTTCAATCTGCGTCATATGTGTATATTTTTTAGATTAATCTGTATGAGACATCATTTATTAATTTTTGCCAAAATTGGGTTTGTTTCAGGTACATAACAGTAGCTTGCTCGGCATTGAGACTTATTCTTCGTAATTTCGCTCCGGTGATAAAATCCAACGTAGAGGCACCCCTTCATACGATCGGTGTCGACGTATCACGAGAGGAACGGTGAGTTTTATTACATTGTATCTGGATATTTTTGTTCAAATTTCATTGATTAGCGATTCTCAATTGTTAAATTTATTAATATATGATATCTAATATTTCGTTGTCGAGAATTTAACGATAAAAGAATATACTTAAGTATTTTTTAAAATAATGTTAAAAAAGAAAAACAAGATAATTATTTCTGAATGTGACATAACATTGCCGTCGGCCCGTCTTTGGCACGTTTCTCTTCTTCTCTTTCCAGGTATCACAAATGCCTTTCCTGCTACGAGAAGCTCTCGACAATACGAGCGATCCTGCTAAAGAAGCAGTCGTCGCCCGGCAAACTTGGCGCTTCGTTCCGCGAACTGGCGGTACTCATCAGGAGCCTCGAGTGACCTCGAAAGCGGCGTTGTCTGAGACCCTCGTGAATTCGACCGCTAGTATCGTTGGTCGACGACCGTTGGTTTCTTCCCAATGGTCCAGCAGTGGTGGAATGAAGACCGCGTTCTGTCTGACTCGCTAAACAAACTCCGTCGAGGAGTAACGATGATAGTCCGCTGTGGAGGAAATGCTGTGAGAATACGTTCTTGCTGCAGATGCTACCGCCTTCTTCCATCATCTTCGATCGATCCGCTTACTGATTGCCTTCTCCTCGTCGTTGTCATCCCCGCAGTGCACCAATTTTCTGAGAAAGCAAACAAAATTATGAGACATTAGTTAATTGTCGAATAGTCGAATGAGCGATTTGTCATTATTGATGGAAAAAAAAGAGAGAGAGGGAGCGTCGGTGAAAGCAAGGAAAGAAAGAAATTCGTACAAAGAAAATTGTGCAGAGTTAAATGAGAGGCGGGGGAAAACGAGGAAAGATATTGTCGCCAAACATATCTAATATTATACTGAAACATCAGGATTAAATTGATTTTATGAATTTTAAAAAACACGTAAATCTTTATAAAGGTATTTTTTAAGATTTTTTCTTCGTCATTTTAATTACAAATTAGTTAAATTGTTTTTAGAGTCTAGAAATATTTCTATTATTAATATAATATTTTTTAAACACATCACATATCGAAGTCAGAAGAAATTAAATACAGAATGATCCGCGGAAAAAAATATGAAAATTAAACTCGCTTTTTCCATTGGAAGCATTCTCTTGACATGCGTCAAGATTAACAAGATCTTTAATTCTATAAACAAAGCATTAACGAAACAAGATTAAGAAATAGAAATCCCGATGCGTCAGTATATTTCAAAATTCGCATAGAAATTAGGGAATAATCCGAACGAATTCGTCGGAACATTCGCGCAGCACAAAATAAAGTCTCGCTGAATGACATTTTTACGCCCTTCTTGCCACAGTTCACGCAAGATTATCGAACGTTTCGGTTAGAATCAGTCTCGAATCCGCGGAGACGATGAACGCGACGACAATTAATACGATTAAATCAATAACGAGGCGTAATGTAGCATGTAACACAACTTTCCTAGTGTACGAGAGAAATTGTATTTTTGCAAGAGGTATTTGCGTCCGTTTACTAATAAAGCAACTCTAACGTAGACGTAGATACCTTGATACCACGGAGACAAAATCGTAAGGTGCGTGAGAGCCTAAGCGAGAGCTTGCATACGCCTAAAAGGACGGGAAAAATCAGAAGAATTGGAATGAGGGAAGCGCGTGTCGACGAGTCGTTTTTTATATTCATGTTTAAATTATTTTTTTATGCGACAGCGCCGATGAATTATGAATTGCATTTCGTCCCGACGATCAATATTTCACAGAAATGTGTTGATAAAACCTCGATACGGTGTCGCTATTATATACGCGCTATAAAAGTGCATTTTTAAGGATTTCCGAACATTTTTTATACTCTATTTTTGTCGCTGAATGAACGTTTTAATTAGCATGCGCAAAGTATGAAGGCGCAAGATGAATACACACTAGAGACATTACTTCGTAAGATAATTTTTGTCTCGATTTGCGATCTCTTCGCGTTCTTTCAAATTTCATTGTGCCTCGTCGTTGAGACAAATTAAAAGGCGGTGATCGAGCGACAAGATCGAACAGTATTAATTTAAGCGTTGCACTCAGCAAATTGTAACGTAAAAGAGAAGAGTAGTCTATATTTTCATATTTCACCCGCATGACCTCGCAACGAAAATTGGATCAGTATTATCCGAAACAGTATTTATCGCGAAAGTATTTTTTTACTCGTTATATTCCTGCGCATTTATCGCCAAAGTGTGGCTCCTGTAATTCCGAATCTTGACTGCCTAAAAAGAATCCGCTTCGCGAGATATTTTTGGAATTCAATTTGCGGCGAGGATTAATGTTGCTCACTGCCTTTTAATTTCGTCGCGACGATATTTTTCGTATATTGCGACTTTTAGTGTCCATTTAATATTCCGTTTTCGGAATTGTGTTTCGGTGATCGTGTCACGCCGGACATTATCCGAAAATAGGTAGATAAATCGGAAGAGATCGAAGATAATTGTAAACTAGGAGCGCTCTTTGCATACATGTTCTTTTTTGTTACCGTCGTCGTGATAGTTAATCTTTTACTGCTGATTTTATGTATTATTTAAATTATTAATTAAGTCGATCACGTCTTCTGTTAATTAAGTCGTTGAGCTTTCCCTTCCAACGTAGCGGGAGGCGATCCTAGGGATGATATTGCTGCTAATTATTTATTACATACAGTGCAATACTCGTGCGATCGTCCTCCGCGTAGCAAGACCCTACATTCGCGTTTTCTCGTCCTCGAGGAAAAGAGAACCGTGCGTTGCACAAATGAGAGGGCGAAGCTGTGCCCAAAAGATAGGTATAGATATTACAACTTTCAACACGTTGCCTCGAAGTATTATGTAATAAAGCGTACAACTCTTTCGTTAATTTTACATCTCACGTGTCCTTCCTTTTTTTTTTTCGTTTTTTTTTGTACAGCGCGTCGCTACCATACCCCCGATATTCTGTCCCGCGTTGGACAAGAATTTCCATTACGAATCCATGAAGATGTATCACCTAAAGAGAATAGAATCATTTCGATTTGCTTTCAAGATAAAGAAAATCATTAAGAATTATTTGAAAATTTGAAAGAAGATCCGCTATTTTTCACGAAAGTGGAGAAATTTGACGGCATGAGCATGGAAGGAGATTTGTTTTCTATTTTTATACAGGTAATAAGTCTCATTATATTCATCTTCTCGATATTTTTGCGTTGTCTTCGGATCGCGAGATACGGAATCATCTTGCACACGCTTAAAGTCATTTAATAGCACCCTTAACATAGACAAGCTTTCGCGAATTGCAGTCTGCCAAGCATTTTCGCGGTATGGCGAGGGAAGAGGAGCTCAAGCCTCCAACCGGACAACCTAATCGCCTTCGAAACGGGGGTAAGAAAATTACGAGGATACTCGTTTATTCCGTCCAAGTTATTTTTGTAAGGAAATGAGAAAGGGAGAGGAAAAGTGAGAGAAAAAATACGAGAGAGAAAGAGAGAGAATGCATTCTGCGTGCGTGTGTCCGAATGCTCCTGTAATTTATCGCTCCGATCGGTACGTTTGCATGCTGCCGATTTTAGCTTAAGCTTACGCTCATACGTTACCTGATATCGATCGTGATTCACGATCTCGAGCGAGGATCGTCTCGAGCGTGTAACTTTGCGCTGGCGATCGTTTATCAGTCGATATAACGATCCCGAACGTGGAATTTGCGTTTTGCAAATTTCGGTTGACCATCTTACATGTTACTTTTACTAGATAACAAATTTTATTACTGTTTTACCCGATACACATTAGTCTACTATCGCGTTATCGCTGTTTTATTTTTAACATTCTCGATTTTTATTTGCGATTATGTTATTTAAACGGGAGTATAATAATAAATTGTGTTATTTATTCTACCCCTTGTTTCTTTCTTTTACATTTCCTCTGTCACTTTAGACACGATGGATATTCGTCATTACGTTATTCGTTATTACACAGTTTGGAATATTATGGAATGCGAATTAGTAGATAAATAATTGGTATGAGCGTCGGCTATTACGTCATTAAAGATATACCTCCATCTATTCGCAATAAAAGCTGGCACTAATTAATAGCAATATTCTTATAATATATATTCTTATTATATATTCTTAATATATATTCTTAATTATAAATTTATTAAGAATTATATATTTTATATATATTAAGTATTATAATTCTTAATATAAATATATCTTTTTGGAAAGCGATTTTAAAAGAGCGATTAGCACTTTTGATATCGACATTGTAAATATATTCCAGGCCTATCGTGATTCTATCTATTTTGTATTTGCATAACTCTTCAATATTATTGTGATGTTCGTAATCATCGTCTATCATTTATATGGAAAATGCGGAATTTTTGTATTCATAACGAATTCAACGACTAATTCTTCACTGTTCTAATTAGTATTAACAAATACATTTCCGCTCAAGAGCTGGCACGAACATTCCGCGACTGTAAATATTTTGTAAATTGGAGCACGCGAGAAGAAGGCCCATGAAAGGCAGTTCTTCGGTCCGCTTCGCTGTATATTTTTTGCCTGTTTCATCCGGCGAGATCCACTTCGATGTTTAGGATATATATACGTTGTACATAACGAAACTCGTTTAGAAACTCAATTAGAAACTCCATTTGTAACTGCGATCTAATTGACTTGGACGGGCTCATCATTAATTATCTTGCGATCGACAAAGGGTGATCGTTCAGGAAGGAACGATCGAACCTCGCAACAACTGCCTTAATAATTATCCTGAAACTTCTTTTTACGATTTGCATTGTATGCCAATTTTAGCCATTAAGTCCTGTTCGCATCCGTGTGCGCACTAATTGCAATAATATACTCTTTGACAAAAATTCGTGTCAACTATTTTGCTCCCTCTCTTCGATCAGTTTCTAGAATTTTTTAACGAAAAGTAAAGCGGAAAGATTTCCTCTTCGAACTTTCTGAACGACAGTTTTGCTAGTGTCGTTCTTCAGATCATCATGGTTATCTATCGGCGAGGTTTTTTTGTGGATCGAAGAAGTCGATAATCCGATCTCATCCATCAACGCCAGATTTTTTTATCGCGTTCGCTTATCCTGAAAAAAAGTCGCGAGATCGAATTATCTGTATTTGCATCGGCGTTCCGCCCTTTAAACCCGATTTTTGTCAATCAATCTTGTTACTCCACGCGAACATGACAATTGCGAGACTCAAAAATATATTCTTTACATAATTCTTTTTGTTAAAAAATGAACTACAAAATTTTTTTAGCAGAAAGCTAAGAATGCTTAAATTGACGCTGAATTGTAAAGCTACCTTTCAAACAATAGAATTAGTTTTTATGAATATACATCTCTCGATTCATTCAATTTTCAAAGTATATATATATATATATATATATAATCTGGATATATAATAAATTATATATAAATATATATAATTATATATAATGTATAAAACAATTCAAGATAGAGTCTCTTAAGATACAAAAAATACTTGCTGCACCTGGTTGCTAAGTAGATACACCGTTAAAATAATACTCATGCGTTTTTGACATTCAGAAATAATGTGGGAACGAAAGGATTGAGATCTCGGAACGAGAACACCGTTACTCGAACGACACTCGGAATCTCGGGCGACACCGTGAAAAATAGTGCAAATATTCGCGTTATAATCCGTGAAATATCGCGACCGTTTAAATCGAGGCACGCGTGGCGGCTGTTTGCATCTGGATTATGTATTCATGGGATTATACGAGCCCTTCCTCGTCGGGGTGTCCATGTCGATCGGTAACCCTTCATCAAGATATTCGGCATTATGATATCGCGAAGTCTACGAGAATTGATTCATAAAAAGAATCAGGTTACGATATTTTTTTTTAATAATATTATATATATGGCATAAAATAAAACTAGAATACATAAAAGCTAAAATCGTAAAATTGTGAAGATATTTTATATTTTAATTAAGTTTGATCCTTGAAATTCAAATTATATCAACAAAATTGTCAAAATCATTTTAAAGCTTTTCTTGTATTACAATGACGGACGCAAAACAGTTACGAAAATCAATCATCACGCTACGTTTATACTATCTAAGGTTTGTGCGTATCATACTCCGCGTTAGTAACGCCGGATCACGAGATGCTTTCATAGTTCCTACGATCTCTCCGAAATTATCATCGTTCCTGCGAGAAATTACATAGGAAAACACCCCCGGAAGGTACGCACACACAACTCGTGTCAGGTGCATCGGCCGGTGTCCTCCCACGCCGAGCGGTGCCGATTGTTGTGACGGTGATGAGTTTAAGTCCTCTTCTTGTCGCCACCTCGAGCGTCGAAAATGCTGTTTTCTCACAATACGCCGGCAACAATGCGCCGTTACAGAGAGCAGGAGGATGAGAAGGAGGAGGACGAACCGACGTAAGCGGATTATCCCGGCCCGGCGGAAAGCGATACCGATACACAGCAGATCGTGGACAGGGACGAGGAGCGCAGCTTCCGCGTCCAGGCATTGTCGGCCCTCTCCCGTTGAAAGCGGTCTTCTGCCGGCCTTTGATTCCTTTTCTTCGTCGACGAGAAAACGCGGCGGGTCCACCCCTCACAGTCAGCCTACGCTCTTCATCGCGTTCCCGGTGCGCGTAATGGCTATCTTGTCGAGATCTTCTCCTAAGGGAACCTGCCCCTCTTGTTCGCCAGGAATGCAGCAAATGTGAACGTATACCTCATTTTATATAATTTAGTATATAAGGTATAGGTATATAGATAATTTCACACTTTCCCACAGGGTCGAACGAGTCCGGTGGAAATTTCTTGAACGATTATCTCGATTCGTTGTTGCTGTTGCAAATGCACGAATGTAGTTTGATATTTAAAAATGTGACTCGAGCAATAGAGAAATTAAAATAATGTAAAGATAGAAAACATGATTTAATATGTTTTAAGTAATTTTTTAAAACAGTTTAAATATTTTCGTTTCGAGTTACATAATTTTGTAAATCTTTGCTTTCTCATGCTGTTTGCCCTCAAATTTCATCGTAAATATATTGCGGTTCATTGTAATTATAATACTTCGCTCATTTATCGCAATTTCTTCGCAATTTATAATACAATTCTGCAGTTTTTCGAAAGATTTCACGGCCTCTGTCCCTGAAAGAAAATCTCCGTCACCGTCAAAATTTAGGCGAACGCGATTCTGTAGACCATCGAAGATATTTCTCCAGGATCGAGCGTGCACGCGAGGCGCGTGATGCACGCAATCCGCATTTACGACGATCGGCAACGTTTGTCATGTAAATAATATCTGCAGCAAGACGTCAAAAGCGAAAAAGAACGAACAGGGGAAGTGGGAGAGAGGGAGAATCGAGGGGTTCCAGAGCGCCAAAGTAAAAAGGCAGGAACGGGTGTAAATAGGGAACACGAGGGACAAAGAATCTCACGTAACAAGAAGACAGGGAGGAAGAAAGGGGAGGAGGGAGCGCGAAGGGTGGCACCATTGTGCCCTTCTTGTCTCTTCGTCTGCAATCTGGACGCACGCACGCACACACGCATGCACGCACACGCAAATCGCGCTGCAAAAATCATTGGCTCGTAAATGTAACCCGGCCAAGGGGTGAGTCAACTCACCCCTGCGATCGGATTGGCTAATTACGAGGACACAGGAAGGGGGCACGCGGATGACGTCACTGGGCGTGCTCGCGGCGCGATTGGTCGGCGGGGTCGAAGGGTGGCCAGCTACCCCATCGTCTCTATTTTTGTGACACCCGGCGCCTCTTTTCGGCACGACGAGAAGGGGTGGCCGGAGGGTGAAAAGGTTCCGCGGGGAGATACGAACGGGGCGGAAGGGCGGGACTATCCGCCTAGGGCACGGTTAATCGATAGGGTCTCGTTTCGAAGAGAGAGAGGGATAACTCTCCGTTACGAGAAGATTCAATGCGAAAGAGGCTGCGAATATTTTTATTTTTACAATAGAGACGAACAAAGAGGCAGCAGATCTATATATTGCTTTTATTTATGTAAAACATTTATTTACGTAAAATATCTTAAGTTTTATCAAGCTTTTCTTTCTTTTTCTCTGTTCCTTAATTATAAAATCACGTAATAATATTAAGCAGCTATCTGAGCAAAACAAACTGTCGTTCAACTTCTTGAATAGATCTTCCTTAAACTCCAAGACTCCAATCAGCGACCCAAGAAGACCAATATCGATCGGTTCCAGCTCGAGGACTCCGATTCGTTAGTCTCTCGTTCTAACGTCCGGGGCAAAAAGAATCGTGCAAGAATACGCGCGGAGGCTGCACTGCAGCGAAAGTCGTCAGGATAATTCAAGGAGGTCACGCACGCGCCAGATGGGCCGCGTGTTCTCCTCGTGCGTGCACGCGTGCACTTCTCCAGGATATTTGCAGCTGGCGAGCGCGCGCCTACAAGCGAGAACGACTAGCACGTGCTTCTTCGAACGAACTGCCCGATTCCTGTCAAACTCCTGTTTCGTCAGGATGTCGGGCAGTTCGCCGTTAAAAAGAGCAGGGACGGCGACAGGAATGTCCTTCGTCGACGAAATAATTCATAGTGCTTTAATTACGAGAGTTCAAAGAGGTAAGTAAATTTAATTGTCACATAAAGACTGTCTTTTCAGGACGACTTTAACGAAAGATTGAGGATTAATATAACAGATTTTTATAAGACGATACTGTTGAAATATTAAGATAAATATTATCTCTTAATAGATAAATAAGACGTTTCTTTTAGTCTTCGAAACTCAATACGATAATTGAGATGTACGACCCTATGTCAGAATTAACGTTACGAAAATACGATACGATATCTGGGGAAATGTAAGGATCAGCTAATTCATATCGGCGTAACCAGTTTCCGACGAGTTCGTACCGTTACACCTAGACGAGCGTGGAAACGTTATACGGGGAGCCGACGACGCGCGTGGTCGGCGAGCAACTCGACTGCTGGATATCAGGTTGCGATATCGATATCGAATTATACGCTGTCTTGAATCGACACCGTGGTGGAAAAAAAAACAGGGAAAGGAGAAAAAAATAGAACCGGTTCGCGAACGACGCGACGACTTCCTAAGTCGGTATCTAAATAGACGTGTTACAAGCTCGGATTAAATTAATATTGATATCAAATTACGAGCTCTTCTTAGACGCAATTATGTATTTACGATTAAGCTAAGTACGATTTGATAATTCTGCTAAAGCTTTTCTTCTTAGCGCAAGTGTAGATGTGTCATAAGTCTGAAAGGATACTCATCTGGATTATCATGATTTTTTCTTCGAGCTATTAATTATCACAAAGAGGATTCGCAGATTCTTAAGCAAGGATTATCGTAATTTCATCTTTAAGCAATGATCGTTACTAATTTCAAGCAACGATCGTTAAAAACATAAAGAGAAATATCTCTGTAAAGCATCACGAGATCAACTCTCATCAAAATTAAAATAATTTCAAAGAAGCCTCTTTTTTTAGAGAATTCGTGACTACAAAAACGAAATGAAAGACTACTCGTCGAAAAACACGTGTCTTCTCCTCGCTTGTCTGCCGGAAAAATCCACGTTTTCGCGCGTCACGCCGATCGTGCGAAATCGGGCGTGCTGAGAACGCGAATTTCGCGACGGCAGGAAGCGCTGGTAAAAAAAAAAGACAGAAGAGAAAAGGCCCAGAAACTGCGCCATGGCCGGTCTCGATTACACGGTTACTTTGGCTTCGTCAATGGAGAACGTTCTTTCTCGCTGGAAGACGTTCTCTCCGCCTCTCTTCCTCCGGCGGTCCTTCTCTCTTGCTCGCGTCGATCCGCGACGGCGAGCGAAACCGCACAAAGGGAACATCGCCGATCGCGCCTCAACGGCTTCCTCGCCTCCCCAAGTTCCCCTCCCCCGTCTCCCTGGCTTCCTCACTCCAGCCTCCCTCTTTTTTACTCGTCTTCCTCCGTGTTCTTCTCGTCGTCCCTCCTGCCTCTCGACGCGCAAATTTACTCGACCGTTACGTTCAGATCGAGACGAGTCTATGGACCGTGTTCGAGAGTGCCTCGTTATTTAATTTTGCCTCGGTAGCCTCAATTTCGAGGCCTGCATTTTGTAGCTAAACTCTGTCGCTTCAACGTAAAACTAATATTTAAACGCGAATAATTTAATTAAAATCTTTCTATATTTTTCACGCTAATTAATTATTTATACTCCTTCTTCTTCTTATTAGTATTATATATCTTTTACAATATTAATTAATATTATAGCTTCTAGATATTAATTAATTTTTATTCTAAATTCGTTTATTCGAAAAAGATTTAAGAATGATTTCACTTCTTCATTTCTTCGGCTAATATTAATTTTTTTTATATCTTTCCTTTCTATCTTCGTTATGAAATATTATTAAATGAACATTAATATTTAATATAAAATTATATATTTATTAATCCTACAATATTTCTTAACGATTTCCGCGGCGTTTGACATTCAAGCGAGCGCCTCGCCGTCGGACCCGTTTACGCACTCGAGAAGTCGCGAGGCCGACGCGTCAAAATAAACATCTGCGTCGTCGATTACTCTCGAGGAGCTCTCCAGGACCTTTCGAGGACCTCCTTTACGTCAGAGGTCTACGAGGGTCAGCTTGTACAAACACTATCGGGACCGAAACCGGCGCAAGACGGGCTTTCTATTTCCGGCTGCGGCACACGCTCAAGAAGCACGGATGATCGATCGACCGATTCATCGATCCTCCGGGGATCCTTCCGGCTGCTTAGGGGAACACTGTAGAAGTCGAGCAAATTATCGAAGTCAAGAGAAAACAAAGTTTTAGAGCGCTCGAAGCTGAATCGGGCCGTAGAAGTCAGTCGGACTACTGCAAGGCTGACAATTCAGAGATTCGTGATCGAGGCTGACAGTTCAAGCGACACGTGCTACCATAAGGACGATAAGGCGCGATTAGGGTGCTAGGGGCTCGCGTTAATTTCCTAATTCCCATTTTAATCACTGTCGGCTTTGTCGCCCGTCATTGTCTTTGCCGTACTTTTGTGCCACGCGAACGACGTGGTCCCTTTCGCGTCATTCGTAATCAGCTCCCTTATGCGCCCTTCAATTACGCCCGCATTAAAACGTCCAAATGGCAGCGCGTTTCGTCACCCTTTTCTTATTATTATAATAGAGGACAAAACTGCGTATAGAATGGGAATGAGAAAATGTAATTATATACTCCACGCATGTCGTATACGATAAATAAATTTAAATAACTCGATACCGGAACATGAACTTTCATAATAAATATCACGTATCATCAGACTTTGACAATCTTATTTAATCTAAATGAATCCAGATTAAAACTTTTAGATAAATCCAAGTCAAAAATAAAATTGACTTTATTTTATCGATCTAAATTAAGTCTCAAATAAAATCTTTTACTTAAGCAAAATTTAAGATTTATTTAAACTAAACGTAAATTAAATCAGATAAATCAAAAAATAAAAATTTTGTAATCGTTTTAGATTGATTTCCACAACTTTAGGATTAATTTTTTTTTCTCCTTAAAAGGGTAGTTCAAACTGTTGCGTCGAGCCCTTCATTTGACGGTGCAAGGGTCAAAAGGAGGCTCGCATAACGGGAAGAATCCACGTGGGCGGTTGTACACCGGGTGTGCTTTACGAGTTCAACCGGGATCGTATCTCCCGTTTCTCTCCCTCCTTCCGCCCTGGGCTATATACAAAACGTTAATATCCTACGACGAGGAGTTAATGGACAGGCGCGCGTTGCCTCGTACAGCGAAGGAGATAGTCGATGGTAATATAGTTCGATGTATAACGAGGTTACGAACTGCAACCCCCGCTGCAACCCCTTTCAGTTCTTAGAGAGCGGCAAAACGTGACGAGTACAAATTGCGGACGCATCCCTTTCGCTCAGACTCCCTCGCCCTTGTCCTCCTCCCTTTTTCTGGACTCGTGATGGATGGTCCCACCAGGTGATGCACCCTCTCGCGTTAGAGCACCATCCTTCATGCGTTTAGGAACATCATCTTCTCTTTCTTCGAATGCCAGTACTTTTTTACTTTTACGCTATTTTTTTTATTTTATAAATAATACTTATAAAATTTGAAATAATATTAAGAAATTTTGAAACTGTCCAAGAATAAAATTTGCTTCGTAAATCATGGACATAATGCGAATAATCATTACAATCGCGAGTTTTCTTTCGACGTAATGAACAGTCATCGATTTGTAATTATTTTATGATATTCGTCAAATAAGTAGTCAGTTTACCTCCGAAATTTCACGGGTTGTAGGGTTCGTTGCCGAAAAGTATTTCGATGCCCCGTTTGTACCAAATCCCGTTTCAATCTCTTTTGTGCGAAGTCGAAGGGTGAAGGCCTGGCTAAGTTCGACGGAAAAACGGCGAGCGGGTTTTTGTGCGCGAGATGACTCGTGCCGGCGGTTTAATCGTCTCGCATTCGTCTCGCTTGCATGGGCGGGTTCATAAAAAAGATCGGCGTCATCGTCCGCGCACCTCCGCGTGATTTCCACCGACGAGGACAGCGATTCATTCGTTTGTGATTAACAGTAAAATTGAGAAATGTTCTGGTAGCAAAGAATATGTACATTTCTCAAACATTTTCTGTTTGCGTTATTATTATTATTATGCATCGTCGTTCACGTTACACAAAAATTCCTACGTTCGCATATCAAATTTCATATTTCATACGGTCATCAGTTTCTTAATCAATGACGATTTCACGGCTGGCCATTACTGACATAAATAAAAAAAATTTTGAAATAACTGCAGTAAATAATGCTAATAATTGCGAAATTACTCGTTTCAGAATCGTAACTTCCCGAAGAAAAAAGAAAACAGAATGCAGCTAATAATTAGTCATAGCTAATAATTATAGACGATAACTAGTAAATTCCTGGCCAGTTACTAGTCAGTTACTTGCTACATTCTCGTTTATTTGAATTCTTCTAGTTTGTAAAACTATTCGATGTGCATTAAAATCACAGGGTCATAGAAAACATAAAGGAGTCTTAAAATTCTAAGATTGTTGCGAATCCATAGCTTCCCTCTTTTCTTCGGTTTACAAATGATTACAATTGACACGAACTATCGTGAAGCTAAGTGGCGATACGAAAGCTTGTGTATCTTTTATGATTCCTGAACTTGACTTCTCTCCGGGATTCGTTAATTTCAGGGCTCCTTCACGCCACGTTTATGGACTGAACGGTAGCTCGGTCCATCAGCGGGCGGTCCCCGAAACACGAGGGCCCACAGAAGGGTTGTTCTAGCGAGAGAAAAGTCCTTGTCATTTCTGTCTCTCTCGTTCTCTTTCTCTCTCTTCCTTCGTACTGTCTCGCTATTTCTTGTTGAATTAACGATGTCGCAGCGTGACGTCAAAATAACCAAATGTCAACAGTGTCGGGGCGCGTCAGCGGGGCGCTTGATCAAATTATATATATATATAAGAAGGGAGGTAACACGGAAGGGTGGTGGCGCGGAAGGTGGATACAAGGTTGTCCTATGGCGAGGTCCCTTCTGTCAATTAAATCCTATGGCGTTCAGAAAACTGCGGCGCAGCTGCGTCTTTCACTTGGAGAAGAAAAAAGAAGCGAACTCGATGTAATACCAGGTAAAAGCTGGGAACGGCAACGGGAAGAAAGGGGAGGAAAATGGGTGAGACCACCGCCCATTTCGACACGAACGTACCGCCAATTTTCGTTATCGTGGTAATTGCGAAAAGTGGACATCGTCCAGTTTGACGGTCCAGTTTTATCCACGGGAGGTCAGGGTGCGACTTCGCACCCTTCTATCGACGTCTCTTTTTCATCTAGATGTCTAATTTAGATCTTACTTAAATTCAATCAGCGGGAAATCATTCGGTCGCGACTTTTTTGTATTTAGATTCGCAATATTTATCATAATCTAAGCAATAAATGCGTGCTTATTATAAAATAAAATTACTACAGCGCGCGGCTATACATCGCGCAATTCACTGTAAAATATTTCGCACTGTTTACAGCAGTACGTCAATCCCAGATCAAAGATGGCTTACTTATTAATCGAGAAATCACGTACGATCCAGACACCGGCTTGAGTATCTCTCCGGTCTTTGTTGGCAGTTGTCAGGCGCTGTCGGCACTCGTCAAAGCGCTTTATTTTACGTCCGTGGCGCGCAAGCCCGCCCGGGTTGGTCCAAACAGTCTTCGTCGCCGTCAATAAAATTGTCGTTTTCGTCGATAATAAAAGCCGCGGGGGCGCGTATGGCGCACTGTTTATTTGGACGACGCCGTCCGGAGGCTGCTCGTTAAACCGGCAACGACGACGGCGGCAGTGACGACGACGATTCATCGCAACGCGGAGCCTTGAGACTTTCTTCCGCCTTGCTAGAAAGTCCGGGTCTTTTCCGCGACATCGGCCACGTGTCCCGGGAATTCGTACGACTCAGATCGGAAGTGACGCGATCGTGGGGCTATTCTTTGAACGTCGAGCCTGGGCTTGAGACCCTTTCGAGAAGATTTTTCTATTTCTGACACGAGCTCGACGAACGAGTCGTGAATCATTTCATTCTTACGCAGCGACGGTACGAAATAAGCTGAAGATTAAGAACTTGTTTTACCTGTTTTACTCTATTAATTTATATTATAAAACGTAATATATTTTCTTTATAAAGTAAGTGTCATTTTGTTAACCGCTTTATTTGCTTATTTAGAAATTGAATTAAAATATCAAGATATTGAAGGTATGTTTAAATAATATGAAGCTTCTCTTCGTTGGTTCTCTGGCATTTTTAAAATATGTTTTTATAATATTAAATAAAAATTTGAAATTAAATAAAAATTAAAAGAAATAAATATTTTATTAACAATAAGACAGAAGGAATGTGAAAAGGTTTTGACGAGCTTCGTTTTATTCAGATATGTATATAAAAATAGACGTTTGCAGTATTATGTAAAAGGGTGCGAGGTTCTATCGTCTTGACGACGAGACGATCGTAAAACCAAGGTGGAGAACCGCGGCCGGTTTCGGTTCTAATGGAATATGATGTCAAGCTCCGAGTCCCGCAGACCCTACACGTGCTGGAAATTCAGCGCGTGTTGTAAATCTCGTTGAGTTATCGCCATTTAAACGACTGTGAAATTAGCGTTCTTCACTCGCCCACGGCCCGATGCGCCTCGTAACTGTCTTCTAGGTGCTAAATTTTGCGCGAGTCCGCTCTTCCTTCGGGCCCCCAAAATCCTTCCTGCGGAGGCGCCCGTTCGGACCTCCTCTCCTTTTACATTGTAAGCGATAATGTTGCTCTGAAGTCGTAAATTAAAGACGGTAAAATAAAGTAAAATAAAGTAGCGTACAAATTTAATTAGTTGCGACTTAAATAGTGAGTATTAGTGCGTTTTGAAAATATAAGAGATTTTTTAAATAATATAATTTTGAAATAATATATTTTTAATCCATTTAAATCTTTACCTCTTAATTCATTTTTTAAAAATAATATCTATTTTTGTATATTAAGAAGCAATACAATTTAAGAATAAGAAAATTTAGATTTTTTAAAAGCATAATTTTGAACGTCTGTTTAAAGAGAGTTTTCTCATCTGCTCGTGTAATATTTTGGTAAAATAAGTGCCTCGCGAACATCACGTTTCCAATAAATTCTCACAAAGTTATTTCTTTACAAATACACCCTCTTTCATCGCGTTCTCTCTTTCATCGTATATAGATCGGCCAGAAGTCCCACGCGGAGCCGTACGATCGCGTTTTACACACGCGACAGTGCAGATCAAACGGAAAGAGAAACGATGTAGACACAGATGGAGAGAAAGAGAGCGGGCAGTTGGCGTGACGGGAAGTCGTTTCGTCAATGGCTACCGTATATAGGCATAGCGGGGCCCGACAATGAGCCGAGGGCGACGCTGCAACCCCCTGTCGTCGACGACGCTTTCGGAGGTGTAAATGGCACCTCCGAAACGCCGTTAAAGCCGTTAAAGGCGGATTGCTACCTGCCGGACTCACTTTCGATCTTTGCCACCTTTCTTTCCTCCTCCCCCTGCCCCCAGCTTCGGATTGAAACGCAATGTCGCCATTCAACCCGCGACGAACGACGCGCGTCGTTGCACCTACGCGTTGCACCTTAGCTGCTCTCTGGAACTCGTGCCTTTTTCCCTCTCTTCTTTCAAAGTCCTCCCCCTCATTTCAATCTTTTCCTCGCGTTCATTCTCGCGTCAACGGGCCCTTTTTCTCCGCGAATTTCGCTCTCGATCATCGCGTCGGACCCGACGCCCTGGAATCCATGACACTTTCGGAAATGTTTCTCCTTCAATCTTCTTCGAAAAGGAGAACCGTGAGAAAGTCTCAACGTAGCACATTAATTTGCTCTGTTTTAGCAAGTGCTTAATATGATTTCTTTTCCAAAAAATTGAATAAACAATTAAATTCAGATTTAGAAATCAAAGACATTTATGACATGGTAATTATAAGTTGTAAATTATGTAATCCGCGCTATTGTATAATAAAATAAGATCGTATTTCTCATTTGTTCACTAAAAATATATTTTTTAATTATTTGCTTTAACAAAAATAATCTCTTTCTCTTTTTTAAATAATCTCTTAAGAATTTATATTTTTTATAGCTTTTACACAAAATAAAATATTTTTTTAAACAATTGCTAGTCTTTTAAAGTCGTGATAAATTAAAATATATTAAAAAATTAATCGACATGTGTGAGTGGTTCTTTTTCCAGATAATCTTACGCGCGGAGGCAACGTGTATAAGAGAATTCGAATGTTGCTTTATTCTTACGAGAATAGAATAGAATCTTCTCTCTTTCTTCCACACCGCTCCTCGTGGTCTCTTATTTCGAGGACCATTCGCGTAAAATCGCGATTCGGCGCGTTTTCGCGTCCGAGGCGCGTGACGGAAGCCGGAACCGAATCGAGGGTCCGAGAGAGCGCCGATGGGACTCTTCAAAATCGAGAGGGCCCGCAGGTAGCTATCGCAGCTTCTCCTTTCCGCGCGTTCCCCCGTTTTCGGGGCTTCCAAAAATGCGCAAGCGGGATACCCATACGTCCGCAAACGCAGGAGCCGACAGTCGGACAATGCGTCCACCCGGTATCCTCTTATGCGCGCGAATTACACGGATCAGAGACGGCGAATGCCTATCGATCACTGGCTGCCGCCGTCACGTATCAATATCGATACATCCACGTCACGTTGCCTACTCGGTATGCTCGAGTGCCCGTCCGTCAGACGTGGACGTCAATTGATATATCCTCACATCCTCGGCCGAGGAAAGGACCTACAAGTCGCGGAAAACGAGCTACCGCTCTCCGTGGATCGAGCGTTGACAAATCTGTTTCCCGCACCCATCTCGCGTGATTTCCTCGTCATACTATTGAATTGTGAAGCTACAAGTGCACATATATAACCGTCATTTTCATTTTGAAAAGAAATGCATTTTCTTGTGGAATTTTTTCTTTCGTAAGTAACATTTATACAAATTGCTCTTTATAACGTAGAAATATTATCGCAGCTAATTTAGACCACTCTCATGCAATTTTATGAGTGGTTAAAAATCCAAGTGTTCTTTCGATCCTAATTGAAAATCACATTGAAAATTTTTGAGGATATTATTACAATAAATATATTCACAAAACTATATTTAAAATCTCCCAAATAAGACTATTCAGATCATATCATAAAAAATAATTTAAAACAATCAAACAATACGTCATATCGCCTAATGTTTCACGGACTCTAGCTGAAGTTTAATTATATATAATTTCTCAACACACACACACACACACACACACACACACACACACACACACACACACAATGGCTTACATAAAATAGATATATATAAAAGACCCTAGTTTCAAGTTTTCTTCCGTAATCCCAATCCAGCCGCGGTGCACTCCCGCGGGGTGCAATCTTTTTCAATACACTCGAGAAGTTAATCGGCAATTACGTGCAAAGAGATGCGTGGGTACCTTCGTGCCGCGAGCGTCCCGCGAGCGAGCGAAAGAAACGGACGAACGAACGTCGGCCAGGGCGGGTCCTGTCGGCAAACAGGGATAGCGTTACAAATTCCCTGAAAGGGATCCCGGTATTCGAATTGAATGGCTCGCAACGTCGAGGAAGAACGCAGAAAAGGAGAATGGCACCGAATCGGAGCCGGGGACGCGTAGCGTCGTCATGCGCCGAGAGCGGAATCAGCGGATTAAAGACGAGATGAATGCGGCGCGGAGTCCTGCGCGCCCTCGGTCCCTCCGGCCGAACCCCCGCGCCCTGCTCCTCCTCGAAGGCTCAAACAAGCACGTTGAAAGCCGAGCGATCGAGAGGAAGCTAATCCGCTCCTCGTAGAGCGTGTTTAAAAACAGTTTTTTTTTGCGCACTTCTTTTTCTCCCGTGTATGTGCGTGTGTACCAGATATGACGAGATTTCGATCGACAAACGGAGGGTGGTTCTCGAGATCCTTGGGGGAACGTTTTGTGAAATCGAAACTTGAACTGGTATCAATAATGTTGACGCTATACGCGCTAACTGATAGTTTGGTGGAAGAGATTTTTATATTTGCGAGGAGTTTCTTACTGGTTCGCGTGAGACGAAGACATCGTGCTAATTGATAAAAATTAATGAGCAACTTATTACTTATCACAAGAATTTTCCTGATTATTCGATGACTCATATTGATTTATCATTAGGTAAATGAAAAATGTATCCCTGAGAAATTAAATGTATATTTCGAGATGTGTCCTTGGGAAGTGGCCAGGGATCCAGTTCACCCTTTCGCAAAGTTGCCCGATAAACGTCAAAACGTCAGCGGTCGAAAATGGGACACTTAAGCGGATTCCCGAAGGATTCCCGCCGGTTTTATTTACCCGTTCCGCGACAATGCAAAGGCGCGAAAACGCCGGGAGAAAATCGGCAGATTATACGTATATCTGGGAAAGGCAAACAGAAGGCGGTCAAAGCGACCAATAATGGCCGAGAAGCCGCGGAAGCGTTGGAAAAACATGTTTGTGATTTATAAATGATATCTTAGTGAGAGAGACTTATAATATTATTATATATAATATCTCTTCAAAATGCTCTTAAAATTTGTTTTCTTGTACTAATCTGTATTAATCCGTATTATTTTTGTATTTCTATTTTTGATAACTTCACTTTCCGTTTCTGTTATTATTGAAGTTTTTATTATTACATTATTAGATTTTCTATTAAGTGTTTCATTGCATTTTATTTCTCTTCTACTCTCTTCTCTTACCTCTCGAAGATATTCCAACAGCATCTTTTGTGTCTCGAGAGTCCTGCACGCGCAGAACAGTGAGAAGACTCGTGTTTTACGGCGCGAGAAATCGGCGATCGCTGCCGACGTTTTACGCCTCGCTTTCTCTTTTCTTTTCCCTCCCGCCGGAAGGACGTCATCCGAAGAAAAAGAAAGGAGAAAATAAGGGTATCTATTGCACTTCAGATCGATAAGATCGTCGATCGACACGGAGATGAGACACGGAGGACGAGATGAGACACGGCGGCCTTCCTTGCAAGAGCTCTTATTTCGGTATCCTTTGAAGAAGAACACATCTATTTTCTTGGACATATCGATACACAAGATGATGTTCTCGAAATGGATTTAATTTCTTTTCTTCCATTTTGTGTGTGTGTGTGTGTGTGTGTGTGTGTGTGTGTGTGTGTGTGTGTGTGTGTCTTACTCTATTTGTTATTTATATTACATTTATTATGTATGCATTATATTGTCTGTTTCTATTTATGTGACAATTATTATTATACGAGTAACGAATTCTAAAAGAAGTTATAACTGAAATTATAAAAGAAGTTATAACATATTAAATTTAATTAGCATTACTTAATTTAATTAATTGGTTTATTCATGTTGAAATTTTATAATAAAATAACGTGATAATATTTCGTTGATGCTTTTTCACGTTTATGGAAAATATGCAGAAATTAACGTGCACATCTGAACGTTTGCAAAAAAAGAAAAAAGAATAAAACTCATGTGTAAAAAAACTATGAGGCGACAGGTTCGTGGAGCGATTTTTTTTCCCGGTGATTGTACAAGGCGATAAGTGGTAATTGATTTTACGCCGCTTGATTTACGATCTCGGGGCCGGCGTCGCTAAACTCCGCTTTTGGGGTAAAAAGCGTACGAATCTAACCCCATCGTCTCTATCTCCCCGCCCGACATGTGTTACCCGTTCATCGCGTCGCCCCCCGGTAAATGCGATGGGGTAACACCGTGAATTTCCATCTTTATCGGGAAAACTGTGACGGGCCCTTTTCATGGAATCGTCAACATCTTTCTATAATCGTGAGAAATAATAGTGAAATTTTTTAATTCTAACGAGAAAAAAAATGAATACTTTATGTTAGTCATTCTAGCATCGATAAAACTTTACAATCTAAAGTTAAAACAATAAAATGTTACATCCATTTAGTCATCTGTCTTATAACGCATCAACGCTGACGAAGGGCTAACGCTAAACAAAAGAGAAAAAGGCCCTTCCTCCGGTGAAGTCCCGCTGACGTAAGTCACAATCCGTTCACGGGGGCACCGGGATACGGCACGGGGGGCGCGAGCCCTGCGAAGGGCGTTGAGGCGAGTCAACGTCGAATAAATCAAAATAAAAAGGGGGAGGCACACGTAAAGAGAGCCCCGCTGGGCGACGGCCTGGAAAAAGGAGAGTGAGTCCGAGGGGGGAGGCTCCGGTACATGTTGAAAGAGTTACCTGCCGGAAGACTCGCCTATTAACGGCTGCCCGTCTTCCCGGGAACCACACGCATTCGCTCTGACACGCACACGCGGTGAGATCTCGCTATGGTGCGGACGCATCGACCGGTGAAATTTTTATTAATGTGCACGAGCACGCTTCGCAGCATCTCCTCTTTTGACCCCCTTCAACCGAGCTAAGTTTTGGTGTTTCATCCGAGACTCTTAGCTGGAGAGAATGCTTTGCAGTCGTTTTGTACCTGTTTTCGTGATATTAACTTTACGAGAGAAATTTTCGAAGATCGAGAAGAAAGAATCTTCGCAGGTATGTATATCGATAGCAGTAAGATTATTTACGATAGAATTTAACTAGATACAATTAACAGAATTAACAATAATTAAATATTATTTAATTTGATAGAATGCGTATACTAACATTCTGAATTGTTGTACGGTGTCGTAAATACCGATACGCTTTAAAAGCGCTGAAATTTGCCGACGTGGAAAATAATCTCGTGAGAAGAGGATGACGAGGAGACGGACGTTGTATTGATCTCCTCCTCGTCTCCACTCTGGTATCCATGGCGATGTTGCGATGGCCGCCGAGAAGCATCGCGGCGCCTGCGTCCGGCGTAATTGGATTCCTCGTCGCGATAAAAGCGTTGTTCCACGGAATTTCGCCGCGTCTCCCCACGCGACCCCTAAAGGGGACGCCTACCACGAGCTCGAGGCTCGAACGCGATCGAAGATTCTGCAGTTCTATCGTAAGTGATCTCGTCGCTATTGTCACATATCTGCATAAATATATAATGTTCCTGTTTCATGTTTTGTCCAATTCGCGTTTTTTGCATGTTTTTTATCAGGCAACTTTACTAACATTTTATTTTTTGCGTGTACAACTTTTTCATTCGTGCTCTAATTAGCTAACTTATCACAAACAAATCTTCTAAGCAATATAGATGTTCTTATTACTATTATAAAAGATTTCTCACGCGCGAAAGTTTCTCGTTAAATAAAAGTGATAAGAAAATCGACGCTTTTCTGGAAAAGACACAATTAAAAACGCAAGTTCTTTATATTCAACACTCTCTTTTCTTGGTAGAAATAAAGGCGTGTTCCAGTTGGCCGGATAAGGACCGGTTAAGGTGTCAACGATCTCCAGGCCGACAAAAGGGCATCCGGGGACTCTTTCCGTTTTTCCCCGTTTTATAATCCGCGAGCGAAAGGGGTTCGGCCGGCATTGTGCGACATAATTTACTGTCTGCAAACAGACGGGGCGCCGATGTAAAACATGCGCAAACACGCATCCCCGGATTTAATGCCGGCGCCGCGTCGATTTCGGCCGCGCTCGGTGTCGTTTTCGAATTGAACGCGAGCGGGCATTATATCGGGATTTGTTCGGGGCTCGAGGTAAGCGACTCGAGTTCAATTGAGTCGTATACCTTCACGTCGGGGCCCGCCTGCCCCTTGAAGATGGTACGAAACCGATCCGAGTTTCCCGTTGTCACGTTCGTCCTGTTACGGATCGACCGAGATCGCATTTTCTTTCTCAGTACCACGTAAGTAAAAGAGGAATTATATTCAACAAAGATACAAAAAAGTAGAATTGAAATTATTATTAATTTTTATCACGTTTGCCTGCTAAAAATTAAAAATCTTGTTTCAAAATTTCTTATAATTACAATTGTCTTATAATTTTATGCCTAGAATTTGGAGAATAAAAAAAGAGTTTTATGACCAAACTAATTTATGCCAAGTTTAATTTTGATTTGTATCTCTCTTTATGATATAATAAGTTTTCAAAAGAGCGTCAATTGAGATCGTTCTGTCCTCGTAAATCCATCCAAGATTCTTTCAGACAAATTTCACTAACGTGAAGCTACGGCTTACCCTCATCTCTAGTCGAGATTTCGGCCTTTCGTTCCGTATCCAGGGGGATATGAATATTTGCAGGCACGTGACACGTGTCCCTCTCGTCGCGGCAGAGCCAGGGGGTGGTCAGGGGTGGATCCGACCTTTGAGCACCGGCGTGGCATTACTCCGGGACTCGGTGCCCTAAGCTCCCGGTAATTGCCAGCATCACGGGGGAACACGATCACAAATGTCGATCGCGCACAGAATCGGCGCGACTACGCTTTAATTACGTCACGTACGCGAGCGTCTCTATTATGGCACACACCAATATACGGCCGCTCCGTCGGATGTCTTTTCAACCCCAAAAATAGAGCCAAGAGGCGAGTCTGACATTGATCTATATGCACAGTCACGAAGTTACTAAGAGAAACTAAATTCCTGCGAGACAGCAAGTAAAAGTAGATTTCGAAACTTACGTATATTGAATGTACGTCCAATGTACGTTATAATTTCTTTTCTAATCAATGAGAGATCATAGATTTAATCGCACTAATAATATCAATTGCCGATTATAACGATTAAAAAAAAAGTAATTACCGCGTATTTCGCTGGCGTTATTTTCTTCCTTTCATTCCATCGCCTCACTTGGCCATTGATAAGTGGGGTGGCATAATGCGAGCGGATGGTTCGTAATTATGGCGTATCGAACGTCTCTCTCCGCCAGATGCGACGGGTCCCAATCGAGCGAGCCGGAATAAAAATGCGTACGATAGTTTCGCTAGCGATTGAACGATTCGGACGTCAATCAAAGTCGGAAAGTCGAAAAGCCGATGTGGGCTGCTCTCTCGATGACAGACGGATGGACAAACGAACGGACGGACGGACAGACAGGCGGGGACCAGGCAGGTAAATCGACATATCGTGTTACGAGGGTTTCCTCGAGCAATCGACGACCGGCGAAAAGTCGGCGAAGCGTTCATCACAAACAGAACGTATTTCTCCTTTTTCTCCTCCCAAATTTATGAATTTCATACATGATTTTTCCTTCTTTTGATACTCAAGTAGACGTGATTTGAACGATAGAAAAAAAACGAAAGAAAAATGAAAAAAAATGAAAGTCACCCATCATACGGTATATTTTTATAAGAATATTGTTCTCTACATTATCTTTTTCATAACTTTATTCTATCTTCGAATTGGATGTTGTTAGTTCATAAATTTATTTATTAACTATCAAAATTATTCCCAAAAGTTAAATAAATAAATATATGTTTTACTCTTTTTTATTTTTTAATAAACTCTGAATCTTGTTAGCTTTTGGAGTTCCAGGAACCGAGAAATGTTCTTAATCGGAATGTTAATTTTGAGACGGTCTCTTTGACGTGAATCCGACTAACTCTGTAATTCTATTCATAACGTGCTTACGGCACGTCGACGCGGTACCCCTGCACTCACAGTCGGCGTTCATGGAGGCGCGTTATTTCGTAAAATGTTGAACGGGATGAACGTCGGCGAGGCATCTCGCGCGATTGTCTCTGCGGTTTTTCGCCGGCCGCAAAATAAAGTACCGGCCGCAAGGTATTCCGACCACATCCCGCCGATTTTATTCCGCTTGCATCGCGCACGAAGCCGTAAAACGTGATCGCCGTAACGTAAGCGCGACGCGTCGCGAGGCGGAGATCGCTCGAGCCTTACGGAAGAAAATTACTTTTTCTCCCTCTCTCTCTCTTTCTGTATCTTCCGGTCTCTTGCAAAAAAGAGAAAAAGAGAAATCTAAAGTCACGGTTATAAATACAGCAAATGAGACTGACTCTGTGTCTAGGAATTTACGAATCGTAATCACGATACAAGTTTGGAGCTGAACAGCGAAAACGACAGATCGACGTAGGAGACGACGAACGAGAGAATCCGACGATTTGCATATCGCTCCGTCACGACCCTTTATTCTATCGACGACGAAAGGAACATCTGCATCAGAAAGCACGTCGCGCAAAGTGGATTACGGTAATGGATCGCTCGCGATTGATCGGATTAGATTACGACGGCGATCCGTCGCGGTGATATCGTGATCGGTGAACGGGCTCAGTCGGTGCGAAACGACATACGTTTCACGAACATTGATTCTCTCGATCCTACGCCGCGCAATTATCGCGATAGATACGAGATTATCAGTTTTTCACAGTGTGAAAGCAAACTCGAATCAATGAGGAATTATCTAGGCTGTATAATTAATTCTTCGAAATATTTTGTTAGAGATATAGAGAATGTTATTATAATTTTCTTAATATTCAATCCTAAATTGTATTAAAGTTAAATTTTATAAAATTATAGTTAAGTGCTGACAAAATGAAATGTTTCCCGAGATTAAAGAAGGAGGATTAAGACTGAAGATTTATGCATAATTAAAAAGAACATAAATAATTATTTAAGAAATATGGGAACAATCAGAATTCAATTTTCCAGTCCGATTGTAGATACTGTTTGTTCTTCTAGTTCAAACAATTTAGTTTCGTTTGACGACTTTCAAGAAGGTAACAGAGGGTAACGTGTATCGTTCGCCAAAAGGTGCCCCGCACCTTGCGAGGAGGGCGGCGCAGTGCCATACGATTCTAATTGGCGCTAATTTCGCGGACCTGCTTTCTCTCCTCTCTTCCGTATAGCGCACAAACGCAAACAGAAAAACACGGGATACGCTCCGTCGCTCGTACAATATTGACCCTACCGCGTGGAACGGCACGAACGAACGCGGGCATCACAATGGTACGAGCCACCCCCGCCTGCAAACGAACTGCCCAAAAGCGTCCCATTCATCCGTGTGCTCGTGAAGGAAATTGACAGCCGGTCATTAGGACGAGAATGAGAACGAGAAACGTACGCGCCACGCGCACATTTCGTATGCGAGTGTGCTTTAGCGGCGATCGAGAGACGTTGTCATCTTTGCCGATATAAATCGCGGATATCAATCGCGAGATGTAATTTTAATGTACCACAAAATGGAAAAAGTATTTTTAGGATTAGAGGAAAATTAGTATTTTTAAAATTAGTATCCTTTTAATAAAAATATCATTTCTTTATCTAGAGTTTATTATCTGCAACATGTGCTCAAACATAAATACCCATTAAATATTCACTTTACGTTTTGTTTTTTCCTTTCTTCTTTGATTAATTGCGATGGATTTGAATTGAATAAAAAAATATTCCTCTTTTATAATTTTAAACATTCAACTCTGAAAAACTTAAAATAGTTCCACATAAAATATAATACAGAAATTGACGATACCCTTTTTTTGCGGCGCAAAGATCGCGACTCGAGGATCTCGCGGAGGATCGACCTAACAGGGCACTCGGCCCTTTAATCCCGGGTCAGGGCAGGAAATTAAAAACTGAATAGCCAGGAAGGTCCCTCCAGTACGCTGCCTCGTGTCTCAATATTGCGCACCGCGCGATATCCTAGACGTGCACACACGCACGCATGCATGTGCCATTGTACCGTGACGTTGATTTGACGTAATTGGCACCAGGAAGGAGCCGAGCGGGGCAGCAATGATTGGGATAAGCTGGAATAAGCTGGGATAAGCCGTGCGTGGATTTCCTAGGAGGGGCGCGAGAATTTCGACGTGTATTTTTTTTTTCCTATGCGTCGCCGTTACTTTACGGGACGAATTCGTTCCCCTTGATCCCGACATATCACTTAATTCTCGATACGCAGTGCATCGAGCAGTAAATTAATGTGCAATTGAGAAATTTATTTGAAGTGCTCCATTTTGGCGCATTGAATTTTGTTGAAACGGCAGATTCGGATCAGTTCAGATATTTTTTTATTTCCTGTATCGCGCGCTCATTAAATTTCACTCCGCTAATTATTGCGTGGAAAAAAATGAATACGTGATATAAAAACGATCTTAAACGTAGAAATATCATGAAAAACATTTTCTCTCATTTTTTTAGCTTTTCTTCATTTGCGAAAGTAATATATCAAAGAAGCAACTAAATAAGTTAATAAAAGAAATAGAAATTAAATTCAGCTTCTAGCGCTATCATATTTGTATGATATATTTTTAACGATATTACGTGAATTTTTCTCAAATAAAATCTTCGACGCAACTTCGCGTTTTTTTTTTCGACGCAAATTCCGTTCTCTCATGCGCGCGCATTGATACGAAGCGAACTCTGTGAACCATTATTTCCCCGGTTTCCTCCCTATTTGCATTTCATCGCATTTCATTCGAAGGGATGCCCGGACTCCGGAGAATGCCCATTCGTCACGCGTTTGAAGCGCGCGGACTCCGCTTTGTACGTCACATACATACGCGTGTACGCATACCGCGTACGCTAAGGGCAACGAGTGGGTTCCGCTGTAATGCGAACGTCAAACACTCAAACACACATCCCGCGCCTCGAGCCTGTGAGAGCGAACACCTGAGTATGCGAGCGAGAGCTCGCTTAAGCTCCCGGATCAGGGTTCGTTCTTCGACTGAGATATCAAGAACTAGTCACGCGCTTATTTCTCGCCCTTCTTATCAGATACGTACGTATTTCTCGCATGTTACTTTAAAAGTAAAACTTTTTAAACTTATTTAACGTTCGTACACGGAAAAAACGATTTTGCTGAGGGATCTAAAATTTTGCTGGATACGGATCAGAAAATAATTTTGTTGGACCATCAAAATAATTTTGTTAGAACCTTAAAACTAATGAGCAAAACATTTTGATAGTCTAGCAACTTTGAGCGTTCCACTTAATTATTTTGATAGTTTAACAAAATTACTTACAAGAATTCTAGTTTTCATCTCGTGTGATGAAAATTTGTACCCGAATTAATTTGTATCCTAAGTCGAGAGTCGAGAGTAGATTTATTTTTCCGTCATTGCGATGTAAAATTATTTAAATATATGATGTTATTGATTGATACCTGAAATTTTGATTACAGAAATAGAAAGTTGAAGCATTTTCTATTTATCTAAAACATCACTTTTTATTAATTAGAATGTGATTATTATTTGACTTCATGTTCTCCTTTTATGTATTTTTTATATACTTTGTATATTTTATTAAAAGAAAAATTATATATCGCTAATGGAATGATGAGAAAAGAAGCTTTATACTAAAACGAGGACGATATCTCAGAACCAATTAACGAACTCCTTTGTGTCGTCGGAAGGGTGCACGTGATTTCACGGGTCTTCGTCGTAGCGAAAGGCGCACGTATAACTTGCGCATCTGCGGGACGAAGGGAAGAGCGTAAAATTTAAATAAATGTCCGCCGGACACGGCAAATTACGTGACATGCTAATCACGTCACTGGCGATACACGTGCGAATGAATAATCGGTTTCTCTCTTTCTCTCTCCCCCTCTCGCCGGGAAAAACCTGTTTTCGAAACGCACCTTGCGCGATCGTAAATAGCATCGATTGCCGCGAATGTAAAAATTAATTACTGTACAAACATTTAATATATTATAAAAATTATGTAGGATAAATTATGTATAATCATCTAAAATAACTTAAAAATAGTTTAAAATCATAAAAATCTTCCGCTTTAAAATTGAATTATTTAACATTATTTAATAATGTAGTTAGGATAAATATTATTATAATTTTAATAATGACAATTAAATTTTAAAATAAATATACTATCGCGCTAAATAAAGAGGTATTACAAAAATATTATTACTTGCCACATATTTTATTATTAGCCTCGATTTCAATCTTCTTTCTGCGTAAAAATTTATCAATACAAGTTAAAAAAGCTTTATATTTTTACAATTTCTATTTATATATTATATTTCGAGATTGATGAATCCATCTGTAGCAATCCTGTCGGAAGAACGAACGCAATTGCGTGTCACACATTCGGGACGCAATCGCGTGGAAAACTCTCGCCGAGTTTGAGGTGGTCGAGTTCTTTCCCGCGATGACACGCCCGTAATGTGTCACCTGGTCGTGTTCGACAACGAAAAAGGGTTGAGCAGTCGATCGGAAGAATTTGCCATTACTGCGAACACTCGCCCTTCGATCGAGTTCATCGAGATGAAGAATCATCCGGTTTTTACGCGAGGCGTGACCGATCACAATTTTCGAATGAGAATGAACATTTCGTTCTGCAAACCGAATCGTAATCGGATTTTTTTAAATTCAGGTATAGTCTTAAGTTTTTTATATCGTCTTTCGTCTCTCGATTTAACATATTTAATTTAATTTTTCCACGTTGCGATCAAGAATTCGTCGTAAGAAAATTAATAAACATAATGATTAAACAAAATTTGCATTTATAATATATTGAATATTGGTTGTCGCTATAAATATCGAATCAGATAATTATTGACTTGATTTACGTTTCTATATTTTCATCCGCAAATACTAAGCCCTACATCGGAGTTAAAAAAATATTAATGAAGAAGATGAATTTATGTAACAATAATGACAAAAAAATGAGTTTGAAAAATGTGAAACAACTTAGCAGTGAAATTTTGCCAAACAGATGGAATTCAATTGCGACGGAATCTTAAAAAAAAACTATTCTAAGTATATTAATATTTTTAATTTCATTAAAAATTATATTATTTATACACACATTACTTATAATTATGTACTACTTATAATCTCACATAAAATACGAAAAAAAAATCTTTCAATTTACACAGCGATCACAGCGAATCTTCTGTAATAACGGATGTCGGCGCATTCGCATTTCGTTCCGTTTTCGTTGCTCGTAATGTTAACGGGACCGGTTTTTACTCGTGCACTGCAAAAAAAGGACTACTTGTCGTTCGTCTTACCTGGCTCATCCCTGGGAAATGTCAAATTCACCGACTTCCCATGCCGCGATGTGAGAGAACACTCACAAGTAACACGCATGAGAGGCTATGTGTGCGTACCTACGATTGTTACGACGCTCGTCTCACTGTGTTATTATCAGACTGCGAAAGTTATCGTTTCTTCCGCGACTATCCCCACTCTTCTTCCCAAACCGACAATACAATGTCAAAGAAAACATAACGTATATAACGTACATTTAATACTCACACAATTGTTGAACTTATTTCACCGGCGTATCGATGTTATTATTTTTCGATCGTACTTGATTTCGTCTACCTTTCATTTCGTTCACCTGTTTCACGTTTGCTCCATCTTGCTTCTCTCTCTCTCTTTTTTTTTTTAAACAAGATACACAATTTCCGCCCGCGCATATTCAAATTCCATGTGCGATCCCGCCCCCGTTAAATGCAAAACAAAACGCGCGGGTTGCATCGGGGGATTGCGCCGCCGCGAAAAACCATAAATCACAATAAAGGGGCGCACGTGCACCCTCTCCCGCCCGAGAAACCCGACTAGGAAAACTATTAACACCCTGTAACGCGCGTAGAGACAAGGGATTAAAGAGGCGAGATACGCGATTCAAATGAGTTTTGCATGTGTTACCGAAGACCGAGGTCTATGTTCGATAGACATTCAAAAGGATATTGATATTAGAATGAGAAAAACATTTTATAGCAATAAAAATAATAATTTATGTAGCAGCGAATAAATGAGTTTAAAAAATTGAACACATTGAACTCAAAAGTTTACTGCGAAACGGACAATATAAACATAATTTCGTGTAATCTTATAACACGTCCGATTATTTATAAGCGCGAGCTAATTATTTCTTCTAAATTTTTTCTCAGTTTGCGTGTGATTTATCGTGATATTGTAAGTCGAGCATAAACTCAATTATAATCGATACTTTTGCGTTTTCAACTGACTATAATTAAAAATTCATTATGATAAATTGATACAATTTTTCACAAATACGTGTGAGACATTTTTCATCGGCGGAAATCAGTTTTTTTATTATAACTCGTTGTGTGTATATTACAAATATAAATTAACGAAATATATATCAGCAACTTAGAGATAATTATCGAAGGACCATATGGCACTCAGGCACGTTAAAGGAAAAATGCTAAGCGTACGGAGAACGCGATGATCCTGGAAGCACCTGCGAGCCGGGCGGAATAATTCATGGAAATAGAGGCTCGACAATTAGGTAATAAATAGTCGGAACACCCAGCCAGCCACCCCGCGCGCCTACCCCTCCCTCGCGTTTCGCTACGTCGTGCTCGTTGAAATCGACAGAGGAGTGAATTAATAAAACGACCCCCGGCTGTGTATGTGTGACATATATAAGTGTGTGCGCGCCTCGCCGCGCAGATGTGCCCCTCCGCGCGCGAGCGCACGCCGAAGGGCGCGTTTCTTTTATTTTATTGCCGAGGGTTAATGGAATAGTTTGCATGCCCTGAACAATCAACGCCCAGGAATATTACATTCCTCCTTCGAGCGAGGACCATCGCCGATTGAAAGAACAACGGGGAGATGTCGATAAAACATCCGTGTTTTCTTAGCCCCGGAGATAATTGATCAGCGTTTCCGAGAAAATGTCAATCAGAACTTCCATACAACTCGTATCGCATTTTCTGATTAATAAAGTATAACTATAATATTTTATATTATAATAAAATATGCAATATTTTATTCTTGACAAGATTAGAAATAGGTTTTAGTTTCATTTTATTTTTTGGCGCGTCATCAGATTTATTTTTAACGCATAAATTCTTCCGATTTTATTATCAATATTTATTGTTGTCAGTTAATTAAGTTTCTTTCTTTCTTTCTTTCTTTCTTTCTTGCAATAAGAATTTTTATTAAATATCATCATATAAGTATGTTTTTTATTATAAACGAGTAATAATTGCATACTTGTAGCAAAAATGGAAAAAGATTTCTCATTACGTTCAAATTTTCCGTCAAATTTTCCGTCAGATCGCAGTAAATGGGAAGTCTATAGAGAAAAATCGGATTTGATCAACGAAAACTAACGCAATCGTGTTCATTAAATATAATGCAGTGTCGGCACAATGCGCGACGACAGCTTTTTTTTCTGCGACCCGAGGTCTGTACCGGGGTACAGAAACGACACACAATGCAACCGGGTGGAAAAAAAGGTCTCGTCACCTACCAGCACGCCGCGTGAGATCGCAGATTCGAAAAATCTGGGCTGCCATTAATCGTTCCTTCGTAGCGACGCGGCGCCCTTCGCTTACTGCGCGATGACACGCGTAAATCTGTCGCTAAACGACTTCTTTAACCCGCGAGCGAGTGTGTGCTCGTGTTAGCCCCAATCTCACACTAAATCGACACGTTGCGAGTGTTAATGCTCTTCACAATGATGTCAATGCATTATTATAATCCACTTTGTTTTCCTTAAAAAAAAACTTATAAGGAAATTTTAACAAAACAAGTAATGATATTGGTTTATCTATGGAAAACTATAAATGTAAGAAAATTTATCTTCTGTCGTCCAAAAAAAATTATTATTAATGAGTGTTATTATAATATACTATTAATAAAATTACTACTATTACTGTCACTTTAGTGATAGTGCAATTATTATTGCTAAAACTGCTGTCATTGTGATTTTATTAAAAGGAATTAAATTCGCTTTTTAATTCGATCAAGTTCTGCGAATCGAACCGTTGTTACACTTGAGGATACGACCCCTCGAAATCCTTATTAGAAGGATACGCGTCGACCTGAGGATTCTCCCGCGGGCTCCGCGCAGTGGGGTCCGCATAAGTGCGTGCGCTCGGCAAATCGCACCATCAAGCGGAGACGACGCATTGAGCGGAGGCGGTCGTCTGTGAAACGCATTTAGCTTGTTGATACACAGAACACGACGGGCGAGATGCCGTGCCCCCGCGCTCTGCGCATTGTGCGGACGCACCAACGATGCGACGTGTGCAAGTGCGTGTCACGATCATCGAGAATCCGCCCGTCATTTTTGGAAATAGTTTTTTCCGAAACCGAGAGAAACCGGTCGAAGACCGTCATAAATTCATGTCGTAACAAATAGAATGAAATGCGCGCGCGAAAGATAAATGCAGGCAGTAAAATAGCCATGTAGTGATATATGAGGATATCATAATTATTATGTTTCAATAGCAAAAGTAGAGAGTACAAAGTTTAATTGAAAGACGGAAGGAAGTTGCACAAAATGAGAGCATTATGTATAACAATTGATTAAAATTTACTCCCTAAATAATACCTTTTTTATTTGTTAAGTAAAGAAAAAATAGACTATTTATGGATGACTTGAGATTTTGCCCTTCATTTTTCTATTTGTGCCCCTTTCTACTTCAATAGAGCAAGAAAGGACCTCTCGCGTAATCTGGCACCTGCGTTTTGTATCATTAGAGGATTATGGATGTATGTCTCATGCGCGTCCTCCACGTGGAGGATCCCGTGATCTTTCTCTCACTCTCTCTCCTCTCTCTTTCTGTTTTTCTCTCTGCTCTTTTGCCGGCAAAGAGATCAAATTCCACTCGAAGTCCCCCATGAGCTCTTCTCGAAGGCGATCCTTCAGGATCCGACAATGAGATCGAGTCGTGGAGTGGAGAGAAAACAGAATCGACAGCAGATGCGGGCCTCTATTCTCGACTTGTTCTGTCAAAACACGGACGACGTTTATAGGTAACGTGGAGAACGGTGCGCGCGAGAGCACGAAGAACACGAAGAAGTGTTTTCCTCTTCGTGTTCAGAAGCGTAATTTATCGAACTACGCGTGCTTCTCGTTGAAAAGTACGAGAAATTAGTCTTCCGTGTCGTACGGGACAATGATTGCATCGTTTCAAAGCTTCATATCGAGCAATTTATTATTTTTCATGTCGTATATAAAAAAATGCAAAATTCCCAATTCGACTTTTAATATTTTTAATTTATCAATTTTTGACACGATGTTTGCGATAATATTACTATCTATAATAATATACACAAATATAATTTATGGAAAAAAGATTTTGTCGCATATTCGACTGTACTTTTTTTATCTTAATTGTTATTTTAATTTCTTTTTTTTTCCTAAAAAAAGGAAGATAGTCTTTAATTGCAATTTTTTTTATGGGGTATGCGTTCGTAGATGTATCTTTCAGAGCGGCACTATTCTTCGAGCTCCCGTATCGATGACACATTCGATTATCACAGTTCGATGAACGGGCCGATCGGTGTCGCCATAAATTATCGCCGAAAGCGCGACTCTGTGCCCTCCCCATTATGCAAAATCACAACAACAACGGGGTCGCTTCGTCCACTCGAAAGTCGGTCGACTCCTCTCGTCGGGCCCCGAAGAGGTCCCGAGAAGGGCGAGAGAGAGTCATCAATTACGATTGGGAATAAATCGAAGGCAGATGCGGCGATCGCCCGCAGGGCCCGTCGCGGCGGGTGATCGGTTCCTCAACCCCTCCCCCCCGCGGACAATATGACTGTTTTCGGCAAGTACAAAGCGATACACGAGCCCGAATGCGAATGTCACCCTCCGACGCGCGAATACGATTTCGGATTCCGTTTTATTGCGACGCCTTCAACACGATTTCTTTCAAGGCGACACGACACGATAATTTCTTTCAAAGTCTTAAGAAATAACGTTATTGTGCAAATTATTTATAATTATCTGTTTAAAAGTAGTGTAAAATGTGATGATATATAACTTTTCAAGGATTAATATTAATAATCTTATAGAGCCTTTGACAAACATTAAAGACATTTTTATTTTATGCTATGTACGCTTTAAAAAAGTTTAACGTATATCTTTTAAAATTATTCTCTATGGTTGGATGAAACTATAAAGATCAAATCTGTCTCATTACTCTTGTGAATTATTATTAATAGATAATATTCTTATAAAAAAACGCATATATTTTAAAATAATTTCGGTATTTAAAAATAATTTCGAATTAACTTTCGCAGCAGAATGAATTCATTTTCTTATATAAATCGAAAAGTTTGTCCTCTCTTACTTCAGCTAAAAGTTTTTACTAAAATTAATTGCAAGGAGACGGCTGTATTATCAAAGGGGTCTTATCTGTCGAATGTAGTTCCTGTGCCGTTACTTGGACAACTTAATAAAAAAAAGAATCGACTGCTCGTGTTAGTACATCGTAACGAGGTACGCGATAACTCTTTTATCTGCAGACCACAGGAAGCCGATAGCGGGCCCGATATAAATTCTTCGCGAAGCCCTGCGAGACGTGAGAAATTGTCGGTTTAACGCGTTAAGCTTTGCTTGCGAGATACTTTTATCTAACATCGATAAAAACGTGTTTTGTCACGTACACCAAAAGATATAAATATCAGAGAAATATTTCAGAAATATTATTATAAAGGATTTAGATCTTCCGTTAAAAAAATAAATATTTTCAGAAAGATAGTCTTGAATTACTCAACTCTACAAAAACTAAAACAACTAATAAGGCTATTGAAAATTGCTACGATTATCTCTCTAATCGCCGATTCGGATTTCCTACTTTTCGACAGACACCGTAAATTTCCCAGCCCTCAATTCTCTCGTTGCTTCGTCAATTCGATTCGGCGGAATAAATTTCATTTTTAACTCCGCGCTGTTGTACTCGAGTAAAGTCACCGTCGTCTTTCGAAAGATTACATCCTTCGCAGGGTCACTCGATACTGTCAACGAACGAGTCGAAGATCCTGAAGGCGGGAGGAGGAAGAAAGGGGTTACCCTTCGTAGGGCTTCTTATAAGAATTCCTTCGCGTCGGAATGCATCGTCATCGTGTTACATTTGCACCGAGTTTCGCGTAACTGCGAGAGAGAAAGAGAGACCCCGTCTCGTTTCGAACCGGTTTTTATTTATCCTTAAATCGCGAGTCGTCACGTTTCGCCCTTCGTCTCTCCACCGTTTATCGAACGATCTAGTATCTCGTTTGAAACAATAAAGCCGATTCGACGGGGAAATTCGCAGATCCGATTTGATGGGGTCAGGATAATGATCCCGGATTGCGCCATGCTTCGACGCCCATGGCGTTATTCCTGCAAGGGCGGCGGAAGGGATCTCTTTCCCGCCCTCGCGCTGCGCAAATATGCGCGGGATTAAGGTGCATTAACGGCGACGATCGCGTCGTATGTTTCAATCGAGATTTAATCGTCATGAGCGATCGACAGTCACAAATTGCTCGCTTCAAACAATATTCAGACTTCAAATTCTCGAAATCAATTCTCGAGAATTACCTGTCACGTTGCCTGGACATGTTCCATTTATAGTTTTGTCAGAGTTTTGAATACTTTCAAATGTTTTAGAATTTCAAGAATTTTTGCTTTAATGTGAGACTGATAAATAATGACGAAACTGTCGGAATATCGTCGAAAATAATGTTTTTAATTACAAGGATAAGTTTGCTCTAGACACATTAGAGACTGAAGGATATCAGGATCGAGGTCACTGTATTCACAAATAGTTCACGCTTTGATTACCAGGCTCAACAATGATTTGGCTTTTTTGAAGGCTAGAGGCCCTTTTACCAGGACTTTCCAATTTTTCGGTGGCAGTTCGAGTGGCATCCAAGGATACCTGAGAGAAAGGGCACAGGAATGATTAATAGAATCTGAGATCGTTTCGTTTGTATTCTTTGCAATGCTTTCCTTCATCTCCTTATGTGTCCTACTTCCGGAAAAGGTACAAAGGCGTGCGATTTTCACGTCAAGGTAAGTCTCTTTTGACAATAAAACGACAGGGTAATGGACATGACGGTAAAACTGTTTCGTCATAGTTTAATAGGTCAATGGCTGACACAAATCTACTCGGAAAAATGTTTGTCATTCTTTGTAGCGGCAGTTCAAAGCTGATCGTAGAATTTCTTAGAAATTGATTTATATGAATTGGACGTTATATTTCGTCGAACGATCTCTCTGAGAAAAAATATTTGTTCCATGTGAGTAATGCTAAGTTAAAAAAATAATACGGGAATAGATTAAATAGTGCTGATCTTTTAGAAATTTTCTTGATTATTTGTATTAATTATAATACATAAAGCGTATTCCTAGAATAATGAAACGATTAAAATAATGACGATTACTCCATATCACTTAATACGATGAAATCCGACGGATAAATTAACATCTGACGTGATCAAGGAAAATGCGTGTAAACTATACGTCATTCAATAATCACTCAATAATCTTAATCTATTTTTCGTGATTACACAGGATATTTCGTATAAGCGAAGGGACAGGTCGAAACAAGCGGAGAATACGACGCAAATGATATCTTTAATTTATAAACTCTTTACAAATATGTACACAATATAACAAAAAGTTTCCTCTTTACGACGATCGCGTAGCCAACTTAAATGTGAAACGTAAGCAGACGCAACAATCGATAGTGAGTCATCGTACTCGTTAGCCGAACACTCGAGAATCATCGTGATTCACGTATTTCGTCACTGGCGAGCCGTCGTTCGTTCGATGAATATAGTCATCGCGACCGTTGTATCTCCATGATTAGAAATTCACGATGATCGTTCTCGCACGAGCAAAAGCGGACGCGGCGATCTCGTCTTTTCGCAGCGGAAGACGATTGGCGGAAGATACGATACCTTTCACGATAGCAAAATTTGGAGATTAATTTTCTTCTTTTTCCAATAACCACGAGACATCACATTTACGTTTCCCCGGAGAGTCATTGCACGCCATTTAATTTAAAATTTAAGAGTCTCAATAATGTCAATAAGATCAAACGCTAAACTGAAAAGAAGATTTAATATATCTGAGAAGGTAAATTCGTGATATATCTGTTCTTTCTAAATAATGCTCAGAGATATTACGATCATTAAAAAAAGTGAGTATTGTAAAATGATGTGCCAAATTACCGCGCTTTCTGAAGGTGCCTGTTCTGCGACAGAATTAATCAACACTGTTATTGTTCCATGATGGAATGTAAAAATTATATTATGTTAAATTCTTGAGAAAACGGTGCCATTTTAAAACGATCGTTAAAGTGCTCGGTTAATTCGTATATCACGCGGCCTGAAAATTTGCAGGAAGTGTAAAATGCATATGTTACGAATGCTTTAATCTTCGAGTGATTATTTGACGGATCAGTTATTTTCGTTGCAAGATGATGCGCCTCAATGTCTTTCGAAAAAGAGTCTTCTTCAATTTGGAACTTAACAGGCAAGGAACATTCGATAACTGAGAGGATTTAAAACTGTTTTTAGATACGATATTAACAATAAAAATGTAAGAATCGAATAATCGATTAACAAAATTAAGACTCGAATTACGAGTTAAATATAGTTATACAAAAAAACATCATTATATGATATAAGATTAAATACATAATTATAGTTTTATATAAAAATGAATTATATAAATCTATAATTATATATAATAATTGTTTTTTGTGTATAACTAGGTCAATTTTCAATATATTTATGTATAACTTCACGAAATTATGACTTCCCCAATATTAAAATTAATTAATTAGCAACCTGATTGACACTAATAATGCCCATCGAGATAACTACAAGTCATCCGATCAAACGAACGTAGGATAAATAACGTTTCACGCGAAGTTCACGGAAATCGCGTGCAGGAAAGTCATGATATAACACAATTTACCTCGCACCTCGTCTCGATAAATGATTAAATAAATAATATCGGTTGACGGAAACTATCGGGTCCACACAAATTGAATTTATGGGACATCCCGTAACGCTCCACGTGATGCCGAATAATTTTCCTATCAGGCAAAAGGGAATTTTAGGATATCTATGATATCGCAAAAATCGAATTTCGATTCGACTGTATGAAGCGAAATCCCCCTTGTCTTCCGCGAGACGCGTGCAGTTATATATAAATGTACTTAAAATTGACCG
Source organism: Cephalotes varians (assembly GCA_037157785.1). Taxonomy (NCBI): domain Eukaryota; kingdom Metazoa; phylum Arthropoda; class Insecta; order Hymenoptera; family Formicidae; genus Cephalotes; species Cephalotes varians. The sequence continues at coordinate 53,073 of JANQDE010000008.1, forward strand.
TGTGTACTTTAGTGAAAGCCGGTTATCTGCGTTAACATGTTGTTAAAGGCATGTTGTAAAAAGCGAGTTTACCAAGAAAGAAGAAAACGACACCTGATTTTTCGAAAACTTGCTGATACGTTCTTAGAGTAAAGTTCGCACATCACAAAATCCAGCGACGATAACGAGTACTGAAGATAAGCTGCGCGACGAAACAAACGCGGAGCATTTCACCGAGCGAATAAATATCTAAAAGTTCACTTTCGCAGCCTCCGAATTTGTTACCGCACGCGTGTCCGCGTAACGCAGATTAATAGCGAGTACTAATACAACGAAAATTATTTTCTTTCGATAATTATATCACTTAAATTTGACTAGCAATCTTCGTTATGGATCGCAACGCTCGTTCATGTCGCAGAACAGGCGAAGAAGCTAGCTGGCATCGATATCGATATCGTTCCTCAACAAGCCGCAGTTTCGCGCTAACGACGTCACCTCGAGAGACCGGGACCAAAAGAGACTTTATCGTCGAGAGACTCGTCATTTACCGATTATCGGGGGCAGTCGGAGGGTCTGTGCGGGCCTCAGTAGGCCCGCAGTCGCACCTCCATCTCGGGATCCTGACGGTGCGGCAAGTGAGGCTCGATGCCAGTCGCGGTAGCACCCGTGGCACCCGCGCCACCCACGTGCCGGCTGTGATGGCCGTGATGATGATGATGGTGGCTGGTTGCGTGATGCGTGTCGTGGTGATAGTGATGATTGAGATGCGGTGGTTGCGCGGCCGACGCCGGGCCACTCCGATAAGTCCGTTGCTTCTCCTCGAAATCGCGCAGCCGCTGATTGTAACGCTCGAGCTGGTCGCGCAGCAGCGCGTCCTCCTCGTTGGCGTGCTCCTCGTCGTACTCGAGACAGCCGACGCCGTCCAACCGCTCCAGATCGATCCAACCCCGCCACCTCACGCACACGCCGTTCATGATCAAGTGCGAGCGCAGATGTACCTGGAACATCGCCGTCGGGGCGGAACGCAGTTGTTACGGATTTGTGCTGACGTCGCAACATCGAACGTCCATATCGTGGATCCTGATGGATGATCGGGATGGTCTCGGGATCGGTGGAAAGATTGATGAGTTAAATAGACGTTGGAAAGGCTTCTGAGGTGCGGGGTGTATCTTGAGATGAAATCGTTTTGCGTTGAATATTTTTTGTTGGATGTAGTTAGTTGCGTAGAAATAGGAACAAGATCCGGATTTTCCATATTGAAACGAGTAGCAGATTAATAATTGATTTCCAATTCTGATTGCAGATAGAGAGGCAAAGTCTGATACATTTGATAATGTATCTTGCGCAATAATAATATTATGATATGTCCATTATGATAATATTTAAATGACATTAATATATTATTTCCTCTTTTCTTAGAATGTATTACAGATGGCACCGTACAATTGATGTTCATTACAATGGATGTCAGAATCGAAAGAATTCAAAAGTTTAAAAGAGTTAAATAGCTCGATTTTCCTAATGTAAAGCAATTTTATAATTTCAAAAATTTTCAACAATTACATCACTGAAATTAGGCCAGCGACTCGTTATTTCGCCGAATTATCGCGTATCACATCAATTAAAATAATTAGTAGCAATTTCAGTGGCACGATATCTAACAGCTAGTTAATTTTAGCACTGTTCGTCAATATGAATTAAACTGAGATTAAATGAGATTGAAGTTTTGAAGTCAATGTTTTTGTCGTGACAGGATGATATTGCCAATTCGAAGGTGTTGCTCTTTTTCAAATCTCGAGAAAATGACGAGGCACGTCGATATCCTCTCAAAGCCATCATCGGCCGCTCGTTTCGTTCGTAATCTCTCGATCTTCCTTTTTGCGAAATCAACATCAACGTGAGTTGTGGGAGAGCTCCATTACGTGTTCCACGACCCGCAAATTTCAATCACGCGCGCCTCCCCCCCATTCTTTCATCCCCCTCTCGGACCCTTCTCCTCTGTGTCTGACAACAGCGAACGTTCCTTATTTCCGGAGAACGATTACGCAGATTGGAAGGTACGAGATCTCGCGGTCCGTTTCGAGATGAAGGGAGAAATGAGATTGAGAGAAGCGAGCTATGTTCTTCGTAAGAAGTCAATTACAGAGCAGAAGTAACTCTGTCGATGGCGTTTGCGATCCTCGTCGTAAAAAAATCTGCCGCGCACTATTATTTCGCATATTTCGACTCGTTGCAATCTTTATGGGAGATTAGAAAATTACCGGTCAATTATGCGCGATGCATTTTAAGATGTCAGAAATTGCAGAAATTACATTTAACATATCGACATAACGTGTTAATTTCTTTTTTCTTAATTTGACTTTCTTGTACTCATATGGTTGCAACGTGACGGATATATAAAAAAATGGCATGATAAATCCCCGAAAGTTAAGAAATATATAATTTTATATCAATAATTTTGTGCATAATATAAAAAAAGTTTGATAAATTATTTATTTGAATAAAAAGAAAAAAATGAGAAAGAAAAATTTTTTAAATATATAAAATAAAAATGTTAAAATTATATGATTTCGATCTTCTGGGTCTATCTACCTGTGTTATTTTCCTGGCTTTATTTATGTCTGCTAATTAAGCCCGGAATATTTCTAGGCAGGGTTTTCCGAGTAAAGTCTAATGGGAGGCTCTCGAAAAGCTGACGATTACCGGGTTCTGCGCCGACGATGCAACACGATGTTATTTTATTTTCTGGCAAACGACCCGACTTCCGGTCCCGCCACAGAGCCCAGATATTATTACGAGGTCAAGAACGCTCGGGGAAAACCAGTCGAGACCTTGTTTGTAATTCCCGACGTAACGAACGGCGACACGCAATCAACGAAATAATCAAGTAAATGATCTAAATGATCCGGACCCCGTATAAAATATCTCAGTCCTGATTTTACAATCAAGAGTTTTAATTCGATATTTGTAAAATAAATGATAAATAATCCTTTATAGAAATCCGAATTAATACTAGCTAAAAAAATTCTGGAAAAATATTGGAAATTACTGTTGTATAGTATTTTCAATACTCAATATAATAATTTCCAATATTTATTTGGCCAAAATAAATATTTATATAATTACTACCTTTCAATATTACATTTCTAAGGGATGTTATAAAGATAATTATAGAAATGTATATCATACAGATATATATTATATAAATAATATGTCACATATCATATTTCTATTATTATTATATAATAATAAAATTATATAATGTAATTATTTTATTTATAATATAATTATTTTTATAATATCGTATTTTTCTAAATATATATATATATTTTTTTAATTCTACATAGAATAAAAACTTCGAATAAAAGAAAATTTTATATTTCATCATACTATCGTTTGTTTTCCTTTTTTAAGTCACCAGAATGCTCAATTTTTGTTATTTTTGTATTAACAGACTAGACTCTATTTATAACGTAATTAATTTGATGTGAAATTTGCACGCACGAACGAACGAACGCCTTGGTAAATCGACGTTACATCTCGTTACATTCTTTCGCACAACTTACAGCTGCGTCGCCGACAATGCGCCGCGGGACGTATTTTTATGCAGTAATAATCGAGCCGCGGGGTGCGAGCACACGGGGTGGCGAGGTCTTAAACGTTTTCTATAATCGAATCGCTCGCGGCCTCTGCTCTCAAAGGGTCCGGGGTTTCCATCTTTTGAAAAACTCGCGTTTTTCTGCATATCAGCAGAACAGTTGTTTATGTTAGATTTAAAAAAATGTATACAGCGTATAAGAAATTGCATTCAAACTGATTTTCCTGCGCGCCTCTACGTCCAGATTGAATCCCAAGGCGTTCTTATCTCGCGACAAACGCGAAGCGATAAGAGAAGTTCCTGCTCGAGGCAGAAAGGTTCCCTTTCGCGCAATCTTATGTATATTAATGTTTCAGATAAGGCGAGGCGAGTTATGCGTTAAATCTTACGCGATACGCATATTAACATAAATGAAACGTAAGCAGGAAAATACGTCGGGTCTTTCGACGCAAGCATATTCATAACGCGCACGTCCTTTGCCTTTTCCTCGTAAGAACATCGCGAGCTCTATTCGTGTTATACTATTTTTAGATAAGACCGCAATTTTAATATGTTTTTCTATTTTAAATAGCCAAACAGTAATCTTATTTACAATAAATGTTACTTATAATAAAATTCAAAAAAGAAACGTCATAAAATTCTCACGAGTGTTCTTCAAGCAATTAGACTAAAATCAAATGAAAAAACGTACAATTGTTCCATTAAAAATCGCGCGTTTACCGTTTCAGTTCGGAACCAAGCGCGTTCCACGCTCGCTTTCGTAATCGCGGTGATATCTTCACCTTGCATCTCTGGCATCGCGGAAACGAATCGTCGAGATATGTATATTCCGAGCGGCAACGAGACGCGCAAAAAGTCGTCACGACGAGGCTCGGCGAGGAGAGGAGTGGACGACATACGACGTCGTCATTATTCATCGTCGTCGCCTTCCTCGTGAGAACGAGGAAAGAACAGTCGGCAACATTTGTTTTTCTCCTTCTGCGCACGGGCGTGACGATCATTATCGTCGCATAATGGTCGTAATAGGCGATATTTAAACGGTAACGCGCCGCCACCGTGTAACCCTTTCTGATTTGCATTAGCGAGCGGAAAAAAAAGCAAGAGTGCAGAAAAAGAAGAGAGAGAGAGAGAGGCGAGCGAGCGCCACGAGGAAAGGGGTGAAAAATTCTCGGCAAGGGCGCACGAAGAACATCTAAACGCACAGAGACAAACGACCGGCTATTTCACTGGCCCTTTTGTTTCACGATGGGCGTCGCCAGCAGCGCCTTTTTGCGTCTGGTCCACTATACCGGGGTCTCGGAACATTCGTCAACGGTGTTCCGGCAAAAAGAACGGTGTGTGAGCGGCATACGGTCAGCATGGCGCATCATCCTTTGTCTCTCGCCCGGGGGTCCAGTTCTATAAACTTAATTTTTACGGATGTGCACAGGATGTGCGCACGGGACTATTTCCGAACTATAAATTCTGTGGCCCTCAAGACAGTTGAGTGAAGAAGGGCCCGCTGCGAGCTAAAGGGTACGCATGATCGTTACATCACCTTGACCTGAGGATGCATAAAAGAAGATCCTTGAATTTATTCTTAAATTCCCGAGATTCTGTGAAAGTTACTTTTCTGTAAAAATTTTCTGTGAAAATTACTTTTCATGGCATTTCTTTCCAATCAAATTTTTCTTTGTTTTTTATCTTTCTAGATTAATTTTAAACTATCCTTGAATTTTATTTCGAAAACCAATTTTAAAATCAGTACTAAAGCGATCAAAGATAACATTGTTGTTAATATTTTTTTCTTAATTTAATAGCGACGCGCTATTTGTGTCGACGAAAGCTCCGTAGCTTCGTTATTAGGTCTCTCCTCTTTTTTTCTGTTCGATGGGCAAAGGGTTAAAAAGCTTCGTCATTATCAGGCACCGCACGCGCTCTCTCTATCGCGCGTTTATCTCGATCGCGAATGAAATCTCTCCTTTAATTATTACGTCGCCCGACGGGGCATGTCGGTGGGCACAATGCACGCGGGCACGTGTGGTCGCGCGTCGCTCTTTATTCTCTCACTCATTGTCGATTAAAACAAAAAGGAGGCCGCGGGTCGTCCCGTAAACAACGTGCCACGCTCCGTGTGCAGGATCTAATGAATCGCTTCCGTTCCATTTCGTTTCCTTTGCAAAAGAAGATCCGAAAGAGGTAGAGCAAAATGCTCGAAAAAATTTTGGAGTCATAAATAACGTAATGAGTCTTGTAAGTGATACAGAGATGAACGAGAATATCGATTGCGTTTTTTTAACGGAATATTTGACATGAATTTGAAATAAATTTTCAAATATTATAGTATATTATAATACAGTATTTTCAATATTATAAGTCGTAATTTTTCAGGCTTAACTATTTTTTAATTATTAGTTGAATTCTACATATACAGTTTTAAAAATAATAAAAATTCTGAAAAAATTTTCATTTTCAAAACTCTTTTTTTTTAAATCAAATTCTCTTTCCGTAGTTTATCCAGATAAACTGTTATGATAAACCATGGCAAAAAATATTCATAAAAACTGCGGATTTCAAAAATCTTGAAAAAGACCAAAGGAACTATGGAAAATACAGCAGGTTACTAGGACTATTCGTTCGACCTTTGCGAGAGACAGGGAGATTTACGAGCCATTATGTACCGTGTGACTGGCGGAGCGGTTTCGAGGCATCTGGCAGCGTTTAACGGATTTCTGTAGCGCTAATTGCCGCTAGTGCACTAATAGCAATGCGGCTTTTACTTTCCTGTCGTTTATGAGTTGTAACAAAGTGACGCGAAAGGATCCCAGATTTCGAAGAATATTTCAGTCGACAGCGCGAGATTTATTTTATTCTCTCGAGATGATGAATAATTAAGCTTTAAAGATGCGAATAGATAAGAAGACTTCTTTTCGTTGAAAAATTTAATAAAAATTAAAATCACTTTAATAGAATTTTAATTTAATTCACAGAAATATTTTGCCAACTTTGAAAGTACCTAAAAAGTTCTTGTTAAACAGCTAGATACAGATCCGAAAATAATTTTGTTAGACCATCAAAATAATTATATAGGTCGCTCAAACATAATGAGCAATGCCGCAAAAAGTTTTGACATTCTAATAACCAGGTTGAACGTCTTACATAATTATTTTAATAATTCAACAAAATTATTATCCATATTTAGCTAAATTTTTAGTTTAGCAAAATCATTCCTTCCGTGTATTTAATGTTACTTAAATATTTATTAGAAAAAAATATAATATATGATTAAAAAATTTGTTAAGAAAAAAATCAATCTTAAATTAATTCATTTTCAGATTTGAATGATCTCTAAGTGGATTTCCCATATTACAATACAGATTGCATGAAAAATACAAATTTAACATAAGATAACAATAAATTAATTATTTCTTTAAAAATATAATGTAGAGATTTGCAAAAGTTACGAAAAAAGATTGAATAATCTAGAATGTTTCCAAACGTTCACAAAAGGATCAGCGCGCGCATTTTGCAAAATGGCGTCGCGACGACGCCGCTATCGATCGCGATGGCGACGCCGAGAGGCGTCGGCCACGGCGCTGGCGTACGAGATTACTAGTCGACCTAAAGAGAAAATTCATCGAATTTTTGTAGCTTTAAGATTAGAACAAAATGTATTTTTTTGAAAAATTTTGTATCCATTATTTGGAAACTGCGTTTCTCAACTTAAGCAGTTCTTCCATGCGAATTAACAGTGCTAATCAATCGTTACGAGTTACGTATAAATCGCTCTTCGATTTTTAATTTTCAGGCACGACAAATTTATCATCGTTTGTTCGACACGAAGATAAATTGGGCCAGTTTGTCCGGAGACCGGACCCCCGTGGATGGGCCCGGAATTCCTGGAGACCGGATGCGCGGGTGACACATCGGCGCTATTGTTCGAGAAGTGGCGGTCAGATATTGACGGATACTAAATGACGGATGCGAAAGGTTGCGCAGCATCTACCTCTAACGGCCCCTAATTTGCCCGCCGGTACGAACCAATTACGACCGCACGATTGTATTCGGGAACCGCCGTTTCAAGATTCGAGCTGTCGGAGTCAAAGCCACCCGCTGAAAAGCGATTACAATAGGATCCGTTCTTTCGTCAGTTTATACGATTGAGCAATATTTATAAATTTTGTACGAAAAATAATTCAATCTCCGAAGCCACTAGATTGTTAAAAAAAATACGCCGTTTTAAAATTCTCGTATTTTTAAGTTCAAAATTGACGCTTTTGAAGAAACTCCTTTTTTGCAGATTTTCGCACGATGAATTTTATTTCTTCCGATTTAATTAATTTATATAAATTTATTATAATTTGAATAAATTTTCATAAACAAGATATTTAAGGATGGAGTTAGGTTCTAATTCTGGCGAGGGCAAATTATTAAAAATTGGTCATGGTTCATCGGGATTGGGACGAGGTCCACGATAATCTTAAACCAAATAGTCTTAAAAGAGCGGTGTCCACTTACCTTGCCGTGTTCCTTGTCGAAGTCGCAATCGTTGAGATCGGTGGAGTAGTTCCCGGATGCGGTGCCAAAAACAAGCTGGAGATTGGTGCCCGTCGCCGCGAACGCGATCTCCGTGTGTCCTTCCCGACAGCCATTTTGGAAACGTACTTGACGTTCTTCGGGCGGCCGGTCTCTGTAACCAGTGTATCTTACCTGCAAAAGAAAAAGCAGAAATATCGCTGTTAGCAATATACATGTTAATGTATGGAATTTTTTATCCGAGGAATAACAAGTGCAAAACAGTGGTCAAGATCAATTAGCATCAACATTGCACTAGCATTAGATGCAAAGCGAATTAATTTGAATTTTATTACGAACTTAATTTGCGCACGTAATTTTAGGTTTAACATTCGCGGAAAAAAGACTGGTTGTAGTAGGAAAAAATCTGTGTGTAGCTAAATTTCAATTGTAAGTTACACACATTTAGCTGCCACACACAGATTCTGCTGCTGTAATCCTTTTCCATATTTAAATATTTTTTTAGATTTGTTATAGACTCAATGTATAGATCTAATAATATATCATTAGATTTTATATTTTCCTTCGAACAGATAATGTTGCAAAAATAAAATACGGAAAATCACGTTACATTGCGACATCGTAAATGTCACGAGCATTGTCAAATGATATAATTTTTACAACGATAAAAATCGTCAATATTTTCTAATAATTTTCCAACGATTACTAAATGAATTTCCTTACTTTCAGATTGTTAGGAAAAAATCTCAATGTCCCTTTATTGTCGTATCAATGAATTAACTTGACGATATTCGTGGAAATAAAATATCGGACTCTCGCATACCGAATTTTCACTTCGAAAGTTTCTCCATGATTCACCGAGGTTATTAAAATACGAAATGAACGTAGAATACTAATTCCTGCTCATGGGCAATCCGCAGGTTGCACAAATTCGAAGAAAGGACGACATTCCTACGACATCGTATATTCCACGTAGGCGAGCGACGGGAAATCTTTTGCCATTCCGAGATCTCTCACTGCATATTGCGCCACGTAATTCGAAAAACATTCTTCGACGCACGCGATCGAGGTTAATCAGCGAACTTAACGTCGATTTAAAAACAAAGCGATTAGTTCTCAGAATTAACATAGAAGTGTATACGATAAATGTCGCATTATTATTTATTCATCGTTATTCTTTGAAATAACGTCTTTGAAGACTGAATTGGAGAACCGTCAAAGTAAAGTTGCCGACTCATACAACGCATATTTACAAACAGCAAACAGACCAATTCGCGACATAGTACGTACGTAGTAACGAAAGTAACGTGCCAATTCCTTCGACATAAAGATACTCGTGACGTACCTTTCCTCGTGCATTTATACTTATCAAAAGTACGCGCGTTACTTGTTTATATCAATAGTTGGGATTTCATCTTGAACATCTTCAACATCAATGATCTTTACGTGCCCAGTATGCGCATTTTACGCGCCCTTCCGCGATGGACTCACCTCGCTCTCGCGGCTCAGCCTTCTGAACAGCTCGTCGCTCTCGAACTTGGCTTTCTGATCGGGCACAACGCGGGGCATCTTGAAGACGAGCCGGGGCGGCCGCGGCTGTTCGTACAGACCCATTCCGTCGAACGGCAGCACACCCACGCCCGCGTGCTCGCTCATTGCGTGCATCATCTTCGTCGCCTCGGGTTAACCGGGCCTCCTGGACGACACTCTCCTCCTCCTCCTCCTCCTCCTCCTCCTCCTCGCGGATGTTACTCGCAACCCCGAGGTTGACTGGATCGCGACTATATGTCACTATCGCTACCAACTCCCGCGTACGAGAGATCGCTTCTCGAAGGACAAATGAGAAGCTGCAAAAGTATTTAGGAGGATCCTTTTTCGTTTTACCACGCTCGATCCGCGAGATAACACCACGAGGAGACACTCTCGCCGACAACGACACGCACAATGTGGCGCCTCAGTGAAGACTGGAGCACCAAAAAGCGTGCGGAGTTCCCCCACACCGGGTCTCGCTCGCTTCTGCGAGCTCGGAACGCCTCTGGACCGCCCTCCAATTCTCCCTCTCTCAGCCGCTGAATCACGAGCTTCTCGAGCCAGCCAGCACGGCTCCCGATTCAACCCCCCCGGAGCCGATATCGTAACACCCGGAGCGACGAACTCGCACCCCGATGCCGAGGGTGCGAGGAGGAGGGAGCTTGCCCGGCAATCCGGTTTCATGATTTTATAAATGGACGGAAGAACGTTGTTGCCTGGATTCGGTCTTGCGAGCCATTTATTTTCAAAGTGTCTCGAAACGCATCTATTTTCTTTTAATTATTAGAAGGCGAAGGTTTTACTTTTAAACGCTTACAGCTTTTCATTGAGTAAGATTGATTATAATTCTTTGTATTTCTTGCTTCAAAATGACACTGTTTCAATGCCACAGTTCATAGTGGCTTCTAGTAGACGTTAAGGGATTGAAATCGGAAATATATGAAGGTTTAACTGGAAAGTTCGGTACAAAAAGTTTAGAATAACTTTACAATTATCAGGAAAATCTTATTGAAATTTCTATTATCTGCCTCGTTTAACAATTATGATTTCATGACGGCGCTATAAATATGAGTTATATAAAAGTTTTATTAACAAAATAATAAATCGATATAACAATCTATAATACTTTATAGGCTAATTAGATGATCATTTAGCACTCTTTCTATAATAATTCAAATTAATATTACAAGAATTACAAAAAAAAAACTAGACAGAAACTTCACCAGAAAGAAAATCTGACAATTTTTATCAAAATTTTAAATCCAGTGTTATAAATAATCCCGAATAAATTTTTCCTAAATTTAACCAACAAAAATCATGCAACTCACAGGAGATCTACGTCATGTTGAGCTAAACAAGGCAAGTTCTGTTATATGTTCGCATTCCTTTTCGCATTCACAGATTGTGTCATAAGGAAACCATTTCCAAAAACTATCGGCACTCGAAGTTTCCGCAAGGGAGAAATCGAAACTAACTGTGAAGAATAGAAACGTGAGATCTGTTCTCTCGAAAGACAACCATAAAAATTTTTTTTGCGCTCTTAACAATACAAAGGGATATACCGTCGGGTTTACGGAGCAATATACTGCATATATACGGTATCGGACGAGAGTATCCGGATTGGCTGGCTACAGTGTCCCTTGCAGGGGTATGGGAAATACAGAGTGTCGGACAGAGGGGAAGAGAGATGCCATTTCGATCGCCGGATTCCTGCTTAGATAGTATAACACCGCGTGTATATCCCCTCGAGGGAAGAGATCTTCATCGTTTCTCTCTCGAGTGGCGGGGCTCATCCATTTGAGAGGATCATTGTCAAAGATCCGCGCGCGATTAAGATCGACGACCCTCCGGCGAGCGCGCGATTCATGGCGTTACCGGTCATGGATACCTATTTATCCTTTTTCCTCCCTTTTTGTCCCCCTTCCCACCCCTTGCTCTTAAGCGCCAACGACATTACAGCTTCGATTCTTCGGTTAATCCCACTTCCGTTCGTCTGCACTGTTTCGTTTCTGATATATTTGGTACGTTCAAACGAACGGACGTCTAAGTATCACAATCTTTGATTCACGTACGTCCGTTCAACATAAAATTATATTCGTAATGTAAAAGTTGGTAAGACAAACAGCGGAACTAATCCATCGATCACAATAAGTTTTATTACTAATCTTTGTGGTAGAGTGCATTTTGTGAGATCTTCCCTATTTTAGGGAACTTGAAGTAATAAAAGAATACAACATCGGGTGGACCGCAAAGCTGGGTAACCACAAAAAATTAATGTTCCTTCATTCTGTTCTTTTATTGTATTTCTCAAAAATGATTTATCTAATTCGTAAATACGAATTATTCTAACAAAAATGTTTCTATTATACGCAATACAAATTTAAAAAAAAAATAAAACTCAAAGAGAATATTGTTAACTTCAGGTAGAACGAGAAAATTTCTATTGTAACTAATTTCTAATTTCACAGATTTCCAATTCTTTCTCTTCTTTTACGACACATTATTTGCACAATGCTCCATAAGCTCCATGTGTTCTGTTTTATTTCTTTGTGTCATTGCAATGCCGCTGTTTATGTCATAGAAACAAATGCACTTTCTCTTTCTACAATGTCGTGTACAAAATGCAAATTTAAAATAATATCCGTGAAAAAGATTGTTTTGTTCCTTTACTCTTGTTCTTTACTCTTTTATATACCGACATAAATCTTCGAGTTGTTCTTTAAAAACCTTTATTTTCTTGAACATTTCCGCGATTACACATTTAAATGTAAATTAATAATAAGTTCTAACAATAAGCAATAATAAGTTCTAAGTTTTACGTAATTATTTACATAAAACGGAAGTTGTAAAATTTTATGTTATAAAATTATAAAATTAATATTTAATATCTCGAGCTATGTCGTTTCCTTTCGAGCACCTTTCGCATGAATATTTAAGCGTGGCGAAAGAGATTTTACGCATCTCGAGATGAGCGAATCTCCGCCCCTTGTCGCGCACTATTGGTCCAGCAGCCTCCTCCAATCGCAGCATCCTCCTGCATCCGCGAAGGGAGGAAGTGCACGCACGATGCACACGGGCGCACACGCGCGCACGTGCGTGCGTATGACATATTGTTAGTTGCGTATGCGCTCGGGCAAAAAGGGCAAAGAAACATGGCTCGACATGGATTCGTTTTCCATACATCGTCTCGAGAGATTAGCTCTTCATCCATTTTCTATTTTTACGTACACGTGTGCGTATAACTAATAAATCTTATCTTAACTCTACAATTTAATTTACAATTTCATAGGCTTTAGAGAGAATCTAAAATAAATGTAGATTTATTTGTCTTCTTCAGAAACTTATAATGTAACTTGTAAATTTCAAGGATCTATAATTAAATTTGTGGTCTGTCGCATTTTGTACGTACGGTCTCGATTGCAAAATTTTGATTAAGCACGCATTTAAATTTTATAATCGTAACTGTAACATACAGATTAAAAAGTTTCAATCACTGTCCGTTTTACACTTGCAATCTTGATATCTATTAATATCTATCTACATCTAATTTATTATGAAAAATGTCAATTTTATAATTTTAGAAAAATTTGGCAACTCTCTTTCACTTTGTGTGTAGATAGTTAGATGTATAGATATTAATCGTATTTAAATTTTCATCTATGCGAAAATCTTTGGAAAATTTTATAATTACAAATCCAAAAATCGTTTTCTAGATATTATTAATTTTCTGGATATTATTAATTAAGGTAACGATACGTAAACATTCGCGATAAAATCCGCGTGTTTCTCGCTCGTCGAAAGACGACGAAAATCAATATCACGGACGTTTTCGTTGCCAGAGAAACTTGGATACTCACGCTATATACTGCAAACACCCGCGCTATCAAGCATGCAGGATGTCGAATCGAGGAAGAATACGAAGTGAGGACGAGCTTGCCTGGCAACGAAGGGCGTACGAGCGTCACCGTTCTAGGGTGAGCACTCATGAATTATAAACGTTACTCTCGATCCAACTTCTGTTTAATATTTTACCAGGTAATGTTTCTTTCATCGGGATTTCTCTTGATGAAAGCTCCGAGGATCTAACGAAAATCTCAGTGTTAAAGATATCCTCGTAGACGCAATCTTCGGATCAAAAGCGATAAAATAAATTATTCTCGAGATTGTAGGTCTTTATAAAAATCGTTTGTACATCAAACGATATAATTATATACGTTACGTTCGTTAATTTTTATGTTAAGTTTAAAAGATTATTAAATAATTATGCTGCAATTAAGACAATTATATTAATAGAAATCTTGACTTCAAGGTTTATTCGATAGCCAAATATTTTTTCTTTTGACTATCTTTTCTTTCACTTCTTCTTTTAGATTTTATGCTTTGTGACATTGTCAGAGAATTTATGATTATATTCGTGTTGTTTTGCAGGTAAAAACAGCCAGACCGACGGTAGATATGAATCCACCGGAGGGCAGACCTCACGTCTCGTTCAATGCGAAGAGATTGCAGTTGGAGCGCGAACGACAGGCGCGAATTGTCAGGGACAATTTCATCCTGCTGAAGAAACTCCGCGAGATCATGCACCGGAAGCGACGAATCGCGGAGGATAATCAACGGGTCCAATGGCAGGAATCTAGATGCATCAGGGTTCGTTAAGAAGACAAGACCTCGGGATACTTATTATATTCGTGATTTACATGTGTGCACATATTTGTAATGTGCAATTGTGAAAAACAGCGTGTACGCAATTCTAATCGATATCTAACGGACCTTTTTCTATCTTGATACAATCATTTATCTACGAATTTCTAATAAATGCTTTCATTAATATATCCAAAACTGCTCTTTACTCATTGTCTCGACATCGGGATGACCAATAGTTTGCTAAACCGTTTGAATTAATGATGCAGTTCTAATTACGATAATTTACATGTCTTTATTCTTCTGAAGACAAATATGCAACATTTTTTTAAAATCATTGGAATATAATATTTAGTCTCTGTATCGTGCATCGATATATTATATTTCAATCAATTGATTGATTCATACTTCAATCTAATCATATTTCATCATCTAATTTGCTGAATTAATCTGTAAAATTATTGTTAGAAATCACGTTGCAGTACCAATTTGTCTCTCTTTTGTTTTGGAATTTTTATCGATACATATTCGATATATCGTTATTAACGCGTCAAGAAAAGAGGCTAGAATTTTGCAAATATCCCAATGTAAGCATCTTTCACGTTACACATATTGCAGATTTATACACATATTTCTAACTATTTAAAAAATTTTATACTCGTAATATATTGTAGTTATATAAACTTGATAATTATGATAAATGCTGATTAAATATCTGCCAGTTTATTAATCTGCCTCAACAATATTAATTATGCTAATGAACAATTATTAGAATTCCTATTACAATGCTAAATGATGACCCCCAATAAATCCAATATGTGTACATTCTTATTCTAAGAACAAATGGAGGAAAAAAGCGAGGAGGAGAAAGCTAGAGAGAAGCTTGCTGAAGAGGAGCACTATGGCGAAGAGGATCAACTCGAATATAAATCAACGATTTCGTTGGACGAGCTTGTTTCACGCGTGTTGACACGTATCGAGGCCGGTGAGTGCCTCCACAATTTAGGAAAATGTGTCGCGCAACACGAGTACGCCTATCTCAGCCTGGACGCCTCGGATAGAGGTCTTACGGACGTCAGCATGATAACATCCTTCAAACACGTTCGTTTCGTGAACGTGTCTGGGAACAGACTGACGTCGGAAGCACTGAATGCGCTCGAGACTATACCGTATCTGCAGACGCTGCGGGCGGATCGAAATCATCTGACTAGCGTAGAGTTAAAGCCGATGCCCTATCTGCAGGTGACTCCGGCTTCTTAATCTTTGTTCACCTTGGGGTTTAAATTCAACGATAGCCCCTACGTCCGTGCGTAACGGCAGATTCGCGCTAGTAAGACGGTTTCGAAAATGCAGGAACTCGCTCTGAACCGGAACAAGCTGACGGACACATCCGGCATCCGTCACAGATCGCTCGAGCGCCTGGAGTTGAATCACAACGATATTCGTACCGTGGTCTTGGATCGTCAGATCCTCGCGAGCTTGAGGATTTTGGAGCTACGCGGCAACGCGCTGATCAGTACCGCAGGTGAGACGATGCACGAGGACGAGACGTTATTTATCTCCCGAGATTAACCGTTTGCCGAGGGTAATCGTAAGAATCTGAGCGAGAAATGCCAAGCCTCTTAAACGGTTAAGAACTCGGTGAAGCGAGGAGGATCACGGAGGTCAGGAACTCGACTTCGCGGAATGGATTTTCTCCAAGTAACATTCTTTAACTCTCGTAGGAATCTGTTGTCCCAGTCTCACGCGACTCTTTCTGGCCGAGAATCAAATCGAGAAACTCGAAGATCTCGAGGTCCTCGTGAATCTGAAGACGTTGCACCTGCGAGGTAACAGGCTTGCGAACCTGGATGGTTTCACCGAGCGATGTCGCAGCTTGAATTACATCAATCTGCGTGACAACGAGCTCTCGAAGATTTCAGAACTGAGGAAGCTAGATTGCCTGCCGAACCTGGACACGCTTGTCGTTCTGGGAAATCCTTTTCTAAGAAAAGAGGTGGACGAGAAAGAGAAAGAAGAGGAGGAATATAGGTGGATTATTCTGGCAATGCTTCCGAAATTGACGAGAATCGATAAGGATCCTGTGTCAGATCAAGAAAGGAACGAGGCGAAGACGTTACTCAGAAAGATTCAGAAGAGTGAATCCAATTTTGAAGACTTTGACTGATTAAATATTACGCGTTGACGATCGGATTAGAAAAGAGAAGAGATCAGTATATTACCGAATATTTTCGTTGAAACACAATTTCATGTCTTGATTCTAAAAAGGTCGATTTTCTTTATTTTCTCATCTTCGTCTCGTTACGTACTTAAAAATTTTGATCGATTATTATTATTTAAAACAAATCTCAATTAATGTTCCTTTCTACTTTCGTATTATTAATTTCGTATTATTTGAATTATATTAATAGCATCGTCTTCCACGAATTTTAGTATAGATAATTAATATAAAAATAATATAATTATATAATATAATATAATTAATAAAAAATTAATATAAATTAGTATATTAAGATAAAAAACTGATTTTTTTTAAATTTAATTTTATAAAAAACACATTAATTTAATTGAATATAACTCGTCAACAAAATTCGATTTAACAAATAACATATGTTATTTTAAAAATTTGGGGCTTTCATGGAAAACTACAGAATATTGCGATAATTTACAGTTTGAGGAATATCTGAATTTTTGGACACCCTTTATAATCTCTAATACTACCAGCTCGCGCCATCTCGCGATGATAATTTGTACTTTCAACGCATTTTTTTCAAGGTTCATTTCAGACGATTTGTAATTCATGTTATTTACACAATTATAATAATTATATAAATACTATAAATAATTATTATATAATGAAATGCTAGATCTAACTATGCTGAACTATATTTAATTGGTAACAATATTAATTACAATTGCTCACACAGGGCAACTGTGTGACGATTTTCATTTCGCCATTAGCGCGTTCGCGATTTCTTGAATCATTTATCCTGATTCATTCCACGAAACTTAATCCAATAACTTATCCGAGCAGATAAGCGGTTACGCCTTGAAAAATCTAATACAATTATTATTTCTCTGTTCTACATACATGATGACCAAATAGATTAATCAATCGTTTTTTATTGCCCGTTTCGTTTCAAACATGGCCGCTTTCGAAGATCTCGTCCAAAGTGATCGCCTTGAACGTAATCGCGATGAAATCGTGAACGCGGAACGGAGAGAATGGCGAATTATATTGAGTGCGGATACCAATGTCGACGTCGTTCGTCGAGTATTAATAATAAGTGCATAAACGTACCTAGCGACGGCAGTTTCTTCCTCGTTTCTGGACCCGCCGAGTTCCCGCATTTTTCACAAACGACGCGCGCGACGAGAACTAAACGGCGACAGTTCGAGCGTGATCACGTGACACGCGTCAGCGATAATCGAAACTCGAAGAATCGATCACGTGACTCCCCGTGACGCTCTCGTCTTCGGCGCAACGTTCTCGCGGTGGTGGTGCCGGCATATCGTACAGGTTATCATCAAACGTTCCGCTCTCCCATTTGCCTTCCACGCATCGACTCGAGCGTGACGCGTTGACACACCATGTCCGGCAAGCCCCCGTATAAAATCGGTAAGTGGCAAATGACATCGAGTGTTATAAACGAACGAACGACGGCGTATTTCGGAATAACGTGAACGTGGAACGCACGTGTGCTCGCGCCAGTTACGAAGCAACGTGAAGTATTCGGCAGTTCGGCACGAGCGAGCGCGCGAAATGTTTGATGTACGAGCGTGACGAGGATAATTATAAATTATACGCGTGTTAAAAATGTTAATTTTGAATTTAGGGTAATTTTTGGTTTGCTAATCGGGATTATATCCAATGCTCTTGTTAGAATTTTTATGATGAGGTGATAAAATATAATATTTCATAATTTTGTTGATAGCGATAACATCTTTGCATATTTTGCAATATTTATAACTATACGTTCTTTCTTTTGATTTCATTCTTAACTTTATTCTTTGATAATTGATACGTAATCAGAAAAAATATATAATCTTATGTATCTTAAAAAAATATATATAATCTTGTATATATTTTTTATATAAAAAATATATAAGATTACATATTTCTATAATTATATATAATATTAAATGTAATAAATATTGGAATCTTATAAAATGGTATAAAGCATTAACATAATAATTTATTATATTTAATAATGTTATATATAATTTGAATCAAATGAGAATTTACCTGTACGGTCAGAGGATCTTAAGTGCCCAATCATATTATTGTATACATTTTTTATAAAATTTTTCAGTTATTTTTTAACTGCGCACCAACTGTTTGTCGGACTTGTAACGCAATTCTAAACTGCTATTAGCATCACTATCTAACTGACGATCAAAAATTAATTTGTGACTCTATTAGTTCAGTTTAAAATTGCGTTGCAAGTCCAACAAACAGTCGGCGCGCAGTTAAAAAGTAACTGAAAAATTTGTATGAAAAATGTATACAATAATATGATTGGGCACTTAAGATCCAGCTCTGACCGTACAGGCAAATTCTCATTTGATTCTCGATTTATTCGATTGATGGTCAAAAAATCTTTACTTGATATTGTTTAAATATAATTTATATTTAATCAAATTTATAAGTTAATAAATTATACGTACTTATATTTTTTAAATATTTACTTATAATTATATAAGACTTCTTAATTTTGACGATCACAACTTTTTCGACTTAATTGGAATAAATTCTTCGACAGCCGACCTCTCCTTGGCGGAATGGGGTCGTAAAGAGATCACCCTGGCAGAGAACGAGATGCCGGGGCTTATGTCAATTAGGAAGAAATATGGACCAACCAAGGTGTTAAAGGGTGCACGGATCGCTGGCTGCCTTCACATGACTGTGCAAACCGCGGTACTGATTGAAACTTTGGTGGAACTCGGCGCGGAGGTGAGCACTAGGAAGTCTAACGCTTCTAACGTGTATAATTTAATATCTTAGTGTTAAATAACAACAGTAACGCCGATAGAAGCTGTTTACTTACTAGCAAGGAAATACGTGAAGATAAATCCATGATTTACACATGAATGTTATCATCGTTGACCCGATAATCTTTTCTTGTAAATCTGAGTACATCGCATTCAGTCGAAACTTTTTTTCTTGACATATACTATTCTAATTCTAGTAGACTTTCATTGTGATTTGACAAACGAATGTAAATAAATAGTAAGGTCCAAGAAAAAAGACCTCTTTCTGCATTTCAAAGTCTCTCATTTAATTTGAACATGTTTACGGGAATCTTTGATAAGAATTCGTAAGAATATCTTTGATAAGAATTCTTGAATCGATATCTGAAGTATAATACTTTTTCTCGTGAATCAATAGTTCTATCATTATATAATTGTGAAAATTATTTATTTTTTAAAAATCAGATTTCTGCTGTCGAAAAAAATAATTTTTTTTCCATGAATTTCCATGAATTTGATGTGAATTCCATCGTATATATGTCATAAAAATAGAAAAAATTTTTAAATAAATCTGTTTTTGATAACCATGCCTCACGGCATATATGATAATAAATCAATTTATAATGTTACATTAGCATTATTTTTGTCTAAACAGTCATCCTATCAATCTTAAAAATATATGCTTTCTGTAAAAATTTAAAGACCTAATACCTGAAACTGAATTCCAACAAAGTTATTTTTATATTGCAGGTACAATGGTCGTCCTGCAACATATTCAGCACGCAGGATCACGCGGCAGCAGCGATAGCGAAAACTGGAGTGCCGGTATACGCGTGGAAGGGCGAGACCGACGAGGAGTATATCTGGTGCATTGAGCAGACCCTCGTGTTCCGGGACGGCAAGCCGTTCAACTTGATCCTCGATGACGGCGGCGACCTGACCAATCTCGTGCACACTAAATATCCGCAGTATCTCAAGGAATGTCGCGGTCTATCCGAGGAAACCACCACTGGTGTGCACAATCTCTACCGTATGATGAAAGACGGTACACTCAAAGTGCCGGCGATTAACGTCAACGATTCCGTCACGAAGGTTTGTGCACGTCTACGGAAGCATGAATTAACAAATTTATGAAATTATTAAGTTATCGGTATAGTATCGCTTAGAGTGTGTCAGTAAATTAAGAAGGAAATATTATTGATTGTTAATGATTCGATTAAAGCCCAGTAATCATTGTTCGCGCGAATTGAGATAAAGATTGTGGGATTAGCGAAATTGATAAACAGATAATAAATGAATTGCGTAAATAT
Source organism: Cephalotes varians (assembly GCA_037157785.1). Classification (NCBI taxonomy): domain Eukaryota; kingdom Metazoa; phylum Arthropoda; class Insecta; order Hymenoptera; family Formicidae; genus Cephalotes; species Cephalotes varians. The sequence goes on from JANQDE010000008.1 coordinate 73,617, forward strand.
GTTATCTTGCAAAAATATTGACGCAATGCGTGATATTGCAAAACTAAATGATTTCCAAAACTATACAACATTTGTGTTTTACATATAGTTAAATTTTGCAACATGTTTTTCAAAATAAAGATAAGGAATTGAAATAAGAGATTAAAATAAGAAATTAAAGTAAAAGATTAAAATGAAAAATCTATTAATATCTAAATAGTGTTACGAATAATAATAACGAGAAGCTAACTTGATATCTTGTATTTTTGACAGAGCAAATTCGACAATTTGTATGGATGCAGGGAATCATTGATTGATGGTATCAAGAGAGCGACGGATATCATGATTGCCGGTAAGGTGTGCGTGGTGGCCGGATATGGAGACGTGGGTAAGGGATCCGCGCAAAGTCTCAGAGCCCTGGGAGGTCGCGTTATTATCACAGAAATCGATCCTATCAACGCACTTCAAGCGGCTATGGAAGGATACGAGGTATCATCCGAAAAGAAATTCAATTGATCGCAAAATTTTGTTAAATTATCTCGATTACCTATTGCACGTCATTACACCACATTATATCGCAAATTAGAACAAATATTGACGCAGATCGTCATGATCTTACGACAATTAATAAATATTTGTAATCCGCAGGTGACAACAATGGACGAAGCGAGCACGAAGGGCCAGATATATGTCACCACTACGGGATGCAAGAATATCATCGTGGATCGTCATTTCATGAACATGCCCAACGATGCCATCGTCTGTAACATAGGACACTTCGATTGTGAGATCGATGTCGCGTGGCTGGAGAAGAACGCCGAGAAGACTAACATAAAGGCCCAAGTGGACAGATACCGATTGAAGAACGGCAGGTGTGTTTTATATACACGATTGTTAAACCGAATGGATTGTATCTTTCAAGATAACGAGTTAAATTATACACATATTTCAGGCATATTATCCTTCTTGCGGAGGGTCGTTTAGTGAATTTGGGTTGCGCGATGGGCCACCCGAGTTTCGTTATGAGTAATTCGTTCACGAATCAAGTACTCGCACAAATCGAACTCTGGACAAAGTCAGACAAGTATTCGATTGGCGTGCATATGCTGCCGAAGAAACTTGATGAGGAAGTCGCGGCGTTACATCTGAATCACTTGGGTGTGAAATTAACGACTCTCACATCAGAACAGGCCAAGTATTTGGACGTGCCTGTGGAAGGACCTTACAAGCCCGATCATTATCGATATTAGTCGCCATAATTTTTATGCGTGAAAATTTGCGATAAATCACAGTTAAATTGTTACACTGTAATTATGCAATTGGTTTTATATAGCATTTGATTGAAATGTTAAAATTTTTCTCTTTTTCTATATATCTTGATTTTATATAACACCTTTAAACAATGACAATAATTTATAAATGTCTAATTCGGGTCTAATCTATGTTCCTTAATACCGCAAAACCATTTTTTTTTCGTCTTTGATCAAAATTATTTTTCAAACAATTTGATAAAGTTCACAATAATACGTAGAATAAAAAAAAACTTTGTTCTTTTCTCGTAACAATAACTATCACAGTTTATGATTATGTACAATTTCATCTACATTACCTAGATCTTAAATAGCACTGAATTTTCCTGCAAGCAATAACAGCCGCAACCCGTGGGACATACTATCTCTTTAGCAAACCATGCCGCTAAGTGTTCGATGTGTCCACCGTGACCGCAAAACATACAGGAGTTACTTGTACCTAGATTTTTCAACGAAAACTTTTAAAATTACAATTACAAAATCTATTCAACTCAATTTATATAAAAGATTACGAACCTCTAACAGTAACATGGCAAACGATACATTGAAAGCTCAACCCTTTGCAGTTAGCGCACTGTGGACCTGGACTAATCTTGCTACACATTCGGCACTCGTTTTGCAACTCGACATCCTTTTGCACATTGAGCGAGGATGCGCTCAGATGTTTCAAAACATGTGCTCGAGCGTCCAACAGCTCCCATCTGTGCAACGCTTCGGCATATGCTTTCTTATAACCATCATACAATGCCGTATATTTCTCATCAAACAATCTGCGTAAAATATTCAGTATTTATAATTTGAAATATTGCGCAAGTACAAAAATTTTGAAAGACACTTCTAAAGAAGACATTTAAAATATTTTTTATCTTTTCTTGATATTTTTCAAACATGTTAGTATTCTGTACTCTTAAAAACATACTTGATGTTTTTCGCCGAATCTCCGAAGGTATCTTGGATGACTTTCAAGTCATCCAAAGACTCCGACCACGAGTTCGATCGGTGTTGCTTCAAATTCTGAAAATTCCATCCTTCTAATGTGGTATCTGCTAGATGTATCGTGTGATAAGGCGATCCGCCAGGCTGTAGGAAAATATTGAATAAAATACATTCACAGTTGAGATACATATATCAACATATGAGACATACACAATACACACGTACACGATACATAGTTCACACACACACACACACACACATAATAATTAATAATTATATGACGATTATTTGTTTGTATAAGGTATAAGGTATAATAATGTATACATAATTGATTATTGCAAACAGCACATGTCGTTTAACCACTAACTGCGATTTGTTATTTTCATAAAAATAACGCGTTAGCATATACGTTATTTTTTTCTTTATCAATTGCGTCCACACAAATATAACAAATATATAAATTAGATTCTAATCACACTCGCAGTAAACAAATCCACTTGGTGGTAACACTTTCAGTCCGATGATGAGAGACGAATACAAGATACCCATTATACAACAGAGAATTCTAAGAACCAAATCCAATATTTCAAACATTTTAACGAAATTCAGAGATCTTACCTTTAACCACCATTTTCCTATGGAAAGCCTCTATAACAAATGTAACATTAGATTGTTAACAGTGATATATATACACACATATATAATTTAAAAAATGTGGTACAGTATATATTATATCTATTGTATAATAATGCACAGAGGATTACAATTTTAATCATCGTACATGATTCAAGAAACTCTTAAAATTAGCTGAAAAGTGTCCTCAATTGATCAATTAATTGTGCAACATATTCATTAATATTGTTATGATCAAATATGCATATCGTACCACCATATTAACATCAAACAAATTATACAAATTACACACATCACTCTAAAAAAAGTTATATATTCATGCATCGGAAGAAAGAGACACTGTGCTGTGCATAAAAATTTCCATTCTTATTATATATTAAAAAATGCTAAATAGAAGAAAGAGAAAGTGAAAATATGATCGGTGAACATATAATATGTATATATAATTTCTTCCGTCTTTGTGGGGTAAAATCGTGTCAATGCCGGGTCATGAGAAATTTTCAAATTACACACAACTTGCGCTTCTTTTGTCTCTCTTTCACACAAATTACAATTACTTACGCTAACGTTCACGGATTTACTGGTCAGCCTGGTTTGCAAAGCATCCATGTTTTCGGATCGATAGTTAAGTGTACAGCTCAGCATGCCGGCCATTTGAACATCAGACTGCTTAGCGTAATGTTGTATTCTAAATAAATACAGAATAATTACATATGGAATAAATACATCACCATCGACACAATTAAAATAACGATAATCTACAGAAAGATTTAAAAAAGTTTCTGTTTAAAAAATTGACATAATTTCCACTAATAGAAAATATTAATTAAATTAATTAAAAATTATTCTATTATTTGATTTAATATTATTTGGATCCAATATGTCTTCTTTCTGATTATAAGTTTAATTATTATAATACATAATATCAAAATCAAGAATAATTACAAGAAACTTACAAGAAATGAATTAAATTTTGGCCCCAGGGATGTAAAGACCATGGAGGATTGATATCGGGAGAATGACTCGCTTGCCAAGAGTTCTGCTCAGTATTGGACGGTGGCTGCGAAATGATTAAACCAGCTAAACACCAACTCTGAATTAAGTCGGGCCTTTCCAGCGCAGCAGCTACATTTGCATTGTGCTGATACATGGCCGGAATGTCAGCGGTGTTGATTCTAAAAAAAAAAAAGAAATAAAATATTTTAATAGATTTTTAAAATGTCGCGATGCGTTTGCACAATGTGCACAATTGTACTCACGTATATTTCTCGGCGAGTTCCTTATTGACGAAGAATAATGACGAAACATCGTATATCATAACCATCGGATGACAATTTTTAAAATACGATCGATCTTGTATTCTACCCGCGCCATGCAATCCACGTCGAAGATCCTTCTGCTGATAGAAATGCAGTTACATAGATAACGCATATGTGATACACGCGTATATTTGTACTATTCTTTTATTTTTATCGATTCAAATATTCCTTACACGATCTTGAAAGTAGTACGAACTAATAGACATATTGTCGTTAGTTGGCACATAAGAACTCCGGTACATAGGCATAAAAGATTCGCTGTTGCCAATACTATTATCCAAAGCGGACAGTGCTCTGGGCGTTGCATCTCCCGGTTTTATCGACGATCTTCTCGCGTAGGAAGGACGGCCGAAACAAACGAGAATACCTGTTCAGAAAACGATTAAAGAAACGCGAAGTTGAAAAACGAGTGTATACGTACCTACACAGCAAAACTTGGCGCCGGACGTTCTAGGAAACGGTATATAGGAGTCCTGATAATTTGCGCAAATATTGGGAGAATTTAGGAAATTGCTATTATCCTGCATGTGGTACACCAAGTGACCGCTTTCGTCTTCGTCCTTCTTGCACATCTATCGAGCATAACAAATCAAAATTTTTATTCATATGTTACATTAATTTCGAAGTTCGATATAGAAGCTTACTTGTTCTAGAGTTATATTTAGTTGCCGCAGACACGGTTCCAAGCACGATCTGTTCTTTTTAACGCGATGCTGAGCAGTTTGCACGAGAACCTTCAGCAGCTTGGTCATCGTCGCATTGTCGATCGTTGTGCCGGGGCAAAACTGGAACGTCGGTTGCGCGCTGCATGGATAATTTACGGGAAAATTTACTTTTAATATCACATTGTAGTTCTTTGTACACGCGGTTATTGTACAGCTCCTCTCCACCACGTCCATCGCGTTTACCTGAATCGAAAAACAAACGTTAGTTTGTTACAAATCGTCTGATATCTCGTGTGTCTAAGGTAACACTACCTCTATATTTGGTATATTCATATTTATTAAAGAAAACTCCTGTTGCAAACTCTTTGGCTGAGTGGGAGATGAGACTTTCTTGGAATTGTCTGGAAGGTTGATTGTCTCAGATTGCGGCACCGGTTCATCCACTTTGGTCGTAATGTAATTTATCTCAGGCTCGCTTTGAGAAGTGTTCAGCTGCAAATCTTGGACGGATTGCAGAGTTCCTATAAAGATGTTTCTTATTTAGCAAAAAAAAAAAATTTTTATCACTGAACTGCCACAATGTCCTACATACTTAGATTATTCTCTTCGGAATACTGACTATAGACTGACAGGCCATCATCCATACCATTACTACATAACTGAAAATAAAAAACATTTCTATTTCTCGCAATTTTTATAATTCACAAAATTGTGAAAAAGATATGTTATATCTCACTTTTTTTATGAATGGACTGATTTTAAATATCCTCAGACACTGATCCTTGGACCACGTAACGAGTTCAAATTCGCTGCTTTCTATAAGATACGAATATAGTTACAGCAATGTATCTTCTATAATTTCTTTCTGTAACATGCTTTCAATAATTTCTTAATATAACAACCTAGTTTCAAATGCCGCCATTGAAATTCGAGTACAACATCCGTGTGACCGACGAACGTATATATCGGTGCACTGAGATTCGACGTGTTCCATAATAAAAGACTGTTTTCTCCACGTCGTAATTGTGGCACTACTATCGTCACTAAACCTTCCCCAAAAGGCTGTAAAAAGATTTATGGATGACGCATCACATACGGATTAGTGATGCAATAAAAGCTCTTCTATATTTGTATTCTTACCGTGTATCTTGCTCTCCACACAGGAGAATTTGTCGTCAAAATGCTCTCAGCTCTACGCGGATTAACAATATCAAAGATTTTAACGGTACAGTCTTGACTCGATGTTGCCAATTGATTTTGTTGAAAAGGACACCAATCTAAACCATGTATCTAAAATTTGATTTGGATACTTTCTTACAAATTTCACTCTAATTAGTGCAACAAAGCTATGTCTTACTTTTGTTAAATGGGCTGTTATATACTGCACAGGACTTGTTGCCTTCCGTTGGTCCCATATCTTGACATCTCCATCGTGCGCCGTAGCCAAGGTACACGACGACAGTGGGTTCCAACGTACTTGGGATGATCCCGCTAGAAAAAGTGTAAAAACAGTTATTTCAGTCAAGAAACAATCAAGTATATCATTTATTACATCCTATCTTACCAACTGCAGACAAAGACAAGCATGGTTTTCTCTGATCTCGTATATCCCAAATATGAATAAATGTGTCGATGCTGCAAGAAGCAATGATATCCGGCTCTTTAGGATGCCAATTCAAATCACTAACTACCCGCGTATGGGCTTTCAGGCTCTGCGTAGTTTGCAACTCGTAACCCCCTCCTCCATTGAAATTTAATATTTCAATTCGTGTGTTGCTCTAAAAGAAAATTATTTCAAAACAAGGTATAACAGGACATGCATATTTTTTCATATATCATTTCTTTCTATAGTTTGTCTAATATAAAAATAATATAAAAATATAGATTTAATTGGTAATATATGTGCATATATTTTTGCACAAGACAGAATCTTACTGAAATTGCACACAAGTGGCAATTTAAATCGCACGGGTTCCATTCGGCAGAGCCAACCTCATATTTGCTTTGTCGCTGAAACTTCTTCACCGTATTCACATCCTCGTCCAAATGTTTCACAGCCAAGTATCTACGTCTAGAAGAGAGGATAGAAAGAATGCAATTCTAGTATTTACGTAGAATCAACAATAGCAGATTATGTAAAGCACAGTAACAGACTAATCGTTTTTTCCTCATAAAACATGAGTTTCAAGAATATCTTTGAGGTGATCTCTTTCTACTCCAAAAATTTTGAATAATTATTTATGAAAATGTTAATAAATATCTATTTAAATATTTCTTGCAGGTAATCGTCGATTGTTAAAGATCACTCACCCGGCCAAAAGAACGTAGTTACCGGTCGCGTCCACTGCCATGGTGTTAGCCTAAACGAAAAAGGGGATGAACACTCATTTCTTCGGTGTAACAAGAACTGTTATTTCTGATAAGAAAAATCATGCGATTCTTGACCAACCTGTAAATCGCGGTGCTCCGTGACCACATAGTCCCTGTTTCGTTTCGACATTTTGACTAATAATAAATAAACTTTTTAAAGCCCTGTCTATGACAAACTGTCATACCATCCCACGCCAATCCTGCGTTAATCCTGCGAGGTTAGAGTCGCACCAAATAAATACAGCCGGAGCCCGGAGCTCGATGCGTGCATCACGGTTAAATTGCTACTAACACACGCATATACCACGCGCGCGCGCACGTCACATTACATATTAAAGAGAATGTTTATATACATGAAAGATGTTTTAAAATAGTATCAAATGGAGATATTAAAAGATATATATTTTGTCATTAATAGCTAATACTTATTAATTACTTAATTGTTTTTCTACATCCATTACGACAGGCCTTCGATCTTTTGTATCATTTTACGACTCTGTCACGCTTATGTTAACTCGAAAAATCCTATTAAATTCTTATAGTCAATGAGATCCGGAGATAAAGAGGCGACGCTGGTTCAAATGGATTTCGTGCTTTAAATTGTGGACTTCGTTCATTTTCCTCTTTCTTTCTCAACATTCTCCTGATATTTGACATTTCAACATGCAATTGTCTCGTTTCAAACGTAAGGAATGTAAGAGACCGAGAGACTCTTTCGGACAAGAAGAGACAAGCTCCCTGTCACGGTCTCGTGCACACAAATAATATACGAACCGAACACAACTGCGCGCGCGCAAACTCCGCAGAGACGCGTCTCACGCACACACGCACACCGCACGCGTGCGATCGTTGACGCAACGCGATTGGCCGCGAGAACGCGTGCCTTCCTCTCCCACTCGCGCGGCGTGGCGGACGAGGGCGAACGAGCGAGACCGAGGGAGACCGAGGGCGCGCGAGCGAATGAGAGGGAGCGATACGTCGTCACGGGTTCCCCCTACCCGCTCTTCTGTTATTTCTGTCACGTACATACTGACACGCGCGCCACGCGCATCTACGTATGTGTGAGTTCCGTGAACGCGCACGTACATACGTCGTCTCTGCGTTTTTCTACGTGTGCGGTGAACGCGGGCTGATACGGAGTCGCAATTACAGTTGGTAAACTGGTCGAGCTCGCGCGCGAGAAGGCTCGGGTGCATCATTCGAGACAAATTTGACGAGATCGACAAGCATCATCGCGCTTCGGGAGGCGATTGAATTGTTTTTTTTCGACAGTGACCGTGATACTACGTATCAACAGCGACCGACAATGTCCGTGATTATGGATTGTTATCGTCAGTAGCGGGCGCTACGTGTGTGAGGCACTGTGCTTCTCGGCATACATATATATCTCCTTCTCTCTTGCTCTTTCCCTCCGCGCGAGAAAGAAGCAGGCACCCGAGGCTGAGATTTGACATCTCCTGTCAATCCGGCGAAATTGTCCCTCCGCTGTGTGCGTGTGTGCGCTCGTTCGCGCGTCCTTCGCCGAAGAGACGATAATTTTTCTCGAGCCCAGTCTCGTAATCCCAAGGAAGCGCACCTTTGTTTATCGTCGGATCGGTCGCGTCGCGTCATCGCTCTCGCTCTCGTTCCCTCGCATCTCGTGTATCCGTCTTTCTGTCTCCCTCTTTCTCTCAGCATCGTCAAGCAGCGCACGTAGGACAAGTGTTCATCTGCGACTCCTTGGGGAGTGGAGGGCCTTGATCTCGCGCTCACAAAGCTCTGGAACTCGATCACCTTCCCCCAAATCCTTAATTAGCTATCTGTAATGTGCAAATACAGCAAAGAAGCCGGGAAGACCACTACGTCGACAATTAATCTCGTACACTCGAAAAGGAAAGGAATTTTCATACACATAAAAGAGATGCCCAACGATCCGATAAGTCAAAGAAGTCAAAGAAGCTTCCTGACGTTTCGTTTGTACTGAACGGCCTGGCCGTTGATAATCTGAGCAAACGTATCTAGATTCGCCTGAACAGCGAGCAACAAGGGCTCCAGGGTCACGAGATGTCAACGTTGTAAGTCGGGTAGGCCCGGCACAAGGGAATACCGACACAACGCAATTTTCAAGCTTTCCAAGGCAGGAGCCACAGTTTCCCTCGCAGTACCAGAAAGATTGATTAACAGAATGAAGTTGTTGGAGAATACGCATTTGGAAGCTATAAACAGTGCCTTGTCCATCAAGACTGGAGATAGCAAGATAATCGGGAGGTAATGCAAATGGGGCAGGCCACTTATCTTAAATCCACCTACGTTATCTTGAGTCGTCTTATTATTATTTGCGTCGCGTCTTTATCGTTGCAGGATTGAGAGTTACTCTTGCAAAATGACAGCCAATGACAAGCAGATGTATAAACGTTATAATGCGGAGCAGGGAGGTACACCACACGATCTGCAAGCTTTATCACCACCACAGACATCTTTGGGAACATCTCCGGCTCAGGGATGCTTGAGGTATATCTTCGAAAAATATTTCAATCTATGTCGTCAATCTGTAAAAACATTTAATCGATTTAATTATCTATTTCACGCTGATTGCATCTGATTTTCGGGATAAGATTTTGTTACTTGCATGCACTTGATCGTAAGTTGATACTCATCTCAACGTGTTTTCCCCTACAGTCGTAGCGTTTCTGGCGACGAAGACGGTCCGTTATGTGACACAATTAGCAGGAAGACATTATTTTATCTGATTGCCACATTGAATTCGACTTTTAATCCGGACTACGATTTCTCGGACGCCAAGAGTCATGAATTCAGCAAAGAGCCAAGCTTACAATGGGTAATGAACGCGGTGGATGGTAATCTCAATGCTACTGCGGGTGATCACTATCGTTCATTACGTTCCGCTCTTTGGGCGGCCGTTGACAAAGAAATATCGTTGCACGGATGTGATATTTACAGGTAAACACCCAATGTTTCACGATCATTTTGCTCTAATGTAAACAACAAAGGAAGTGCACGCAGATCCTGCATTGAATTAAATTTTGTTCTATGATATCAAGTGCAGCATCATCTAAGTAAGAATAATACGAAATAACATAAAAGAACGTTTTACAGTTACAATCCAGACTTCGCGTCGGATCCTTTTGGGGAAGACGGATGTCTGTGGTCCTTCAATTATTTCTTCTATAACAAAAAGCTGAAGCGCATCGTTTTTTTCACGTGCAGAGCGATAAAGTAAGTTCTAGAAAAAGAGATGTTTTTCTTTTTTTCTTTCAACTTTCTAATGCGATTTATTCGTTTTCACAGCCCTCTCTACGTGCCGGACTCCGGAGTTGGTAGCGACTTCGCGATGGACGAAGATGACGAAGACGGCTATTAAATCATTTGCACACACATACAATAATTCACATGATTCATGTTACAGTTTCTTAATCTACAAACTTAGTCTTGAATCTTCGTATTACTCTGATTTTCACGATACAAATCAGTCAGAACTTTTTTGGATATGGCTTTAGAATTTCTGTGTTTGTCAATCACTAATATGTCACTTGCGACAAAAATGTTTCTTAGATAAAAATATTACTTTCGTAGTTCATTAAGCGATACTGATCTTGAATATCTTTTAATCAGATCTCTTACGAGAAATAATAATTTCTTTTAAGGAGTAGATTATATGAATATTATCTCTTTATGAAAAATCCTTACAAATTTACTAGAGCAAGCTATAAGGATTCTTCTCTCTCTTTGTGATGTATTGTGTTACATTACTCTTGATATAATATTAAACATATATTTTGAAAACGAATTGTACGTAATAAAATATAATAATAATTCTGTTATATGCAACATTTTCTCTATCAAAATGATACTAATCGTTATCTTCCATTTTATATCTTCATGTTACTTAAATATAAAATTATTAGATTTATCAAAAAAATGCAAATACCCTCTCTCTTTAATCAATTTAATCTTTGTCGTTAAGTGAAATATTAAGATGATATAATGAAAAATATTTCGTAAAAAATTAAAAATTGTATGCTCTTATCTCTAGTTAAAACGAGTATCGGAAATAACTAGATCTAGTTACAAAGTTAACTAGACCGAAAATAACCAGCGATTCGATCCATCTTGTTTCTTGTCACGATTGCGCGTGTTTAATGCTCGACGTTCGAACGTACGTCACTACGTCAGTGCACTTATCTTAATGTTTAGCGGTATTTCGCGAGTGTCAGCAAGCAAGATTCTCGGGTTAAACAAGTTTGCTTTGAGAACCCTCAACATGCTCCGGTTCCTGGTACGTAAACATACATACTCTCGTGATTTCGAAGACGATCGTTTGTAACTTTCTTGACTTGCAGATCAGTCTGAGTATTGGAGTATACGCCGGAATATACATAGCCCAAAATTATGAGGTACGCAAATCCGATAAGATAAGAAATGTTTTTGCAACTTTGATAGATTTTATATATGAAAGAAATATACATATTTGAATTTTATCTCGTTATCCGTCGCATTCATTGTTTCTCCTTTAAATTAAAGTTCAAATTGAAAATTATATAAAGTGATGTGTGCTATATGAAGTTTTAATGCAATAAGCACTTTGTAACTCTTTGAAGTTGATTTATTTTTGCCACAGGTGCCACGAGTCGATGAACCAGCGAAACTGTACCAGCGAGTACTTCAGTTTCTAGAAGAGAATAAAAAGAAGCCATAGCATAATTGTAGCACATATCTCTTCTATCACTTCCAGTACTAGAAGATGGAACGTATATGCCATTACGATGTAAATGTAACATTTAGCTATCTCAAGGAAACGCTGATATATCTGTGTATATTATATGTATATATACTCAATGCAATGTACAAAGATAAGCCACTCTTATTTTTCCATACTTTTATTTTAATAAACAATATTTAAATGCATGACACGCATGTCCTTGCAGTATAATTTAGCTATAATTCACGTGGGCGCGTATACCGAATACTTACAATATCGCCTGATCGATTCCTTCGCATCAAATGTACATGAAACCCCCGCCAGAGTATTCGACTCTTGTTTGAGGCTCGACGAATGCTAGCCAGTCGGATGCGTGCGTCGGCAGCAAGCCCATCGATTGACACTTGTACAGAGCTAACGCAATATTCACTAAATGTCCTAGGAAGTACACGAACTTTTGTCCGCACGCGTGCGTACCTTCGATCACTTTGAACGCTGAGCAGAGGAAGCATGTGATTAGTGCGGCGTCGAGCATTTACGCCTGACAATTTCAGATCAACTCACTTTGCTGGAGTGTGAACAGCGCCTTGACGGGTTTGATGATGAGCATACCGACCATCATGATAGGAAATATCGAGACGGAACTACCGGCCATGTACAAAATGAATAGGTTCATGGGCACTTGCTTGAGGGGCCCCAACGCCAGATCCCACGACTTCTTTATTATCAGGTGATTGGAGTCGGACTCCCTCATGTATTCCACATTGTGAAAGAGGGAACCGGTGGGTGTATATCCTGGTGGAGATGGTATATCTGTGTTTTTGTCCTGTTTCGTTCTGCAAAGAGAATGTTTGGTTTACTGATAATCACTTGTGAAACGTCAGAAGGCAGGTTTTCCGCTTTTTCCAAGCAACGCTATTTAAAGGTTAAAGCAATATATTTAAGGTTCGAGCGAAAAGGGAACACAAAAAATCGCAGCTGAAAAGAACGTGATATTACGAAAGGATATTAATATTTAATTACTCGAGTAGATGACTAGCGTCGGCGATCGAAACACGTTAAATCGACACGTGTGCTCCGCAATCGTGCCGATTAGGTTACGTACCTGTGCGCAAAGTCTAGGGCCCACTTCGATCGCTTGGAGCCTTGCTTCGAGCTCGCCGTCATCGTCATCGGGATTACTCGCCTTGGTGAATCTCGTGTCGTTTATTCCCTCAATAAATGATTATGGACGATGCGCGATGACGCGAATGATCGGTGATATCCGGAGCAGGGATTCGCAGTTGCGATCGCCGCGCCGGTCAACGGCGGATCTCCCGAACTCAGGGCGGTAGCGTCGATAACGTAGTGCCTTAATTAACGAGAAAAATATCAGGGACGTGACGAACTGGAAAGGGTTCCCGTGCAATACATAAACATTTGTTGATATTTCACACATCCTGCTTCTTTTTTTTTTCCATCTTTTTTTTCCATCGTATACATGATACATAAATTAATGCGTATAAATAGAAATGAAATTGTAATATTAAGTATAAAACTAGCAACGTTACACGGTCTCGTCGTATCTTCGCGACGAAAGGAAAAGAGTCGACTGCGACATTTTAAAAAATAATGCGGTAGATTACAATGGAGCATACGATATAGATATAAAATACGAAATTGATCGGTCATCGACCCGCAGACTACACACATAGATTTGTGAGACCCGGCAAAAAATTTTCACTGTTGCTCGAATATTTCTCCTTAAATACTTGTATTTTGCAAGCGGACTTGAATTTTGATTTTATAATCATGTTCTACGTCTTACATCTTCCTAGAAAAAAAAAAAAAAACTGAAGATTCGTAGAATTCGTTGAGACGATTGCAGATTCTTGTGTGGCAAAAATATTCAGTTGTCTCCAAGAGACTCAACGTGTACAAAAAGCATGTGTAATCCTGGGGTTAATGAATAATTATATGTGTAGAGATAGACGTGAGCGCACAAGAATAGGAAACATTGAAATATGCATAAGAATACGTCTGATTGCCGGCAGTGTGTGTGTGTGTGTGTGTGTCTGTGTAATTTATTTTTATATATCATTATCAATTTAATACAAAATATGTACACAGCATATGACATACGCATCATGCATATGCGCGTACGTACGCACGCACATACGCACGCACGCACACGCGTACGCACACGCGCGCAGTCGTGATCGAGAATTCGAAAACTACGAATCAAGGCTGATGGCAGTGTTTGTACCTGATACTTTTAACGATCTATCGGAACTCTTTGACAAACGTATTCGCTCTTCCGGCTTCAGAATCTCTGCTATGATCTTTTCATCGGTACGTCGCTCTTGCGCCGGACGTACGACTTCCAAAGACTTCTTTTTACGTTGATGTCCCGCACTGTACGATTCGCAGCCGCCGTTGCCGCCGCCACCAGCCGAGGAGCCCTCCTCGGCGACTGACGCTAATTGCGCCGTTTGTATCTCAGTCAGAGTAAGTCTTCCGTTAATCTTGCCCTCCGCAGGACTTACAGACTGCTGCCGAGGACTAGCCTCGGAGCTAGGAACAGATGATTGCAGGGGATTCTCCTCTGTGCCGATCGGTATCTTCAAGATGTTGATTGGTTCGACATAAAGCTGCAAAATCGTAAATTATCTTACAATCAAAGAGAAAGAGGGAGAGTTGCTCACATATATTTTATTTTTATTAAGTATTAAATATTTAAGTATTAAATATAATATCTATATAAATAATTTAGAGAAATGAGAAGAAGCTGATAATAATTTCAATATAGTTGTTAATTCACAAATATCGTTACACTAATGACGAATTTAGAGACAAGTTTTTCACATGACTATACTTCAACGAGCAAAAGCCAAATAAATAAAAGCCAGCAAAATAAAAATTTGTAACGGTTCCTTCGATCGATTACGCACCAACTATAAAATAACGCTGACGCGAACGTTGACAATCACATGTGATTACGCGACTTAAAAGCATGCGTCAGAAAGAACTTACCGCATCAAATGAAGAATCGAGAAATAGTTCTTGCAGAAATCGCCGCGCAGGCATTCTGTACGTACCGTTACCCAAGCGAGCAGCAACATCCGAAAACAAACAAGTATCCTGCAAAAGACGAATGTATGTAAAGGACATTCCTGTATGCTGAGACGTTGCAGAAAAAAAACGTACAACGATACCTGAAACTTTTCGGGATACCGCTGTCTCAGTCTAAGTAATGATTGACGACTGTGACGATACCATACTGGATTTGCAAGCCGTTGAGTGTGTCTAAGTATTTCTCTATACAAACACGATCAAATTAGGCATAATGTGTCTCGTAAAATTTTTATCATTCACCTTTAATCACAAAAAGTACTTTATCTTAATTTTAATTAATTAAAAACTATAATTCAAAATTTTTTATTTTAATGTGTCAATAAGCAATTTCTTATTTCACTGCATTCCAACTATATTTCTTTTATCCTTAACGTACGAGTATTTTGTTAAAAGACTGTGTTTTCGTACCTTCGCAATTTCATATCTTGTTCCGTACCAATGTCCTTGCCACTTTTGCCGTGATAACAAACGAGACACGTACGACAATGCTCAGTATCGGCATCACACTCCGAACTGGACTCCTCGTCGATCTCTGTTGTCTCCAATTCGGACCTGACACTATCTTCAAGAATGGTCGGTTGGGATGGCTGAGGAGGCTCAGGGAAGATCGTGAGTAACTTTCTCGGCAGGCAAACACCCATGTAGAACAAGTTTTCATTGTCGTCCTCCGGAGGAGGTGGCGTTGGTGTAAGAACCGTGTTCTCCGCAATCCAGCTGCGGGACGAATCGTATTCCGACAGACTCTGCAGCGAAAGACGGCCGTCTAAGCTATACATCTGTAGAGGAAGATTATATTGTTGTCTGTCGTATTATAAATATTGTTTAAAGACTCTATTGAATCGTGTCTCCAAAGGTGCAGGCATGATTTTTCACATACTTCTAAACTACTTTGAGAATAACTCGGTCTGCGATGGCGTTGTAAACTACGTAGTCGAGCGTATCCTTCAGCATCTTGTTGGCTTAGTCTTTGAATACTTGAAACAGGACTTGGAGTTTCGCCCCTCTCACTGAAAAATAGAAAAAAAATTGATAAAAAAATATATAGATCAAAATATATTCGAATCTTTATTTTTATCTATATTTAAACCGTAAAAATAAAAGTCATCATTATTACGTTACGACAATTAAACTCTTAGAAATCCACTTTACATTAAAATGATTTTAATTTTCTTTCGATATGTATCTTCGTTTTTAGTCGCTTCACTCACGAAAGGAAGTATCGTCGTGCTTCGAGATCCGTGGCCGCGCTCTCGGATCGATTCCTAGTGCGGCGCACGATCGGTTCGAGTAGTTCCGGTTTGCCGTCGCTGAGACTACGATGATGCCGCTGCACGGGGATCGGACTTGGCATGGGATATCTAGTCGAGGGTAATACCACGGGCCAGTTGTCACCGCGTCGATGCCTGACGCATGGCCAGTTGAAGTTCACCAGCGTATCGGCTCCGGCACGCGTGGTTCCAATCAGGCTGAGAGCGTACATCGCAGTGGCGCGTACCGAATAATACGGACACGTTTCCGCCATGGACGTAATCATCTCAATGATACCCAGATGACTCAAGTGTTCAACGCCTGCGACGGACGTACCTGCATGGCCGAGAGCCCAGAGAGCTGATTTGACTTTGAGAATGCCGCCGTTCGGGCCGATAAAATGATCATCGCGCGACGACTCGGTCTCCAGCTTCCAACTTCGCTCCGGAGTAGTGTGTCTGGAATCGTCCATACTGGTCTTACGACGGATCTCAATCAGCGATTCCGTTCGTGGTTGACTCGCCGTGTCACGAGCTTCATTCTCTACCGTTTCGTAATCGGGGATGGTCTCGAGGCGGCTGCACTGCTCGACGGCTTCATCTGTGCCAGACTCTTCCGACATGATACAGACATCGTCGACAACAGCGGAAGCTGCCGTTGCCGTCGCCATGGCGGTAAGACGACTCGTCCTAGTACATCGCGAGTTAGATTCTGACTCGCGGCCGCCAAATTCCAGCTTGAATCGCTGCAACAATCGAGCGAAACGCTGTATCACATTGCGACGTAACAGTAATTGCATCCCCAGATCATGCTGCGCCAGCTGGCCGATCAAATGCGGCGGCACATAGATATCCCGTGGCATTATAATCACATCGTTGGAGGGCCTTCTCTGGTAGCTTCCAGTCTCGTCGCGTTGACGATACGTCAATGCATCATGTATCTCCCCTTCTACGAGACCCACGTATCGCTCGGCAAAACCGCCGGGCCCGATCCATTTCTCCAATTCTTCGGAAGGTGCGGCGAGAGTCGTAAAACCTTGCTGAAGAGAATAAAGTCGGATCTTCAATAGATAACCTTTGTCGCCTAGGTGCTGCAGCCACTTGTCCCAGTCGCGTGATTGTCCGCCCTGTTGCAGCAATGCCTCCAAATACTCGGTCTCATCACAGGCCTCGTGTAGCGCCTCCAGAGCGGCCAACGCCACGGCCGTATAACTGTCCGATAATCGATCCGCCAGCAACGCCATTGCCCAGTGTACGGCGTCCGTCATTCTGGCGCGAAGAATTAATCGTAGGAACTGTGTAGCATAGAGACGCGTGCTCCACAACGTTGCCTCAGAGATGATTTTGCTCAATACCTTTCTGTTGGGACCGTCCCGAGAGTAATCTAAGCTGGAGACGATTAGTTTGACGTAGCAATCGTGATTAGTGGCCAGCGCAAGATCCTGCAACTTCTCCAGCAGATTGAAGCTCTTGAGAACCACCGTGCCTTTGGCCGAGTGACTCAGCTGACCGAGAAACAAGAAATATTTTTGGCAACACGTAGTGGACATGTGACGTGGTGAAAACAGACAATCATGTGCGGATTCGGCGGTGCGGATGTTGCCGATCTGCTCGGCAATGTCCCCGATCAATTCATTGAGCAGTCGTGCGCCTTCCGGTTCATGCAGTTCCAACAAACAATTCAGCAAGTCACAACCGGCAAGAGTCGCCTCGCGAGCCAACGTTGCACTCGTGCCCAACTCAACTCTGCTATAGCCATTCCACGATGGTTTAAAGTAACGCACGAGTCGTTTCATGAACAGCCGATGATCGGAATCATGAAGGATTCGCGTTGCATCTTCGCGCGATCGTAGAATCGCTCGCACCACTGGCCAGTTCCAAGCAAGAGCATCCTTTGAGCTGAGCACTTGCGCATCCTTCAACAACGGTGTGATCGGTGACTCCCTGCCGATTCGTAGCCAATGCCTGCCGGATGATCGTTGACGTCGTGGCAGAATCGGACGTAACCAGGTGCCCGCTTGAAGAATACGATCGAGGAAGAGACTCGCCGGCGTCGGTCTACGTCGCATCATGGTGTGCATTCGTTCGAGAATGGTGACTGCTGCTAGCGCCTGATGCTTACCGGCGCTTGCGTGTTCCAGCAGATTCGGCAACGGCGGCGTAAGATCACACAGCTCGGATGGTAGAAGCGAATGCGCGAGATGAAGCAACGCGCCCAAAAGTACCGCCGCGCGCACCGAGATAAACGTATCGCTGGAGACAATGGTTTCCGCGAGGGCTCGGTGCAGACCACACTCCAGAAGAACATAGACCAACAATGCCGAGTGTATCTCCGTTATGTTGGGACAGTGCGACGACAGAGATGGCAGTATGGATTTTCCCTCGGCGGCAACAAAGCCCTCTGACAACTTCCACGAATCCCGCGATCTGCTGGGATCCACCGCGGCCAGCGCGACGTCTGGCTCGTCAGTCCATGTAGGCAGTGGCAGGTCCAGTAACTCGTAGAGCAGTTCTAGAACGGCGCCACGCATTTCGAGTTGGTCCACGTATAGAATATCTGCGATAGCCTTGAGACCCGAATTATTGTCTGGCCGGCAAAAGTGAAGGACGCCCGGATATGAGCGCAGGATGCTTAATAGGGCTAATTTACTAGCAGCGAATCTCTGCTCGCGCTCCTCCTTCATTCTCTCCATACTCAAGGAATGGAGTTCGCAGTACGGTGCGGCGAAGCACAAAAGAGAGACGCTGGCGCGCGTCTCGGGATTGTTCAGCAGCCGTAGCAGCACTCCAACAACGGACTCGACCGCGACGGCACTCTGCCCGGTCATCGCAGCCCTGGCCAGCGCGCCGACGCCGCCGCAGCTTATCAGCAGATTCGAATTCAGAACGCCTAATTCGCACAGGACTGCTAGAAATGCTTTAAATCCACGATCCCTCTCCTCTATGCCGCCGTTCGTTAAACTGACCAGAGATCTCGCTAGCACGGAACTAAAATGCTTAGGGGCTAATACTAGGATCCTCCTGACGAGTCGGAGAGCTTGTATCCTCTCCATTTCGTTACGCAGATTAACGTCCATGCTACGCGCCAAGAAGTACGGGTATTGCAGCCTGTTGATCGCGATGACGTCCTGTTCCTTCTTAAGCATGTAACGTACCGCCCGTAGTGCGGCGGCGCGCACCTGCGTCGCCTCGTGGACCAGCGCCACGCGTAAGCTATAAAAAATGTTTTTGCGATAGATAATTGATAGTGTTTTTAAGATTTAATTGGACAGATCTGGTTGTCAGCCACCTTACCAACAGAACAGATCCTCCGCGGAATATCCATAATCTTGGGAGTCAGTTTCATTAATCAACTTAACGATAGCATTAAGATACGCTAGCTTTTTTACACTTGGAACATTGTGCCGCTGGCAAAGATTAGTTAAGACCTCTCTGACGTTCTCCTTTAATCCTACAAAGCATAAATTCTTTTGATAGCTCATGAACAATTCGTAAAAGAAATAATAATCATGCCTCACACATTCTCAGGCAAAAAAGAATCAATAGCTAAAATAATTACGCAATATGCAAGATTGGAAAACTGATCTAAAAAGAGGAAGTTTAGAGTAGAGTTGATTGGTTGGTCTTAGATTCTCTCTCTCTCTCTCTCTCTCTGTCTGTCTCTGTCAAATCTTTTTTAGATCAGGTACATGAATACATTTCAAGCTGTCGAATGGCAAGAGATTCATATCATTCGATATCGTTGAAAGGTATCCGCATTTTTTGCCGTTGAAAACACGCGGCAAACCGGTCGCTGATCTCGGGGCCCGAGACGCAATATTGCGCAACATTGTATTCCGGGAATATTGTACCAGGCGAAAGGTAAAATAAAAATAAATACACGGAAGTGCAAGGCGGTCCCGGACGGCCGTCGTCGGCGGAGGCATCGAAGGGAGGAGAAAGACGGGAACGATCCGCGACCGCGGATAGGCAGGTTAGGTTACTAACCTCTTGACAGATCGAGCTGCACGTCCTCGTCTTGGCGGCCTGTAATCAGAAAAAAAGACGCGAGGAGAGGAGACGTGAATTGCCGGGCGCTACGTTTCGTCGCGCGATTGAATTTCAATTGCAATTGCACCGTGAACGCACTTCGACGGGATCGACCGGTGCGGAGGCTCCTGCCCCATATCATCCAGCTCGAGATTGCCATTGTCCAACCGAAGCCTTGGCCGGACGATCCGCGCGACGAGGTGCCGCTGCTCCGGATTCCTCCCCCTTCTCTCAACCGTCGCGATCGCGCTGTTCCTGCTCGACGACCCTTCTCCCGGTGCGTGCGTGGTCGTCGCGCGTCACCCGCGCGTCGCGATATGTCATTCTCGACCGCGAGCGGGAGCACCGACCGTGCGAGCACCGTACGAACGATCACGAAGCACTACGAGTGCAGGCGGACGTGCGCGCGTGAGTTCGTGCGCACGCGAGTGCACGGCGAGAGCGCCTATCGAATGAACGTCTCGCGCGCGCGTCACGTCGATCGGCGAAGTCGTCGATCGGCTTCACGCCGCTGCCGCGACGTCGAATAACCGACGACGGTGGCAGTCGAGGACTCGCCGGAAGGAACGAAAATGCGAAAGCGAAAATGACGACGACGACAACGGCGGAAACGGGAGCGTGATCTTGCGGCGCCGTGCGCGCTTTCGCCGCTCCGCTTTCGCGCTCCTCCGCATGCCCGGCTGGCGAAGGCACCGCGCGTGGTACCGCTCGCCCGCACTCACCCGTGCACCGCCCACGGACGTGGGAAACAATTGAATGGGTCGCGTGTCATGAATAGGATGCGGGAGATAGACGTCAGGAGGACTAAACCAAGAATGTGTGTTCGGAAACTTCATTCGATTGCGCCAATGTGTCATTCTATCTTTATCGTTCACTCGACATAAAACAAAGACAGAATAATACTAGTGTATTAAAGTTTCTGAACGCAGCAAAATACGCCATGTTAACTAAAAAGACGCGGAAAATGCAAATTTACGGCAAACGCAATTTAAATACAATTGAAATTAAATTGGAAATGATAGATTGTGATTTAATGATATTATATGATGTGATATGATATGATATTAATAATAATTGCACACGTGCAGACATCTTTTATTTAAAAAACTTAAACAATTATTTTATTTTAATAATAAAAAAGCATATTTTGTAGGGACTTTAGCTAATAACATTTTTTCGTTGGGAATATCCCGATGACCACGTCTCGATTGGACACCACCAATCACAACGATCGGTGCCTAGAGACTTTAGAGCAGGTGATGCTCGATTGGACACGAGCCATTCACAGCGCTTGAACAGTGGAAAGCCTCTAGACACCGGTCGCTGTGATTGGTGGTGTTCAATTGAGCCGTGTGTCCAATCGATCATCACCTTTTTTGTTTCTAAGGAAACAAATCCTCCTATTGGAAATTATTTAATAGTCACAGAGTGAATTCTGCATAAAAATATGCCGCGAAATAAAAGAAACTTTAATCAAATTTCGTTAATCAAATTTTATTTAATTTTATTTAATTAACAATTAAATCAATCAACAAAATTGCTTGTAGCGAAATTTCTAATTAGGCAAAGAATTTATTATTTATTTATTTATTTTTTTTGACCAATGTAGATTTAGGGCTAAAATTTAAAGCCAATATTCATAAGTCAATTCAAAATCGTCTTAATTACTTATGATGAGTCTACAATGAGATCGCAGTATCACCATTGCGATGGACCAATCGTTGTGCGTAAAGTCCAGACTACAGATTAAGATTGGATTTGGATTAGATTTTGACCAATCAAAGCAAAGTTCACTAAATTTGAGATTGGTTTTCTTTCTTCTGATTGGTTAAATTTTAATCTCAATCCTAATCTGTAATTTGATATGAGGATATAACTAGAACAAATTATACATAACATAAACAAATTATCTTTTTCGCTCCAATAAGCTCCGATATATGATTTGTAGATTTTGTAGATGCAATATATCTCAATATATCTTTAATTAACGTGTGAAAGCAAAGAGAGTTCGTTTCCGCCATAACACGTGCGGACCACATGCCGACCAGTCGTTTATATTTTACACAATGATAGAATTACTCTCAAGACGCATGATATCGAGTATTCGCAATCGCGTCCAGAGCTATGCAACAAGAAAATCCGACGATTTCGTAAAGGTAGTCGAGGTTGGACCACGAGATGGATTGCAAAATGAGATAAAGATTGTGCCCACCGAAGTCAAAGTTGATTTTATTAACAGGCTATCAGCGACCGGATTGAAGAGCATCGAAGTTACAAGCTTTGTGTCTCCAAAATGGGTTCCTCAGATGGCAGACAACTTGCAGGTCTTTCAGCAAATTGAGAAAAGAGACAATATATCCTATCCAGTACTGGTACCAAATCTGAAAGGCTTGGAAAGCGCTGTTGCAGCAGGCGTGAAAGAAATCGCCGTGTTTGGTGCAGCGTCAGAGGCTTTTTCCAAGGCGAACACTAATTGCTCCATCGAGGAGAGCGTGAGGAATTTCAAGATAGTGGTAGAGAAAGCGAAAGAACATGGCATCAGGTCTCGGGGATACGTATCCTGCATCGTTGGCTGTCCTTACGAAGGCGAGACCAAACCAGCTACTACAGCGCATTTAGCTTCGATAATGTTAGATCTCGGATGCTATGAAGTTTCTCTGGGCGATACCATAGGCGTAGGATCACCAAGGAGGATCAAAAGTGTCTTGAATGAACTGCTCCATGTTTCGAATGATATGAGTTACTACGCGTTGCACTGTCACGACACATACGGCCAAGCCTTGGTGAACATACATGCGGGTCTTGAAGATGGTATAAGAGTCTTTGATTCTTCAGTTGCCGGACTTGGTGGATGCCCATACGCCGCTGGTGCTTCTGGAAACGTCGCCACGGAGGATCTACTGTACTTTCTGCAAGGCCAAGGATTAGAGACTAGCGTAGACTTGAATAAAGTAGTGGAGATTGGTGATTACATCAGTAAAGAACTAGGTAGAACAAATCAATCAAAGACTGGAGTGGCTATACTTGCCAAGAAGAATCGTCAGAAATGCTAACCGATATTAAATGATTATTATATTTAAAGATGCTTGCTAGCAAAAAGCATACGTAAATACAGTCATACATTTGGCTATCAAATAGGAAAACTCCTGAAACTTCAGAATTGCTTTGTCTTTTTGCTAAAGCATCCGAAGTTTAATAAGTGCAAGGGAACCAAAGCATTTTGCATTTGCTAAATAATGATACCAAATCTGTGTATATATAATGTGTATATACAAATTTATATTTGATATATTTTTACGTTGTATACAAATGAATTTTATGCCAATATGATATTGTGTATGATATTGAATCTTTAAAAAAATATAATTGTTACATATATGTCATTGTATTGCAATCCATTCAATCGGTGCATTCAGCTCACTGAGTGTTCAGTGAGTTCTTGTATCTGATTAGCGCTTTGTGCTGATTGGATTATATTTTAGATTTAAATTGAGATAGGAGACTTCCTCTAGAGGTTTGTTCGCGTCGTAATGCCCCAACATGCTCCTATTTGCTCCAACACGTTCCATTCTATAATATACGTTACGTAATACTATAGATTGGAGCGTGTTGGAGCAAGTAGGAGCATGTTGGGGCATGCGACGCGAACAAACCTTAGATGTAAAAATATAATCAGAGAGAAACCTGAGAGCGGCCATCCCGGCCTTTTTCGTAGGACCGTCAGAATTCCCGTACACCAGCGCACCTAGTTCCATTTTAGCGTGTATGGTACTACGTACCGCATATTGTCGATAAAATCGCAGTAACGAAAATGGATGTGGTGCGAGTCCGTGCTAAGAACTTGCCAATCAGATATAGATGTGAACCCCCCACCATGGCAYCTCTTAGCAYGGACTCRCACCACATCCATTTTCGAAGGGACGATTTTATCGGCAACATGCGGTACGTAGTACCATACACGCTAAAATGGAACTAGGTGCGCTAGTGTACGGGAATTCTGACGGTCCTACGAAAAAGGCCGGATGGCCGCTCTCAGGTTTCTCTCTGATATAATCCAATTAGGGCCACTTTTACCAACGTCGATTAAGTTAACCGATGGTTAAAGTATCAACCGTGATTGGTTCATTCTGGTCAAAGACAAATGCGATTGGATAATTCCATTGGAATTAACCGTCGGTTAATCTAACCGACGTTGGTAAAAGTGGCCCTTAGCGTATAGCGTTTACTAAGCTGCTTTCTCTGCTGAACGCAGCCAATTGGCTTATCTTGTATTTTTTTCACCATGGATCAGTGTTGGCACCACTACAAAAAGAAAATCACGTAGTTTGCGATACTTGAAATCCCTATATGTTTTTGCACTTAAAGTGAGATGTACACTCGGGAGAGAGATGATGCAAAAAGTGCAAGTGACGTGCGCATGCATGCGGTTTAAAAATCTAACCTTGATAATCAGTCGATGTGTAATTTCATTATAAGTTTTATTTTATTAAACAATATCGAACGTTTAATAAATTTTCAATAAAGATGGAAGCGAATATCATATCATGTACTACATGGGTGAAAAAAGGCGTTGCCGCGGCTGTTCCGGAAAAGGTTGTCATTCTAATAATATTTACAGGTTAAGTTATTTGTCAAAAACATATATTCTCTGTGATTTTTAGGTTGAATTAAAGCCCGACGAGCTCAAGAGGATTATAAAGGAGACACGAACTGCTTTAGAGTATGTAATAAAATGGTGTAAATTAACTCTATTAAAATAATGCACAAATTTGTTCAAAACAATACGCAATTTCAATTTATAATCTCGTCTACTTTCGTAACATATTCTCCAATATCTCATCTTCTGACGAGAAAATAGGAATTCAATTCCTGAATTTGAATCTTGAGTTGCAATCAACTTCAGATCGATTACCTCTTGCTGAAATATGTTCTCCCGATAGTAACTTCGACTTGATTTTTTTGGAGAACATTGAAAAACTTTGTGAGATTTTAATCCTTCATTATGCATCTATTTTTTTGCAAAAGCAGAATATATAATAAATATTGAAAAATTAATTATAGGAATTTTTTTTTATAGAATTGATGGTGATTCTGAGGAAGAGACAGTTGCCTCCAAAACACACTCTGATGCAAAAAGTAAAGGAGAATCTTCGACAGCTGACAATGATGAATATAATTTTAAAACCTACGATAATGAATGTAGGAGAAAAAATTTTAAATACTGGGAATATAATAAACATGCATTTATTTGGTTTTCTATTTTTATTTTGTTTTAGCTGGCAACATGTATTGCCACATTACTAATTTAGCGACTTTTGATGGAAGTGGCAAAGATCCTCTTATAACAAATGATGAAGAAGATTCGGACAAGGAGGATGACATTATCAAGGCTGATGATAATTTGATCTTGTTCGGGCATGTTGAGGGAGATGCTAGCATTTTGGAAGTATTTGGTTTGTATAGCATTAAATATATAAAACATTTTGGTGCTAGATAATTTTACTTAAACAATTATGTAGATTTTCCTTATTTGTGAGTTTTTTATCTGTATAATTACAGTATATAACGAAAGGGAAGGATCCTTTTACTGTCATCATGATATATTGCTACCTTCGTTTCCATTGTGCTTAGAGTGGCTTAACTATGATCCTACAAATCCAAAACCAAGTGAGTAACAATGGCACAATACATTTAAGTACATTAGAAATATTCTTATAGAAAATATAAACTACATTATTTGTATAATAAAAAATTTAATTAAAAATTTATACTTGTGTTTTTAGGCAATCTATGCGCTATCGGTAATATGACTCCTATAATTGAAGTATGGGACTTGGACTTGATGGATTGCTTAGAACCAGCCTACAAATTAGGTCGAGAATCAAGTAAAGCAAAAAATCAAAAACGCATCGGTCATAGAGATGCAGTTCTAGATGTGTCGTGGAACCATAATTATACGTCAGTTACCAATTTCATCAAAATATCATTAATGTAATAGCTAATTTTATAATTATTGAGGACATTTTGCAGACACGTTCTTGCTAGTGGTTCAGTCGATCGGACAGTCTTATTATGGGACTTAGAAAATGGTAAGCCTGTGAACAAAGTAGGTCCGTTCAATGAAAAAGTGCAAGCGCTAAAATGGCACCCACAAGAAACCCATCAGTTATTGATAGGAAGCGCAGACAAGTACGTTAGATAATACTATTACGAAGTGAACATTTATATCACATAGATATCTACGTATAATATTTTTTCAGACTAGTAAGATTATACGACTGTATGCACGAAACACCTGTTACGAATTGGGAAGCACTAGGAGAAGTGGAGAGGGTGTTATGGAATCATTATGACCAAAATTACTGTATAGTACGTCTTATACGTGTCTGAAATTAATTTTCGTTATATCTCTAACAATTGCATTTCTTTGCAGATTAGCACAGATAATGGTTACATAGAATACTTTGATGTAAGGAAATGCAAACCATTATGGCAAATTAAAGCTCATGAAAAAGAAGTCACAGGCAAATAAATCTTTATCTATTTAATCTGTTTAATCTGTTTTATATTATAATTTGTAATTTTTTTATATTTTTTTCTTAGGTCTTTCTCTTAGTACATCATGCCGAGGCTTGTTAGTCTCTTGTTCGAACGACGGTGTAATCAAAATATGGGATATAGACCAAAAATCTCCTACACTTATATGGGAACAAACGAGTAATTTGGGCGCTATTCAATGCCTCGCGGCAAACCCGGATAATGGATTTGTATTTACTGTTGGCGGAGATAATAAAGAGCACAATTTCAACGTATTGGATCTTATGGAAATACCTATGGGTACGTATAAATTTTTAATACAAATTGTCATTGCATTAGCTTTTACTCTGATTAATAGTGCAAGAGAGATTTGCGAAACGCGTCGCATCGAAAAATTCTGTGGAATCTCGAGAAGAAACGATGGACGTCAGTGAAGATATGGAAAATATGGAAATTAAAACTCAGGAATTATCGAGAACGATTAAAAAAAAAAAACTGAAGGATGTATATACCAGAATTGATTAAAATCTTAATTATGTTAAATTAAAATATATTAAAGAATAAAGTTTCATAGCAAATAGTAAATAAACTGATTTTTGTTACACGTTTCTTTTTTATACAGACAGTTAATCCGTAGCATTGATAAAAATTGCTTGATATAGTATAAATATATCCACATATTTGATAGGCTGATTATTAAAACTCTTTTTATTTTTTTCTCAAAACATGATTTATTGTTTCCCTATTAACAGTATATATATATATATATATATATATATATAATTTTAATCCCATTATTTTTTAAGAATCTTATGTAATTTTTTGTTGAAAATAACAATACAGTATTTTGTTGAACTATTAGCTGAATTTTCTCAGTGTATAGTACAAATAATCAATATAACATTCTGGGAGACATTTCATAAAAAATATCTTCTTAATGAATCTCATGATCGCAATGCCATGCTATAAATTTGTAATAGATAAGCAACAGCACTTAATCAATCTTTTGAATGAGCAAGATGCATTTAAAAACGTTCAAGAAAATTCAAAAATTTAGTACAGACTCAAAAACACGCTGTCCACTTGAAATTCTCATGTTCTATTAAAATACAGATAGATTGCGCCATGTAAAAATAAGCAAGATACACGTACAGAAAGGACTTGTATAAGTAAGAACTTGTATAATATATGATTCCACAAAATTGTAAAAATATCATTTGAGATTGTAACTGTTTCTGTAAAAGTGGTTATTTAATTACCTGGTTATTTGTCGATTAGAAATCTGTTTGTAAAAGCTACATGGTCTTACGTAACGACTCGTTCGATTAAGAATTCAAGATCTCGACGATACCGAGAAAGCAAGTCTGGGGGCAGTCTCGTGAGGATTATTTTTGCAAGTTAATATTACCAAATGTTTGGCGATATTTATCTCTCGAGTATGCAATCATCGATTTATCTATTAATCGCGCTTTTGATACTGATAGATTCTTATATTTACTTTCATTTTTTAATACAGAATCGTATTACGATGATCTCGATAAGTGTATAATTATCGGTAATATTAACAATGTTATTTTATTAGAAGCCCTTTCTTTTCCGTTTTACCCGTTTATTTAAGGAACTGTTATAGTTTTTGCAGAGAGAGAAAATTACGATTTAATTTTGAATAAATGCAACGAGTGTTCACTCTTATGAAATTTTGTTGGGCAGTTACAAATACGGTAAAAATAATAAACTTCAACGATTCTTTTTGTACGCATACTTATTTCAAACAAAGTGTCACGTGTCATTTTATTTTACAGTCTTAACTCGCTTATTTGAAAATGCTTTTTCGAAAATGAAATTTTATTTTTCATCAGAGAGCGTTTGAATATTCAATATGCGAAATATATGTATATTATATATCTGGAAATTCATGTTCGATCTATACATACAATTGTGATTAAACATCGGACCTAATTATAAATTAATGAAATTTAACTGCTAATAAAAGTGCAGAATAAATTAGTGAATCATGGAGATCAGTAAAATAACTTTTCATTATTCGGGTATTTTATATTTCAAGAAAATTCATCTCAATGACGAATTAGAATAGAATAAGATGTACATATGTACCAATGCCAGTTAAGCTGGTTAGTCTTGTTAACAAATTCCTTACGACACGCTTTCTGGCAGTGGTCTCGTAAATTTAATGAAAATCGAAGATATAATTATATCAACAATAATTCATAAAATTCCATTTTACTGATATTTACAATTTGCTTCCTTCTATTTTTTGCATTTAAATCTAGCGCATGTCACGTTAATAGACATTTCAATTAAATTTAATAAATACAATATTACAGAATAAAAGACATAAAATGATCTTTTAAG
Organism: Cephalotes varians; assembly: GCA_037157785.1. Taxonomy (NCBI): domain Eukaryota; kingdom Metazoa; phylum Arthropoda; class Insecta; order Hymenoptera; family Formicidae; genus Cephalotes; species Cephalotes varians. Next base: position 102,828 of record JANQDE010000008.1, read on the forward strand.
TACTTCTTCTTTTCGCAAAAAATGCATAGACAATCGATGCAAATTATTTAATATTTTATGCAACGAGTAAAACAGTGATATACAACGTACATGTATTCCTATTCTTTTTTCCTTGAATGATGTACGAATCATGTTCAGTCAATATCTCCGCTGACAGCACAAAATGCTTGATCTCGTTGGGTTCGTCGTACAACTTGCGAGTCAAATGAGAAAAGAGCGACTGTCAACAAGGGTCGCGTTTGTCTAGAGGATGTACAGTTGACCATAGAGGTTGACATACATACAATATATTAATTAGAATAATTCATACACACATATGTAACATTAGCATTAAACTAGGCGTCGGTTCCTACATCGAGACTTCTCGAGTCCTGATTCGAATCGTGCTGGCTCCCGCCCTCGGAGCTTGCGTTGCTCGATTGATCCGAGCCCTTCTTTACCTTGGGCTTGTACTCCGTGATAGTGACGGTGACATTGTTGACCGTTACCTCGTTCGATTGCGCGGTGCTACGGTCGATATTTTTCAAACGCGGCGGATGCCTGTTTTTGCGCCTCAGTTTGTCCAGTTTGCGTTCCTTCTCCTTGACGCTGCTAGTCGTGCTACCACCGCCGCTCCCTTCTTTCTTGCCTGGTTTCAGAAGTGGTACATATTGTTGCTGCGCAACCTGAATGAGATAGTACAATATTGATTAAATTCTGATATCGAGATAATAGTGTGAAAAATAATTTGAAAAGAAATAATTACATTAAGATAAATAGGTTTCTCTGTATAAATTATGTTAAATGATATATATTGCAAGATGATTAGACTGACCTGTTGAGCTACCAATTGAGGGTTTATGCGGGGTTTCCGCGTAGAGGTTCCTTTGCGGACGTCACACATGAGGCACTTAAATGCTTCCGCTGTATTCCTATAAGTGCAGACACTGCAGTCCCAATAATTTTCTTCCAAAACCTTCGCCTGGCGTTTTCCGCTTCCCGAATGGTTCATTGTTCGTTGAAGTCAATCGTAGAACGCTGTACCTTCTCAAAAGAAAGTTTCCCCTCTTTTGAGGCACCTGCGGCCTCATTAAATTTTGCAGTTTTGTGAACACCGGATATTTTCCAACAGAGGGTGACTAAGGATATGCAATAAAAGCGCTAGACAAACGTCTAAGGCAATGTTCCGTACATCAACTAAGCGAGATACACAATAGTCTGTTATAGATGATTGCTCTGTATTGACCACCTATGTCTCTATATTGTATCACTCTGACATTACACATTTTCTTCCAATGAATCTGTAACGAAAAAACAGTCGTGTTAATTTGAATCTTGTGAAATAGAGATATTTCTTTATAACAACAATCTCTGGCTATGTTCAGCAATGGCAAAATATTATTATTTATAGAACTATGAGTTGGTTGACATATCTTATACCCATTTAAAATGACATTCAATAAAACTGGGACATCCTCAGGAAGAGAAAATAATGAATATTTCAAAGAGGGCCAGTGTCTTCTAAAACTGGATTACGTCTCGACATCCAACTCGCGAAGAGAGAAAAAGATATGATTAAATTTCAATCTAGTAACAATTAGTTACAATCACACAAAAGAAAATGGATTGGTGTTTTGGAGAGGTAGCCACTTTAACAATCAACATTCTACTGTCCCTATTTATCAATTCAGAATTGACCTCTCGTCTATCCCAGAAATTAACTTACATTATTTACACTCGCCGTTCACAGATAACGAACTCGTTCACACCAATAGGCACTGGGGTTTCTCTCCAGTGCCACGTTCGGCCCAATGCTCTCCTGTTCCCCCCCTCTCTTTCGGCGCAGTAAAATCGTACTCGATTTAACGTCGCTCTATCGGACGCTCTTCCTATATCGTTTATATTTCTCCTCGAAGCGAGATGCTCGCTACGTTCCGTCTCGAGACGAATGTCGTACCGCAATGTTGTACTCGTCCAGAGTCCAGTTCGTTACAACGAAGGCGTTCGCAGGTGTCTCTCCTGGAACGTTCTCTGAAGACGACGCGTCCCGGAACCGAATCTCGTCGTTGTACCCGTCAAGCCCGGAGTCCCGCCGGCGACGAGGTCACGGGTCGGCGCGTCCTCCCAACGACGAGGCGGCGCATCGTCGCGCGCGTGTATGCGTGTGCACGCACGTGCGCTCGCGCGCGCAACGTGTCAATACCGTGTGCGCGCCCGTTACACGCGTATCCCACCGCGAGTACCCGCTGGCTCTCCGCGCATTCCAGGCGTCGGGGTCATCGGAGGCGGAGGGCGGGGGGGGGGGAATCTCGCGGGACGTCACGCGCGTCGCGCGAAGGGTGCCGAAGGGCGAGCCGCGAAAGAGGAGGAGGAGGAGGCGGAGAAGGTGGTGGTGACGATCCGTTCTCCGTTCACTACCGAACCCGCTGTCGATCGTACGTCATGCCAGCGTGACGAGCGTGCTCGTCGACGATATCTTGCTGGCGAGTGACGGGGCGCGCGCGTGCCTCGAAGCGCGGGAGGATAAGCGGCGTCGGAGACGGAGGAGGAGAGGATATTGACAAACAAATCCGACGAGCGATTGCGTGCGGCGATCGCGCGGCTGCTCCGTTCACGGCGGTCCGCTTCCGCTTGTTCCGGTTCCGCGTTCCGCGGGTTCCGCCGAACGGGAACGCGGAACAAAATTCCCCCTCCCTTCGCCGCCCTGCGTCCCCCCAGGTGCGTAGCGATTGAGCGATTGATGTTTTTCTCTGCTCTTATCTTCTTCTTTTTTTCCAGGTGATATCAAGGGCTGCGTTCAGAAATATGTATTATTTGTCCATGTTGAATATATAAGAAAATAAATACAAAGAATAAGACCTTCTAAATAGACAAATTATAAACAAATAAATTATTAAAATTATATCTCAATTTAATAAAGATATCAATATTATTAATATTTCTCTAATAAACCCCAAAGAAAAAGGAAATGAAAAATTAGCTGAACACAAAAATCATCAAATTGCCATAGTAGGAATCCCAACTAATATACTCTTATTTAATAATAATAATCGCCTATAAATTAACTATATAAAATAATCCAGATGAACATAACCCATGAGACACTATTATAATATATCTTCTTAAAATTCCTAATTTTCTTAAAGTCAATAAAGAACACAATATCCAATTTATATGAACTACTGATGAATAAGCTACTAATCTTTTCATATCTATTTGAATTAAACAACCTAACTAATAATCTTCCAATAATTCTAATACTAAAAATTAAATATCTATAATTAATAACTACCTTAAAAAATATCTCTACTAATCGAATAATACCGTACCTCCCTATTCTTAATAAAATTCCAGCTAAAATTATCGAACCATAAACTGGTGCTTCCATTATATAACTCCCCATTTTAGTAATTGTGTCTGAGTTTTTAAAATCATCGGTGTTAATTAGTCTAACGTACAATTGTCATTCAACGCTCTGATGTATGGTCCAATATAAATCAATAACATTTTATTTATACAATTGCGTCTGAATTGTTAAAAATTAGCATTAATTAGTCTAATGTACATTTGTCATTCAATATTAATATTTTTAAACCAAACATCTTCAATTATCGCATTCTCATCTTCCATTATTACTTTAACTTAATAATTATTTATTTTTTCAATTATTCTAAAGTGGCACGTGTGGTTTGTCCTTTGAAAGACGAATTATAACTCTAGAATATTATACATAATTTTTTATTACAAATTAAAATACATAATTTTTTTTAATTACGAGTGCCGATTATATTTTCTTACAGAAACATTCTTCGCGTTTACTTTCTGTCCTTCCCCTTCTTTTGTGGAATCTATTTCTCTCTTTCTTCGAACATCTTTACATCCACGTCGCGATCGGGTACCCGAGATTATCGCCCGCTCCTGACGTCGACTGAACTTTCTGCACTTTTTGTCACTCTCCCTCTCGTTCTATCTCCCTCCCGCCAACACGTAATTGTACACCTGTCTCATTTTCGAGCGCGGAAAGTGTCAATCTAGAAGAGCCGGAGCGCTCGGCTCGCATCACACCGACAATTCGTTCGCGAGTGCAGCTCGGCGCGCGTTTCGCTACGTATTTTTCTCGCCCTCTCGTTTTTTTTGCTATAAGGAATCAGGTTACAGTCCCTCGACTCGCTTAAATGTGATCGCGAGGGAGAAAGTTCCTCGCCGTTCTCCGCCGCGTTACTTGGCTGCGGGCAATTCGACATGGTGAGTGATACATTTACACTTAGGTTAGCGGGTGCGAGTAATGGCAATAAATCGACTTTTTTTTTCTGTTTCTTTCGAAGCTACGTTCAGATTGATTCAGATTGCACAGTTCGGGTCGCGATCGGTCTAATCGCCCAGTTGCGATTTTTGTCTGATCTTTCGTTCTTTTGAAAGTCTTTTTCTAATGTAACTTTGAGCTTAACGTTGACGTTGCTGTTTATCTCCTGTTTATCAGCTGTGTACGTGTATCGTTAATGTACACTCCTTCACGTTGAAATAAAGGCGCGATATGTGTTCAACACATCGCACCTTTATTTCAAAAGTGAATGAGTGAGTTTGATAAATATTAACCTATTAATCAATTGCAATTAAAAATTCAATTTTTTTGTGTTATTTTTGAAATAAATGTATATGTATTAATCTATAAATTGATATATAAATTAATTTTATTGTACAACGGAAATTATAAAAGTTTAAAATTACAGAAGAAACTCACAGTTGATCTTATATGTATAATATAAATATATTATTAATACAATAATATGAAAAATATATATATTATTATTACCTGTTTAAAAGATTTTTAATAACAGATAAGCAGTATTTCTTTTAAATTGATTATTTTATCTCTTGTATGGCAGGATGTATCAGATGGTATAGACAAATCATGGGATCATCCATGGAGCACCGAAGAGATGAGGAAGAAGAGGAGGGAGTGGAGTCTGGCGGGTGATGTCGGGCTTCTCAAACATCTTCAGCAATTTTCTGAAGTATGATCACTTTGCCCTGCTAACGTTCGTATTCGGCAGTGCATTGCACTTTGATTTTATGTAAAATTTTAGAATCTGGTGTCCAAGGCCAACAAGACACAAGCTACTTTGGACACATTGACGACACAATTAAAAGAAACGGGGATACTAGTGGACAATGTTACTAACACATCCCTGGCTCTGGCCAATACTCAATTTATCGAAAGTCGTGTGCAAGAGGATGACATAGAAATTAAAGAGAATTCTGAGGAGAAGCAGGAAGTAAGCAATAATTAATATTTATACTTTATTTTTAACAAATATCTTTGAGAAATCTATGGCTTTTAATATTTGGACGAAACAAATTTTTGTGTTATTTTATCAGAATACGAAGACTCAGGATTTAACACCGGAGAATCTTTTGGCCAACATAAGCGAGAGCGTTAAACAAGGTTTAAACATAATGGATGAAAAGTACAAAGTAATGGATGTGGCTTGCAGCGACAGCGAAGAGGAAGATGAGGGTGACGCGGTAGTATTCAGGTTAGTGTCTTTATCTTCGTCACTATACATAATATTTGTTTTATGCTATTCGGTCTGTTTACAGTGTCATTGTGAGACCCAATGATCCATATCAAGATCGGCCCTTGCCGTACGTTATCGGCTCCGATAAATGGATAGCATCGAATAAGATAGGTTTAGAGAGCAGCAGCAGTGAGTCCGAGCAAGCCGATGAAGAAAAGGAGGAATCGGAAAGTGAGAAGGAAGATGCAGATGTGCGAAAAGTGTTTAACAGCAATCCAGAGATAAATATAGCGAGATTGTCGTCCTCCAGCGATTCGGACAACTATAATGATCATAGCAATAACATATCTTACGGAAATAACAAGACGGATATTGTATCTCAGAATAATATAAATTCCGCTTCGGAATCTGCCACACCTAATAATATATCAAAGGTATAATTGATCTTGATCTCATATGATATCTGATATTTGGTATTGATTTATGTATTGTAAAGATGAAACAATTACTCTTACTATGTGTTTTCTCTTGCAGACATCGAATGAAACGGAACCCAGTTTTGCAGAAGAGTTAGCCAAGCGATTAGGCACCGTTCGCCAAACACAGAAGCCTGTCGCTGTGGATGAAACCAGTGAATCGTCGATTAATCGATTTAAAGGTATGTTAATACCTTCATCGCAAAAATATAAGTCGTATACAAAATATTTCCGAAGTTAGTCGATTGTTAACTTTTTTCAGATGATCTATTTGCGTCCGAGAAAGATGAGGATGTATTCAATGGTTCTGACAATTTGTTTAGTGATAAAAAGGATCTGTTCGACGATCAACTGTCTGCCAATTTGTGGAAGAAGAAACCAATCAAATCTTACAAGAATAGTAATATTATACCAGCCAGTATTGACGTGCCGCCACCAATTAGTATAATTTGTAAGTATTTTTTATATCTGCGTTCTCGTTTTGCAAAATTGTAGATTTATCTTTTCTAATTTAACCGCGCTTTTAGCGACAAAGCCAAAGTCAGCGATCGACGATCTATTTGCCGACGCCGATGCTGATTCAGAGGAAGACTCGGATGACATCTTCTCGTCAAAGAATGTCATAAAAAAACGCACGAAGGAACCTGCCGCGAGCGATAATGCCTATTCCACAAACGTGGAAGACATACCGAAGAAATTCTTGGATGTTGTAGCTACCGATAACATCGCCACGAGCACACCGGAATCCAACGCCAACAACATGAATCTATTTGGCGACGACGAGAACGATGATGCAGATCTGTTTGGCAACTCCAAGAAGCAGTCTCACAAATCTACGAGTGCACAATCGTCTACAAATACAACTCAGGAACCTAGTAAAAAGGTAAGCTGTGGGGTAATTTTTTTCAACTGTATTTGACGAATGTTCAATCAGAATGTCTGCTCAGAATGATTACTAATTTAATTTCAATCATTGTAATTTTCCTGATATTATACGTTGTTACGCTGAATATTTTAATTTAATAATTTAAACATTTGTAGCGTCACACTGATCTTTTTTTGATAAATAAGAAAACTGAAGTTTAAATGTATATGAAAATAAAAAAATGTTATTTTTTTTTATTTTGTATGATTTATTATAGACTTGTAGTATTCTATTAACCCTTTAATTATGGGTACATGTTTCATTTCGTTGTCTATTAAGCCATAGTTAAAGGGTTAATATAAAGGATACAATCCATTTTTGAGAATATGCTTGGGAATGTTAAAATAAATTACAGAAACCTGTCGGGGGTGAGTGGATACTCGGCAACGTCTTGGTGTCGGACATAGAAAGCAAACTGTCGAACCGGATAATGCAACGACGACAAGAGTCGTCTGAATCGTCTGATAGCGACGTGCCAGGAAATTCTGATAGTGCGACGAGAAGCAACGTTGAGTCGACATCCGCGGCCACAAATCGCAGTTCGCAGAATCTCGCGGAGAACATATCCGCAATTATCGGAAATAGTACCAGCAGCAGCGGAATATCCATGCAGCCGCCCAGTATCGACAACACAGCCGGATCCGGTTTATGGTAAGTCATTGTTCTTTTTTGTTTATTAATTTAATTTCTTTTTAGATTTTTAACTAGAGCGTTCAATAATTGAATATGGATACATATCTCGCTTGCTATGCTTACGTTGAATATAAAGAACAGCAAGAAATCTCTTTTTTAGATGAAAATCATAATATTTATTCACTATCACGCATTATGTATTTTAAAACGGTATTAAATTAAAACGGTATTTGCGCCAAGCCTTCCGATTCTTTATAAGGATTAAATTCATTTGAATATTGGATACTGAATGTATAAGATGCCACTAATCGTCTTATAAATTAGCGGAATAAAGTAAGCAGAATCAATTCTAATAATACTAATAACTAACTAACTAACACTAATAACTAATTACCGTTTTTGTTGCTCAATTGTTGCTAAACAGTTGCCAAAGAAAATAATTTGTTGCTCTGCCAGTTTTCTTAAAAAATGATGTTTAGTTAAAGGAAGACTAAGTTAATGGAACAATCTTTTTTAAGAAACGAAGCTTCATTTTTTAAGAAAATTGGCAGAGCAACAAATCGTTTTCTTTGACAACTTTTTAGCAACAAATGCGCAACAAAAAAAGATATTAGTTAGAATTGATTCTGCTCACTTTGGTCCGCTAATTTATAGTTCTAATCGCGCACACTGAAGTAGACATTAATTACTTAAATTGAATGACTCTCAGGCTGTTAAATTACATTCCGCAAGTGGAAACATATCCGATGACACACGATATCAACATTTCTCGAGGTCAGCATGTAAACAAAGAGAAGAAGCATGCCTTTATTGCGTACTCACTCACTGGATGAGCTAACGTTGCATCTCCAGAATGCAAACGAGAATCGCCGCTGCGCCAGAGAATCGAGAGATAGTTAGCGCGTTAAAAAGAATGCAGAAAAATCCGTCCGGATTTCTTATTCCGCAAACGCGAATGTGTGTCGGCACATCGCTTTCTTTCAGTACACGCGTGCCAAATACTCATGGTGTCATTGAATCGATGACCCACACATTGGTCATTTGTCTTGCCCATTAAGCGTTCTATCACACAACGACGCGTAAATATCATGGCGAGTCCAAGGCGAGCTTCTCTTCAATATGCGAGCGAATGTATTGCCTGTCGCCAGTTGTTGACTCTCTCCCATCACGAGTCGATTCTCTAGTTGTTTAATCAAGAAATGACGACACGCAAAAACTGTAAGTGATTCAATCTAAAATGATTTAAAAAAAAAAGAAGAATATTTAGTGCAAAGTGCTTGCAAGCTATTGTGCACGAGAATTTTATAGGAGATTGCTTGCTATTCTCCGAACTTTGACGAATGGAAGGTAAATAAAAAATACGAACGGCGCAGTCTCGATTAATTCGGACCAAAGTGACGTTTATTCTTTTTCTTCGACATATTGTATATTGTAGTTTTCCGCTTCCGAGAAATAAATGGTAAGCAAGCAAAAATTATAAGGCAATGAAAATCGATCAGGATTCGCGCGAAAGTGCATTTACTTACGTTAATTGCGCAATCGAATTGTGCTGAAAGCACTACACTTCTTTATTCAACTTAAGAAATTTACAGAAAAGTGGAGATCATTCAAGAGGAAAGTGCGACGCAAGTGTGAATTAGGAATATGAGGAGAATACTTATCCAGATAAACTCGCAAGATTCGGCATTCTTTATCCAATTTTAATGCAATAATAACAGGCAAATGAAGAAGTAGAGCATTTTGATGAATTGAAGAAAAATGATTTATTTTTAACAATATTTTTAAATAAGGAACGTGCTGTTCTAGCTACAGGACAGCCAGTTATACATATAATCATTTATATACAGTTGTATAGTTATACACATACAATCATCGATTATGATACGATTTTATATTGCATATACTGGATGATCGATGGGATCGATGGACTCACAAATTGGTTTCCGACAACAATCTGGAAATTCTTTGGTGAGATCCTGTGTCCATCCAGTAGGTTGAAAAAAATTTGGCAAATCATCACAATTGTATGTAGGACATCTGGAAAGAAACGGAATAAAATCGGATTATGAAAAAAGAGAGATTTCATAGAAAATCTTTTTTTATATTAGCATTGAAATCACGATAGAATCTTATAGTTGGATCCCATTGCGAAGTAAGGAGTGCTGTTAATTATTTAGAATATATCAGTCAGAAGAGAAAGAAAAGGGAAACTTAAAAATGTGAAATATGAGATTTTCTATTAGATTTTCTTGTTTTCCACGTACTTTCTCTAAAACACAGAATAAATCTCATGAAACTTTTATAAATTTTTATATAAATAATTTTTTTTTTAATTTTATTTACGAATTTGAAAATTTGACAAATTAAGCTTCAGCATTATACAAAAAAAAATCATTCCTTGTTTTTTAAGCATATTTTCCTTCATTAATTCATAACTGAAATGACTAATCACATATTGTCATCGCACACATTTGCATTAAAGCGAGGATTGAAATAACGGTTATTAGAGGATGATTGTGTAATAGCCAGTTTTCACGAGATTACAAGCTTAGGCATCAAAAGCCATCATTTAACTATATGTGCGAAAGAGAAAATTTTATTTATTTTTATTCTTTGAATAGAATTTTCCAAGATACGTGAATCTTACGTCCAGTTGCATAAAAATTGCACAGCGAAGATATTTTTTTAAATAGGAATATACTTTTATAAATTTTTTTATCTTATACATGATACATAACATTTTATGACTTACTCGCCAAAAGATAATTGACCATCCCCTTCACAAAGCATCTGCATGCATCCATTACGACTACGGAACGTGTGTTCACCCAGTTGCACAATCCTACTTCCAAATAGGCAGCCACCTAAATGCATATTCGTGTGAGTAAAATCCGAAAATTCGAAGAATATGAAATATTATATAATTTTAATTCATTTTCGCGCTATTATTGGCTACGCGGCCACATTGGTATTGAAATGATTATAGTTATCTAGTTTGCAAATTTATCAAAGAATCTGAATTGAAATATCGAGGTTGCACTTAATGTATGTCTACGCAACAAGAGTCTTTTGAGAGGGTCGTTGTAAATTTGCTAAACTGTTCTACACATACTTACAATTTTGCAGCCGTCTGATATAACGATGTCTTTACCTTAACGATAATTTTTCTAGTCAACGAATTATGCAACGTACCTCTTACTAACGCAGAATGAGACAGCCCCATGCACATCAGCAACGAGATTGTGTAGACGTAACTTTTCATCTTTCTTGCTTAGGGAGTCACCAGAAAAAAGAGACGATGAAAAATAAAAAAAGCACGGCTTTTATATATCGTTTCTCCCTCTTCATAGTGTCTTTAAAAGAACGTATTGATTTTTACATGAACAGGTACGAAGCATGAAAACGTGTGATATCACACGTGGCGATAGCAAGAAGATAAAAGGAATAAGGAGAATCAAATTGATTATATGTTACATTCGTGTCTTTTGCGAGATTTTGTTGCTTAATTTAACAGTTTGCTATATCTCTTTCTATATCTTTCTATATCTCTATATATGAAAGAAGTCCTTTTTTCTTTGATTGAACGTCCTTATCACATTCGCGATTCCCCTTGACAGAATGATCTAAAAAAATCGACAAAAGCATCTATTTATTGTAATGATTTTGATGAGTATTAACGGAAACGAAACAATAAGAGTTTCTTAAATCTGTTTTCATCTCTTTACGCGGAAAGAACTGAGCGCTTGAACTGAGAAACAGTTCTCTCTTTCTCTCTCTCTTCTACATTGAGTCTAAGATTGATAATCTAAAAAGGTCATAGATACATATTCTAATTGCCTTTTTAATCTTATCGAAAGAGTGATATCCGAAAGCAAGAGCGGTTTATAAACAAATCTACGAAGCTAAATGGCTATTATTTAACAATAATAATAAGTTAACAGAATGAAATTAATACTATTTTGTAGAAGAAATCCATTATTTTTTATTATCATACAATGGAAAAAAATTATATATTAAAATTAATAATATATTATTTTCTTTACATATGTGCTATTTATTTCTTGGTTTTAATTGAAAAGCGAGTAATATTATTTATCGCTATCGCTTAGTTTATGAAATAAGAATACTTAGTGACTTTTTTTTTCAGGGTGAACTTCCAGCCGGGGATGTCCTCGACGAGACTCAAGTCTGACGAGATCTATCGCGAGCGTGTTACCAGTGATAGTCTGTTCGCGGCACGAACGCATCATTCTGCCAACAACGACAACCAACAGCAGCAATCGGGGCAGCAGGATTCCTCATCAGTGCTGTTACAGGACGACGTGTTCGAGAACGATGATCTATTCGCACCACCGCCGTTGCCCAGCAAGTCGGATGCGAAGCGAGTGACCAAGTCGAAAGTCTCGTCGCTCTTTGACGACTCCGATTCCGGTGACGAGCTTTTCTCCGCCGCAAGCTCCGGCTCTAGATCACAGAAGAGTACGGATTTCCACACCACAGTGTCATCGAGCGATCGAACGAAGCCAGTCCCGAAAAGTGGCAGCCTGTTCGACGATGACGTGAACATATTCGGTGGTAAAGACGCTCCGGACGTCAATATATTCGGGGTGGCATCAAAACCGGGTTCGAATGCGAATGGTCTGAGCTCGGTAGCGCCGAAGAACAACAACGGTAAGTTGGAGTACATGCCTTGTAATTTTTTTAAATCTTTTGAATCACTTTAGACAATACTTTATTTTTTTATTGCGATTCAAAAATATGAAAATTTTACTTTAATTTGCGAAGTTATTATATTATAATTAATTCTAATTTTTGAAATTTGGAAAACACTGAATCTTTATTTAAAAGAAGTGACAGAATATTTCATTTTAATTCGAGAATATGGAGAACATTACGAGCGTTTGTTCGAAAGAAAATATGTTTTAGATAGTTTTTTTTTACAAATGTTACGCTTCATGAAAGCTTGAAGAGTGTGTGAAGCGTGATAAAAGAGTAATTTCGAAATCAGTAGATAATTCACAAAACACGAGGATGGAACCAAAGAAGATCAGCCTCTTCGATGATGATGACGATGATGGCGACCTATTCGGTGCGAAACCGACGAAGTCAAAGAACGAACATAAGACTGATCTCTTCGAGAATGAGGATGATCTGTTTCTAGCGGCCAAGATGGAAAAAGATGCAGCAATTGAACCAAAGATCTCCAAGAACGTTTCTAGTCTCGAAACTGAAAAGAAAAACAGAAACGATCCTCCAGATTATTTGAACGGATTATTTTCGAAATCCACGAGACCCCGCAGTCTTCTGTTCGAGGACGACGATTACGATGATCTTTTTGGCAAGAAGGACACAGCGCCGCACGAAAACGACCGATTGAAATCAGAAGTCAGAAAAGACATTACTGAGCAGGCACAGAAACTTTCTGAGGAAAATAAAAGCTCGGTGGAATCATCAAATTTAAATGATATCAAAACAACCATAGAATCAAGCGTTGTCGCAAAGAACGACGAGAAGAAGAATGAAGAAGCTGAAATCAAGGAAACATCTTCCAATGTCGAAGAAGACGGCACGGCGAAGAAGAATTCACCACCGAAAACTTTGAGCATCAGGACGATCTCACCGCCGTCTGAGGAACATGGCAATCAACAAGCATCCCGACGATTGGTGTCCGGCAAGATAAAGAACCTAATGGGGAAAATGGGTGATTTGAAAATACTCTCGCCAATGGATGCACCGCCATTATGGAGGAAGAGCGAGGACAAGACGGACGAGGACGAAGACGTCGTGGACCGGGACAGCGGAGATCTGGGCGTTAGTGGTCACGTTTCACCTCCGAGCATATCAGGTAGTTATCGTTTAACAAGATTTCTGTTTGCAAACATCTCAATTCTTTTGATCTCCAGTCTTTGTCGCAGTTGGAAAAAAATCTTATGTATTACGAGAAAAGTACAAAGATAAGTTTACAAATTATAATGATTTACATAATAATGTATTTCAAATATTACTTTTAAAATATATTTTGATACAATATGATGTCCATTATGGCGAATTGCAGGAGAATTAATGTTTTGTTTAGGATGTTCATTAAATTGATCAAAATTTTAAAATTTACATTAGAGTGAAAAAATAAATTTTTTTTTACAGAAGATAGCGCGCGAAAGGAATCTTCTTACTCAACAATTTCCACCGCTAGCAACGTGGAAGCGGCCATAAATTTCGATGATTTAGCTCAAGTAGAAACATTATCCACTACCGCGTCCAAGGTGCTTATCAAATTAAACTATCTTGATTTATCTAATTAAATTTTATGTGTATGTATGTGTTTATATATATATATATATAAAACTTATATTTTATACAACTTTCTGAGAACAGAAAACAGACATTAAGAAGGAAAGTAAGCTCTTAACACATTTCTCTGAAATCATAACTTCTCTGAAATAATTCTGAAAATTCCGTTTTTAATTTTGAGATGCGATATGTGTGTATTCTTCAGATTCTTTGAATTGATTTTATTTTTTTCTTTATTGTGTGTCCATTTTCTTGTCAGAGTCGAGTAAGGATTCAAGCGAAACGCCGCCCTCAGAGTCGACATGCCCGGAAATCTGCACTTCGGCACAGCGGTATCGACTTCGACACAGTCGACAACGCGGACAACGATAATTCTCAGGAAGAGAGTCATACTAGCACTTGCTCATCCAGCAAAGATCCATCTGCCGCTCCGACAATCAGCGCTTCCGATCGCCTGATCGTCAACGATAATGTTCAGCGCTCGGGGATTGATCCTTCTTCCATAGATGACAGATCCGATCTGGGTAGCATCAGCAAGGAGAGCTCGATGAGTGTAAACAAGAATACTCTTTTGTCACCGTCCACCGATGAGGAGGACTTGTTCGATGTGCCACCAGATTTACCGGAAGACCCGCAGAAAGAGGATGCTTTATTTGGCAGGGCGCCTATACTTTCACCAGTCGACGGCGGGCAATCTAACAGAACGTCCGTCACTGTCGAACCTTTAGTAGATACCGTGATCAAAAAGGTTGATGACATTGATACTGACATGAACGCGACGAACAACGAAAGTAATAAACAGAATCCTAGCGAATTCACACGATCAGACGTCGATAACAAATCAAATACGTTGGAGAGTATCAAAAAGAAGAATGATAAACATGACAAGCATAAGGAAGTCGATGATGAGCAAAGTGAAGTAAGAAGAGCGTCCAACGAGGAACCGAGTGATCCTTTGCGCGACAGCACCCATGATCCGCTGAAGGATCCTAGTCAGTTGTTCGCATTTGTCACAAAAACGCCATCGCCAGAGAAAAGCAAAGGACTGCTATTTTCTGAGCCGGACGATAGTCTCTTCTCCAGCGGCTCGGCAAAGAAACCGAACGAGTCGAAGAAGGAGTTCTTAGATCTGTTCGCGGACGATGACATGGGCGGCGATCTATTTTCCGCGGCGCCGTTGAAGAGGACGGTGAAAAAACCGTTGCGGGACACGAAGATCGGTCTCTTTGGCGACGACGACAACGTGCAAAATGGCGAGGATGACAGTCTCTTCGGCAATGCGTCTAACAAAGCGAAGCTGGACAGTCAACCATCAAATACTGTTTTAGCCGGGCGAAAAAAGAACAACATTTTCGACGATGACGACGACGACGATTCTAGTTTATTTGTCGAATCGTCCGGCCATTCGCAAAAATCGGATAGCGTATCGTTCTCGGAGCCTAAGCACGATTCTCAAGTCGACTCTCAAGCCAAGAGTTCAAATTTGAAAGATATTTTCGGTAACGCGCCGTGCGACGATGATGACGACGTCGATCTTTTTGCCACGAAGAAAATTGTTCCTAAGAAAGTCGTCGCGCCGTCCAAGTCCCTGTTTGCGTCGGACGATGATGACGACGATGACAGCCATATCTTCGGCAAACAGCCACCTGCGTCAACGGAGCTAAAGGCGAGAACGACGACGATCGCGCCGAGTTCGAGATCGGTCGTGAAGAAACCGGTCACCAGGGACCTGAAGAAAACGGCCGAGAAGATCGTCGAGGATCCGCTGAGTCTCCTTCAAGACGATTAACTCAGTTTCTTTAAGACAAGTATCCGTGAAATTTTTTGTTAGCCCCCTCCCCCTACGCAACGCTTAGCCACAAAAGTTTATGTGCGTCTAGGAAGAATACTGAATGAAGTACAAAAACAGCTAAGAGAAGCTTGTCTTTTGTTCTATCATTTCTTTAAAAAACTGTTTATCATAATTATATGTATTGTGGGCGATTAAAATTAATTGCGTGTATGCGATTAATTTATTCAACACGTTACAATTATTTTTGAATGTCAGCATAATATAATATTTAATTTTCAGATTTAATATCAGATTTATGTATGACACTAAATAATTTACATTTAAAATGTCTTAGTTTTTTTTATATTTTAATTTCACAGAGGGATAATAATATTATAAAGTACGTGTACAGAATGTTTTAATGAACCGAATAGACTTTTGTAGCTTAAGCATATACATATATATATTTTTTATTTATATTTTATTAGCTCACAATCGTCTGTCTATAATATAAAAATGTTATATGCTGAAGAACGGGTACTGTGCAATTCGCGAGTACGGAGAATTTTTATTCCTCGCTCCACAGCGTATATTTATTATTATATCGCGAGTCAGATCTGTGGATTACCTGTGTTTCTTGTGTGTGCCACATTAAAGAAAACATCTTGTCTCATTCGTTGCAATAGATCCGGAAGGATATCCATTTTCTTTTTTTCTCTCTAGCATTCATTCGGAATACAACGAACGTAATCGGTTTACACTGGTATCGATTGAGAGTATCATTGTGAAAGTCGCACTTCACCTGTGAAATAGAAATATATTTTCTGTACCATCGCCTTGTTCACCCTGTGCGTAAATTCACCTCGTCCTCTTGTGATTTACGTCATGTATATATTATTCTGATGAGTCATGCTAGTACAATAAAATTTCTTCGATTATCACGTGCGACATCGCAATCTTTTTAATCCTGAATAATACATATCATTCGAAATAGCCCATCCAAGCCTTCGCCCGTCTCTCCGTCCTCCCTCTCATTTATTTCGCGAAAAGTTTACGAAAATAAATTGAAATTTCGCAAAGAATACATTAAATTGGTAATATTTTAAATTGAAAAAAAAAAAAGAATTATCGTATGCTACGTGTAGGGGCAAAATATTTATTAGACACATGTTCTCGATAAATACATACTTTATATCAATCATATTTTACTGAGAATGAAACAATTTCGTGCACATGAACGTATACTACGTCTATTAACATCATTATAAGTACGTCGTCACTGAAAAATCGTATCAGCAAATGTACTCGAGATATACAAACGTATTAACAAAATGAAAGTTCCAAAATTCACGTTTCTTCGCTTATCGCCCATCGACATACGAAACAAAAGGAGATTAAGAAATACTGTGCGACTTACGCGACTTATGAATATTAATTATGCAATTACGCGCACACACGAAGGTTTTTTTAATCATGCAAAATTACATCGAAAAATTCAACTCTACGTGCTTCGATGCGACAAAAAAATAGTTATTAGTCGCGACGAAGCTTGAAAATTTTAAATATTTAAAATATGCTTTTAGATTTTGCATGTACCGTTCAAAGATTAATCACGTGCTTTCACCACGTACGTCAAGGAGATGTAGAAAGTGAACTGGAACTATACTTAAATAAATACTATTCGAACTACGATCACAATAAAAAAAATACTGCTTAAAAGAAAAATTAGAAATTCGTTTGATGAAAATCCTGACAAAGATAAGGGATTTTTCAATATTTTATTTTTTATAGATAGCGCCGATTTGCTGGCATACTTTTTACCAGCAAATATTTTATTTGGGGAATTTACATTAATGATAATAATAATAATAATAATGAATGAATGAAAACGGATAAAAAAAAAAGATATTGAAAGAAAGGTAAAAGAAAACGGGGAGTATGCATGCGATTTAGAAAGGCTTAAATGAATGAAAATGTCGAGAATTTTTGAAGATAGAAAGATATTTTTTTGTTTGTCTCTTTCGTCGTAATTTTTTAAATTTACTCTTCTTCGATTTGTATAACCGATCGGTCTTGTTTGTCAGCTTTTTAGGAGGAGAAATGATCGTGCGTCTGTGTAATCGGATCAGACGCGTCTTACATACAATAAAGTTTTATGATTGTGTTTGTTAGTATCCACACTATTTTCGGGGAAAGAGTTGGAATTTAGTTGGTAGCTAAGACGGCTACCGAACGATCGATCTTTGTGAAATCACAAAATTTATGCTAACACTAGAGGATCATCTACCGAGAGTATCGCAAACTGCTTTTAAAAGATATTAGAGCTCACTCATTACATTGATATATTGTTAATAATTGATATATCATTTAATTATCATTTAAATTATTAATAATCATTTATGAATTTTTTCGAAGAATTTTTCAAGAAATACATAGATCATCCATGAAATGTACAATTCAACGAAGAAGTTAAATAAGTCTCAATCAATTACTGCATTTTTCCATGGAAATTTTAAGCATTAAACAATTAATTTTTCATAACCTTGTATTTCTATTAATATGATATTTACGTGTAAAAAATATATAGAGAGTGGCAGAAATGTCATTAAAATTCAGCATTGATAATCCCATGTTTAGTTACCTTCGTTGAGATACAGATCGCTGTACATGGTTTTATGTAAAAAATAAATTTCTATGCGAAAATATACAGAAGCAATAATACAGATGATAATACAAATCATAATCCAGATTAGATTTCGTGAGTGTGTTTCGGAGAAATCAAAACCAATTCGTGCTTAATCACTGGTATATACAAAATATCGCCTCTGATATACACATTGCCATGCATTCGCGTATCTATCACTATGGTGTGACATATGTGCAATTATATGGTATACAAAATATTTTTCTTCAAAATACACACACACACACACACACACACACACACACACACACACATATCGCACATTGCATGTTAAAAATTATCTGTTGAATTTATTGGTCCACGATTTCCTGAAATACACTAGCGCTCAAAAGTCTTTTGTCAATAATATTTTTCAAAATTATTTTATGGTTAATAACTTTACATATATCTCGTATTATATAAAATTAATTATAAAATATCATAAATTATTAATAAAATAAACTTTTTGTGCATATTACATGATATTATAAAAAAACAAAATGCATTTTGTTAAAGTTCATAATTTTGATGAAATAAGTAACGCAAGATACGGAGAAAAATCATGAAGTATTAAAAAAAAAATAATACAAAAAATCTATTTTATAACATTACAATTCTTTCATTACAATATTTTGTTGCGTAACCATTTGCCTGTATTACGGCTTCACATCTCCTAGACACAGATTCAATAAGTTTTAGTATTCTTTCTTGGGGAATTTTTTCCCATTCAAATGCAAAGACAAAGTCGTTTAAATTAGAGAAATTTCTTATTCTAGCGCCTAATTCATCCCATGTATATTCAATCAAATTTAAATCTGAACTTTGACTAGATCATTCTAAAATATTTATCTTTTTTTGAGTAAAATTTCGTAGCAAAAACTGTTCTTGATCTACTGATTTCACTGTACTGTAGTAAACATTGTACTTATATAATATAAAATATATGTGATAATTAAACTAAGCGGATCAATGTTATCAATTTTGTCCATAAAAAATTACTTGTCAAAAGACTTTCGAGCACTAATGTAGATTTATTTATCAAGCGACACGGATCCAGGCTGCAATTATACAACTCTGTACCTTCGGTTACGTAATCGACGACTAACGACGGATTAATGAAGTCCGATCGATTTTCACGTGGACATATTATTTCTAAACACGTGACTTACACTTAAATTTGTCTAATTACAGTGGTCGTCGTGCGTACCGTTTTATCTCGTGCCGCTCATTTGAGCTTCATTTATCCAGAATTTGTTTACAAAGAATAAATTTAGATTTTTAATCAAACTTAAATCGTTTATGGGAAAGCTTATCAGAATTTGAAATTTACCGAGTTTGGCAGTGGATTACGTTAAAATTAAAAAAAAAAAATACGTTAAAGTTAAATCATACTAAAATGTATTTTATTATTATTTTATATATTATTTTATTTTTAAGATTCGCTTTTTTATGGATATTCTTAGAAATGCTGGGGTGAGACTTTTTTAATAAACAAATATGGATATACGAAAATCCGATAAATAGAGCGTTTTATCGGACGTGAATAAAATCGAGAAAAATATAGCATTTTGCCGCACCAATCTCTCTAAAAAATACGGATTGCCAGAGAAAACTGGCGTGAAAAATGCAGACAGACAAAACATGTATTACATTATAAATTTAAATACAATATATATGTAAATCGTATAAATATAGATTCTTACGCGCTTATAATTTTATATATCGCTCTATGTATATTTTGGTCCAAAATATCTTCCAGAGATATAAAAACGCTGAATATACAAATTGCGGTTCACCGCAAGTATTGTGATGCTACGTGCAGATGTGTATCTCTTATCTCTCGCTCGCTTAACTCGTTCGAGACGGTGTCGATTTCTGAGGGTTCGAATTTTGACACTGAATTTTCCGTTTAACGGGGACAGTATCAAATTAAAAAAATAAATTTTGTAATTCGTCTTTAACAAAGAAGTGTAAGTGTATTTTTTATATTATACAAAGTTTATTTTTTAAATTTGATACTGTCGGTCCCCAGGAACCGATACCATCTCGAATGTGTTAATTGTGATCCCTAGAAAGTTACAAGCGACTTTTGTTTATTTTGTAATTATCTGGAATGAAATGCACATTCTCGCTTAATTTATCAGGAATTTTTATTTTTTTGTGATAATCAATAAAGATATATATATATATATATATATATATATATATATATCGATGACGGAAGTTGTCGAGGAACATATTTTTGATCGCTGATTATACATGAAATTGATCGATATTAATGAAAAATAAATTTATATATGTTTTCCAACAGATTTATAACGAGCTGTTCTTTTTTTTTTTCTTGCAGTATTAATCATGCCGAATTGACACGCGATTTAATTTTAGTTTAATATAATCAATACTGAGAATTATACAAAAATATAATATAAAATGATGTAAGATCTCGCTGTCGATGTATATATATATATATTCTTTCGAATATATTCGTTCGATATCTATCTAGCCTATTGGTCTTCTTCCACGTAGAAATGTCTTAACAAAAAAATACAATCGTAACAAAACTAATTAAATCTGGCATTCATTGCGCAATTTAATTTTGCAGATACGCGCGAAATTTTGCAGATACGCGCGAAATGTTCTTTTATATATTAAATATTATATATATTAAATATATAAATTTTTATATATAAAAAATATATATATTTTTATACATACTATTATATATATATTCGTAAAAATGATTATTACGTGTAAATATTTATGAAAAAAAAAATATATCGAAAATAATGATAAAAAATGAATTATTACGCAAGAATTATTCTATCAAAAATATTTTCTTTTCATCCTCATGCGTATTGTCTGCTTGTACAAAATCGAGTGTAGAAATCTTTCAGTCAATTTATATACGCAGTTATAACGCAAACGTGTACACACACACAAAATTATATGGACAATAATTGAAAATTGTGTATGTGTCAAGTTCATTCGTTATATTCGTTTTTTATTATAAAATATCTTCAACGCACTGCGTCAAGGAAATCAGTCGTCATTTCTTGCGTTAATCATAATTATATGTATTATCTACTTTCTACAGGATGTTTCTAAAGATCACGCGTTACTTCAATCACGACGATCAGAAATCTGCATGCATGATTGAGGAAACATTCGGATTGACTGAGAGACGTACATAAATATAATGTAAGTGTAATCTCATGGGAATCTCACAGGTATTTAATTTAATACACTTTATCTCTTAAAAATCTTGGGACATGTACTTGAATTCGTTGCTTGACTAAGGCAACTTCAAAAGTCTTTCCGAGCTTTGTACCTTGATTGATCTGTCTCAGTCTCACAACATGGCGCATTTATTACACATTAATGATCCACCTGGTCTTTTTTATTTCTTAAATAGAAATCAATCCTTTTGAAAAAGGCGTAAGAATCGGGATCGCAGTTATTCTCGAATGTCGATAAAATTCACGTATATACCTCACAGTGCATTTCATTCGTCGCTTATACATACAAGTCAGTTCGCGTTTGTAGTTGTTTCGGTAAGGATGTTCTATCGCTTAAAAAAAAATCAATTCTAATTTGTTCTTGGATCCATTTAAGAGAAACACAAGCATGACGAAACGAACACTAACTTTGAGTGTCTTTTGGAATTGTTTGTTGTGAGTCGCTTTTATGAATGCTGGCAAGCTATAGTCTGGGACGGAGGCGGTAGAGGCGCGTTCTCCTCGTGGATCATCACTAACTTGCCATACTTCACCATTCTTCTCTTCTGTTTGCGCTGAAAGCAAATCAAACGGATCGCGTGAATACAAAATATTCCGATAAATCTTAATATATTTCGCAATGTCTTCTTAATCGTTCCTCTCACCTGCGATTCAGTCCAACTGCCGTTGCTGCTTCCGCTATCGCTTCCGCTCGATGTGATCCCGTCCTCGAGAATGAGCTCGGTGCCAAAACCTTCCACTTCCAAGTCCAGATAGAGCTGCCCCAGTTGATCGTTCACCAATAATGGCTGATTGAAGTTCTTCATCGCGTCTAAGTCGGCTTTCAGCACCTCGTTCAGTGTCTTTGGATGCATCTGATACTCGTAGATCAACTCCGGCGTTAGTTGGACGTCCTCCAGCCAGGATGGTTCCCTTCTCCGCATTCCCTGTTGGCACTTGATGTGTTCCTGCGTATTTATTATAATCCAATACATGGATATTTAGACGCCATAAGAGTCTGAGAAACGCTGAGAAACGAATTTAAAAAAACGTACGAAAGATCGAGACACCCTTTGTGCGTCTTTCGGGCATTGCGTCATTTGATTCTCTACCTCGGAAGAGACCTCGCATGTTTTTTGATCCGGATTGCAGCTGCTGTCGCTGCTTTTGTACAGGAAACTGCTATAGAAACTAGATGAGCTCGACACGTCTCCGTTGTAATCGGTCGGCCGACGATGATCCTTCGTGATCACCGGTGTCAGGAGGTCCACCACGCTCGAGCAGCCGCCATCGTTGCTCACACATGAGAACAGCTCGCCGGGCGATAGAACCTGTCAGAATCAGAAATATAGACTAATATTTTACTGAAAAATCGGAACAAAGATGTTAGTTTCAGAGCAATTAATTAAATTAATTGAAATCCCAGTTTGTATGTAGTAGTAGAATGTAGTATGTAGAATGCACAAAAAGAATCACTTGGTGGTTCATTCATTTTACCTTCTTGGAAGACTCGGACATGGCCATTGTGCTCCCCGGCTCGGCCTTGACGCTGGTCGCTTGACTGGCTGGTCGTTTGCGATCTAGACATTTGTCGTTGGATGACTGCTGGTTCTCGCGCGTTGTCGCCGGTGCTTGCTCGGGTATCAGAAAGGGTCGGTACATCATAGCACGCGGTGGAGGTGCGCCGATCATCGCCGGATAAATCATTCCGGCCATCATTGTCGCGACGTAGGATACTGGAGCAAACACTAAACACATTCTTTTAGTTTCTCATAGGAAATCTACTTCTTAACATCTGATTTAATTCTAAGCTTTTGAAAGCTTTTGTCTCTTTTAAAGATCCGAATCTACAAGTCGCTTTGGGGCAATAGTTGAAATAGAGCAATAATCGATAAGATTTATTAAATTTAAATTAATTTTTTAAATTCTTTATTTTTGGGTTACTGTCGAATGAAACACCTACTGTAAGGACTCTGTTGTGTCGATTGCGTTGACGATGGTGGCCCTAACTTCTCTTGCGACATCGTCGTCGCGGACTCGCTGGGCTGCGGTACTGGCATGTAGTACACCGGTATCACTGACGGGAGTAATGGAAATCTGGGCACAGCCTCTGAGTTGGTGCTGAAATATTTTTAAATACGTGATTCGTAGATCATAATGTTTGTTCTCCATTATTATATACATTTCTGAGATTTTTATGTGACATTCGATATATAACTGAATGTTTTATAAATTCAATGTCATCATTCTTTTATAAAATGTTATATCAAGTTAATATAATCTATATTATTAATATTTTAAAGTTAGGACTCTCTTACTTGTGAGGTGGAACACAGGGTTGAGTAGGTACGGAGGAAGGCACAGTGACCGACAACGGTGGCCACAAATTAATATTCGTCCCCGTCTGTACCACAGTTGATTGATCGACACTCACACTGGTAACGGTTGTCGTGAGATTCGCCGGGCCTGCTGTGCTTGTCCTCGAGATTTTATCGTGCTTTGATACCTGTTTCCACATGACATATTATTGCCATATTTAGATCCGTAAATTTTACTTAATTCAAATTTTATATAAATATTTGCTCTTATATTTATATATTTATTTATAATACATCTTTAAAACTAGACTAGAACTGGAAATTAAAATCTATCCGTTCCACGCAAAAATTGTTCATCTAGCGATATGCTATACTATAATTGCGATAATTTAGCAAAGTTCTGATTAAATTTAGCAAAGTTCTGATTAAATTAATTTCCTAAAAAATGTAAGGTGCACCTTAAAACTATCACCCTCCCAGCTATGGCTGCCGCTTCTCTTGATCCCGTGACCCTGATTGATGTAATGAGCACTCTGGTCCATACCGTTGACTTTCTCCGTCTTGATGCGCGAGTCCTTCAGCTTGTCGCTATTCTTGATGCTGGAGCGCAATTCCCGGTGCTTTTGCATCATCATCTTCTCCATGTCCTCGTTGTGGCGATTCAACAGCGACTCCGTCAGCGTGGGCGGTTTGAAGCTCTCCATCGCGGTGGTGTTGCTGTTACTCGCAGTATTGGACGTGTCGCCTCGACTTGCCGAGCTAGTCTGATTGTTGGAACCGCTGCTAAGATTCTCCGCGCTACCGCTGCCGCTCGCTCCGCTGCCGTTTATCGGTGACATACACTTCCGCGCTGAAAACATAACGGAAATTTGTCTCAATGAAGTACACATGTGCTTTTGACTCGCGAGATATGTGAAGATCCTTATCACCTTCATCATTGCTGGAATTGACGTTCTCCTCGTCGCTGCCGTACATGGTCGCGACCGGCGGTTTGCTTTTAAAGAAACGCTCGATATTCTCGTTATAGTTGAGTTGATTGTAGCTCAGCGGCGTCTCCGTGGAGGACTTGCTGTCGTAGTACTCGTGATGAGGCGAGATCTCACCAAGCATCACGCTGTCATGCTCCTGTAACAAGGGATTGCGTGATCCCTTCACAAGTATATTGTAGAGACTTAGAGTGAGTTGTCACTTAGGATCGATATGCAACTTAACGCCGTTAGTAGTGTTTTTGCGTGGTCGCATTTGCTTTTCTTTTTGCGTGAGGTGAGTGCGCCGACCAGCCACGCGGAGATTGGTCTCGGTTAGATAGAAAATTTTGCTAGAAAGACCTTCCTCTGCCTAAATCTACGACCGTCCATTTACAAGCTTGCGGCGCAAGCTCTTGCGATAAGCGCAAAATAATACGTGTTATTTACAGCGAAGGATCAAGATCGTGCGATCGAGATCATGCGAGCACCTCACCATCCGGATCGCAATGTCCTTCGTTGCGTCGGATTCCACCTCCTCCTGATACCTAGATTCCAGTCATTGATTGATTGAAGTCGGTAGAATCGCGGCGAGTTCAGTTTTCCATATCGTAGAGACAGTAAAATGCCAATTTTATAATTACAATTTTGCGTTTTCTTTTTTTTTGTGTCCCTACGACGTCGAAATCTGAAGTACGAGCGAAATTACTGTCTACAATTTTTCTCTGCTTCATTCGTACTATTCTTTTCTTCTTACACATTTTCATTCTTCTCGTGTTTTACCTTTTATTTGACCCCCTATTGAATACTATTTAAAAAAAATATATTAATAATATATTAGTAAAAATATATTAAAAATATATTACTAACGACAAACAATACACAGACATACACATATGTACTAGGAAAAGCATACTATACGTCGACAGCGAGATTAGATGGCTACGTGAGCTATCATTAGCTAACATCTTCTATGTCGTGCCGTTGCAAAGTAAAACGTGGCGACTGCACGTTATTGTCACACATACACACATACACATAAGTATCTCTACGATATAGATATAGTGTTTTATACGTAGTATACCAGAGTGGAGCGCATCATAGCGTAAGTAATTAGCGTAACAGTGTCTCGGCGATACTAAAACGTAGCTAATAGTCACCGAAAAGCTCCTGAGTTCGTCCGCCGCAAGCAGTCCGTCCTTGCCGACCTCGGGCTCTTTCATCTCTTGCAGCAGACTTTCCATGAAGGATGCTAGATCCTTACATCGCTTTGACACGTCGAGCTCAGTTATATCTGATGTTCTTTGGATGCTCTGCGCACGATAGAAAAAAAAGAGAGAACAAGTTGGAAGATGGGTTGACTTGTTTCCACTTCGTGGTGAGAGATTCTCATTTTGTTTTCTCTTTGTTACACACATAACGTTTCGTCTACATTTTTCACATACGTACTTCTTCGATTAACTATCTCCATGTTATTGGACTTTGCAGGTATTAGTCCTTTTGCTATTAAAAACAATTACGATTAGGTCATGGTCGAGGGAACCTAGCTTGATAACAGCGATTGTACAGTCCGTCCTCTTTAATTTTAAAATTATTAAAATTGTATATCACGTTTTTTAAATTGATACAACTTAGGGGGAACGTTTCAAGTCGCGAGCAAGTAGATCGCGAATTATGAGAATAGTATTGTGATATGTGTAACGCGTAGTCGCTTTCGTCGGTAATCGTACCTCGTCGAGAAGCGCCCGTATCTCGCCCTGGATGATCTTGGCCTCCTTCAGTACCTCCTCGCTGATGCTAACCAGGTAGCTGCACTCGCTATCGCGCGGCACGCGAAAGATGTCCGGATCCATCGGTCCCTTGAGCACCCGATGCTGACCTACGACAAACTCTAGTTTTTTCGTCCAGGGATTGATAAAGGACGACCACTCGGTCTCGAGGACGACGCAGCCTCCGTTTTGCACGGCAAACCTGTACGGTTTCGACCTGAAGGAGGAGCCTTCGAGCTTGATCACCTGTTCAACGACATTTCGTAAGAAGTTATACACAAGTAATTTTATGGCTGCGTATGACATGAAGGAAATTATCTTAATATTCGTTCATTCTCTCTCATTCTTTCTCTTTCTTTCTTTTTCAAGCTCTCTCACATGTCTCTAATCTTTCTCTTGTTAAACGTGCACGCGACCTAAGTTTCTTTTTTCTCTCTGTTTTTTATTGTTGATCTCATGCTCACAGTCTCGTAGATGTCTTTGATGAAAGGTAGATCCTCAGGATGATAGAAGTCAAACAGCGAACGGCCAACCATATCCTGCGGTAGATAGCCGAAGTATTGGACTACGTCGGGATCGACATGGGATAGGTGGCACGTCGCGGTGTGGCGGGTCGTGAATACTGAAGATATTATTGTTTCTTCTGGCGCTGTGAATAACGACAAGATTCGAGGTCATTCTCTCTCATCGCGGGTCACTATCTTAATGAGCGAGATTCTTAGTTATCGCAATGGTTAGACGTCGACAAGCCGGGGCGAGATGCGGAGGAGATTTGCACGATGCTAACTAATTAGTTTTGGCGCAATTAAACAAATTTCATGCTCGAGAAGCCGTTCAAAATAGCCGTCTGTTTTGGATATAAGCTAAGCAACTTCGCACGAATTTCGTAGTAATCTTTGAGTAAACTTTGGAACTTCATTTTGCGACACTTTCTTTATATTATACTGCTCTCGTAAGAATTTTTTTTTTAATTTAAACGTATAAATATACACACACATATATATATATATATATATATATATATATATTTATTTATATAATGAGATAGAATAGAATAAATAAATAATAGAATAATTGATACAAATCGAACAGTTTTGTAAAGTAAACGAGAAATAATCGAAAATCGCGAGTTGATATTGAAGTTCCAAAGTACTTTCGATAAGAAATTTAAACTCCTTTTGAACAATACAATGCGAATCTGAATTAACCCGATTGCAAAGCTCGTGCAGAGAATGCGCGGAGATAGAAACCTCTCATGCGCAAAAGCGAAGCGAGCGAATCACCTTGCCGCAAGAGATGAGTGCGGTCTGACAACGTGTTGCTCGTGAAATACGAGCGTTTGTAACAGTGGTCTCCAAACTGAACGAAAAACGGGGAACCAATTGGAAAAATGGCGAGGTAATGGCACAGCAACAAATATGGCAAAGATGCGAATGGCGTATCAACGTCACGAGCTGCCGTGCGGGCGACTTTGAGAAATTGGAAGTAAGTTACCTTCGTTTTAGACATTTTCCATGGAAACCACCGACTCACTGAGTAACGTCAACGAGGTCGGACCAACGACAAGGCTCGATCATCGAAAAGTGATTAAGTATGTTTGCGTAACGGATACAGAATGTATCTTGAGGGTGTATAAGCAATTGGGTAAGATTAGAAAATGGAATTACCGCGTAAATAATACCCTGTGACTTTTCCGTATATTCCAGATACATCCTGTAATAAATCCGAGACATTTCGACGGAGTTGCTCGTTCATTTCGGCACGCGTTTATCGGAAATATGTTTAAACGATTGTTATATTTGCAAGCGAGGAATACTGATAATTTAGCAGGATGAATGTTGCGGGAAATTTTTTTCGATGTCGAATTCGGCTTTGAATCGATCGGTGGTCCATAGAATCTTTTTTGAATCACCACCATCTCGCCGCGATCCACGCTGATGTTCGTCGCTAACTTTTGCGACAATCAAGCCGACTGTTTGTAATTATCGAGTCCTCTCGCCGGTCAGATCTCGTCGAAGACATTGGACCATGCTACCTTTATATGCGGAATGGACGGGTTGAGCGGTAACTACGAGGAACATAGCTCGGTTGCTGAGCTGTTGTTCGACCGTTTGGTCCCGGAGATCCCGAAACGACAAGGTCAGGTGAAACGGCAGGTATAGATTCGATCTGGCGTCCGTGCGATATCCGTTCGGCATAGTGCATCTGGTGAACCTCCGCAGACCGCAGAACAGGCTCGCCCTTCTGCCGTTGATTCCTAAAAAAGAAACGATGCTTGATGCCAATCAGAAGTTAAATAATAACAAAATAATTAATTCCCGAAAGTCGAGAACGAAAGTTTATAATTCAGCCGTTCAAAACATATTGCATAATGATGATAATTATAAAAAAAATTGTAATATACGGTATAATAATAATATTCAGAATAAAAATATGAGAAAATATTAGCCGCAAAATAGAACATCCGTCGAATAAGAGATAACATTTGGCAAATTTCTTCTCAGTTCAGATGTAATTTTTATATACCCTTAGATCGTTCCTCTTGCGGCGAGGCGATGCCACTGGTGATCTGATCAGCCAGGGTGGCTTTGTCCTTCGGATGCACATAATCGATGAAGGACCGGCCGATCCAGGCGTCCTTGAGATAGCCGAGGGCGGTGCATATCGACGGGGTTGTGTACAGCACGAGACCATCGTGCATCGAAATCACCGCGCAAAATCCCTCCTACAGAGTGGTCGGTAGATTAGGAAGTTGATCGACATGCTGACATTAACGTGAATAATAACGTGCTGGATCCTCTTTTCCGCGTAACAAAAAAGGACAAGTATTAAAATGTAATGACAAATACATTGATAAAATATTTATAACGTTTAGATATAAAAAAGACTGAAAAACTTTTGATTACTAAAAATCATCATGGATGTTTAAAAAACGAAACTTGATCACACGTTATCACCAGCAAGTTAAGGACTTCCCACATTGAATTTAATTGTCAGTGCTTCCATCGCATGCGAGTATTATATTATTATTAAAAGGTTTAATTAGTCGTGAAAGAAGCATTAGTAGAGAAGAGACTGATGGCATTCGTATTATGTTAGTTTACACGTTACTTCCATTCCCGGTGAGAATATGTATCGAAAACAGGCTGACAAATACGTCTATTCATTTTAATTAGATCTTCTGCACTTTGTTGATTTTTTTCCTTTCCGAGGATCAAGTACATGTCGATTTTGCGAAAAATAATCAAACAGAAAAGATCGCTGCACCACAAACGTTTAACTCATGATTGTATCAACAAATAAGCAAAGTTAGCAATTAAGTGACTTACGTATAATCAATAAGATCAAATAATTAATATTGCACCGATATTTCTGTACATTAACATATGTAAATTATAATGGCAACGATTTAATTATAGAAGCGGAATGGAATTACAGAAACGGCGAGGATCCTCGGAACCCGAGCAAGCTTGCCTCTACGATCGCACGGAGAAATTTTTGAGAATCTCTGCTTTTTTCTTTCTTTTTACGACATGTGCATGTACATACATGTGTGTTTTCTTTTGTATCTCCATCTACTACGTTTATCGATGTATACTAACATTGGCCTGAGACGTGGAATCGTCCAGAAGAATCGTTCGTGGAGTAAGTCCTGCTTCCGGATCTACGACGATGTTGCCGTTGTGCTCGCCAGGATCAGTTGCATCCATCAATTCTACGGTGACTATCTCTTCTAGCATTAAAGTATCAAAAAAATTCTCATTATATATTGTCAAATCCTTCAAAATGTATTACGTCAAAATAAATTTACTTCATAAAATACTTAAAATTAATTTGTTTTTAACTTGAATTGCACATTAGAAATTTTCTCTTATTCGAATAAGCTAAACCATTATTCTATGATTTTTTAAGTATCAAAATAACAGAGAAATGTAACAAATATTATAAAGGGAAATATTTCTAAAAATTAAAAAAAAACATAATAGTGAATTTAATAATTTAATTTAAAAGAGTTCTCACGAATCACGAACGTAAATGAGTTGCATCAAAATCGCGTTAGCAAAACTTGTCATATGAACGAGGGTAGAAAAGGTGTGAGAAAGGGTGTTTCCTTAATCCAAAATAATGCGGAAACGATCGCGTCATATTTCGCATAAAATATCACATTATATCACACGAGCGAAAGTAACAATACGCTTGCCGGAAAGTTTAATATCACTATTCAGTGATATCTTACCTCCGGCTACATCATTGCTTCCCGGTGAAAGGCATTCACTGCGATTTTTTCGCGAGCGCATAAGACGGATGGTACGATGACATCTAACAATAAGTGAAAGCGAAACTAGTCGTATTATTGGCAAAAATATCAATGCTCTTTATCGATTAAATTCGCTTCTTGACAAGAAAAATATATATATGTAAGTGTCTATGAATCTTTGTTGTGCAAAAAGTTTAATTATTATTAAATAATTTCCTTACTTTTGGAATTAATATTTTTTTACGCATCTTACGTGCAGCATAGTAATCCCGCTAAAAAGGTGGCGTTAACAGAGAACGATATTTAAGAGCATTATATTTAATTACGCGTGAAAGGGTTAAATAAACGGTGCGTTAAGTAAACGCTTACGTAAATATAGAGAATAACGCGCGAGTGACAAACACAGGACGAAAGTGATTTCGTAACATCCCCGCTGTATCTCGAATTAACTTAAGGATTGACATTAACTTGCTAAAAATATGATACTCTTTACAGCGGGGTAACAGGGAGATTACTGCTTCACAACACAGATGTGATCATGAATGGAAACAAAAATTAGATCGAATCTTCTATCGAAATTTTGCGGTTCTGATTTATTCCAAACAAAATATCAGAAAAATTTGCGTTGTAAGGGAAGTTCCGCGCTTTAAACGTGATTAAATAACCCCTCCCGCGGCTTCGCTACTCACTTATCGATCTAACAGTTTCGCAACTGTTTATATAACGTGCATTATAAAAATTTACGTTATTGAGGAGAATTGTGCGTGCTATATTTGAAATCTTCAAACTCTGACAAAATATTTTTCTCAAAAGAATCTGTTCAACATAAAATCTCGTAATTTATTTCCCCTCCAGCTCCTTTACTTCGTACTTATTTTAAAAATGTTAGTATTCTACCCTGCGCAACACCCCCCTTTTGTATTTTATTTCCGTAGACATTTAAATGGTATAAAAATTAATGGGTGAGATATTGAAGAAATATGGAGAAAAAGGCAATGAAATGTAAATAGAGTAAAAAATGAAGCTTGGCTTGGATCGTAAACTCATTAGTACTGAAGAATCGATAATTTCGATGTCACGTTGAGACTTATCACTTACAACAGATCGTTTGTCATTTTACATGCCAAATGCAGTTCAAGGGTCGCGTACTCTATTCATTTAGGCCTAGCTTGAATTTTTGAACTATCTTTTATATTCTAACGCCTCCGCTGACACTGAGCTTAATCAGCTGTTTTCGAAGCGAATCATTATTTCGAGATCTACTACTCGGACTAAGGGATAACCGTGGGAGGAACGTTTTATATCGAAGCCTTAGAAAAATAAGATGAAACCTGAAGAAGGTCGGGAAGAGTGCACGAAACCAGCTTATGAGAAACAAACAGAAGAACGATAAGTTGTCGCGTAGAGATATCGATCTCGCAGAGCGTTTCACGTAGATTTAGTTCAACAAGTGGCAGTAAATAAAATTTGCGAGTAAAAGCCGCAGCTCGCTTCAGTATTTGTAATAGTGTTTCGTTATAAAATTTCTCTTATTTACTACGAACGCACAAAAATACAATATAATTTAAATCCACTGTGAGTGAAAACGGTGTACATTAAAAAAAGAAAAGAAATTGGCAAATTTATTTCTATTTATTATTTATAGAAACGCGAGACTATTATGGGAAAGCGACACTTTAGCCAAATAAGAATTATTTCCAATTAATAATAATTATTACATTAAAATCGTCTCGTTTGTTTCTCATTTTTTTCCATGAACGAACAGGATCCTGAAGAATTAAAGCTTGATATCGTCTCTGCTTCGACACGTTTAACAATGAAAACCGAAAATTTTCTTGATTCATCCTGAATTCGAGAGTGTTCATAGAGTTTTCTCGGGATTCGCGTGAATATCTCAATGAAAGAAGTGCCGTAGGCAACTCGTGCACTCGTTCCCGGCTTTTGCGGATCGTAACCAACCTGGTTTTTTGTCAAGTACGGTGTTTGTTGGCGCGACGTTATACGACTCGACTTCCGGCAGCACGTTCACTACCGTCTTCGGACCGATTTCCGTATCGATGGCATTAAGCGTCATTATCGCTTTCAACTTCTTCTTCTTGTGCTCCTTATCCTTTCTTTTGCTGATTGGCTGCGGTAACGCCTCATTGCTGTACACATAATGCACATAAAAAAATCGTGAAACAAATTATACTAACAATCCTTCAAGTCCAAGAATTAATTTCAAACTCTCGCTATGAACATTTTCCCCATTTTTTAAGATTTCTAATTGATTTATCGAACTATTGTGACTTGCAGATTGCTTTCACGGGAAATCTGCAAAATACATCGGTTCCCGCTGAATTTAAAATAAATATATGGTGTAAATATATATAAATCTAATTTAATTAAAATAAAATGAAAAACGAGAGAGAGAGATTTTTATTTATAATAATATACTGGCAATTCGATATTCTTCTTCCGAGAATTCTTGGTGCAATAATGAAATTTTTAAATGTAGATCAGTCATGCAAATCGATAATATGCGCGTGTCACGCCATGTGACGAGCTGATATCAACGTGGGAACTGCGTTGATAAGCGAGAATAGAATATAAACACGATTCTTGCAACTCATGCGGATCTGAAAATAAACGTTAGGGGAAATTTTCCATTGAAAGAACATGCATATATGCAGTGATTCTAGAATCCATAAGAAATATTGAGGAAATATTCTCAATACACGATCTCTGTCCCTGTGTTGCAATCGTAGCATCCGAAATAATTTTATCACGTTAATCACGAACAATCATAAATTAAAAATAATCACAATAAATTAATTGGTCTACAGTTAAATGCGTGTGTATACACACACACACACACACACACACACACACACACACACACACACACACACACACACACACACACACATGAATTTTGCTCTATATATATCTACATGAACTTTCACGTAATCTATTAATACGTAGACTACGACTTTCTCCCGGAAAGCTTTCTCAAGAAAGTCCTGATATAATAAATCTGCAAAACGTGATTATAATGCGTTATGCAAGTAAGAGAAAGCTCAACATTCGCCTAACATCGATCAAAGTTACCGGAAATCTTCCTAATCGCACGTTTTGTGCACTTTTCTTGTAGATAGCAAAAGGACAATTTCGACCAAACTTTGGCGAAACTTAACTTGATTGACGGTTAATTTAACCGGCAAAATTTCTAGTCGTACAATTTACTCTTAATCTAATCTTTCTCTCCGTAAACAACAAAAAAATTAATAACTTCATCCACTCGAATAAAATAATATAGATACTACAAGTTAATTGATGATCAATTGAAGTTTGGTCAAAGTCGTCTCAAGTGTTGATATGTAAGCAAATAGATTAAATAAGACTGTGATGAATGAGTAAATTAAATGCAATACTAAACTTGTATAAAATTAATTGAGAATAGGCAAGGATATTTGCATATAATTGTTTTCCTAAGAGCTCTACAAAAGTCCAACTGGCGGTATAAATAACAATAAGTTAGAAAATAACTTCGGGACAAAATTATATCTTCGTTCGTAATCATCCTCCGACCTCTTTCGTAGACGCAAGTGATTATCTCGTTTTAGATAATCACAAGTAGCCCAATACAATGGATGCTTTGGACTAGAGAAACGAATTATTTTGATCTAACGTTTTGATATAACGTTTCAACGTTATTTCAGATGTTATCTAACAAATGGTTATGATTGTTCAATAAATGCAACTGACAGAACCGTAATGTAATTATCTGTCTTATTTTAAAGATTATGTGAATGTAACTATCGTTAATATAACATAATCAAAACTAATGTGATAAAAAAAATATATATATATATATATATACATTACATAAATATATATATATAATTTTATATTACATAACATATATATATAAATTTATATTATATTATAAAGTATTAATGTAATTTTATTTTATTTTATAAATTAGAAAAAATATATTAGCACGCTAATATATTTTTACAAATTTTGGCATTACGTCAGTCTTAAATAGATCAATTTTAGGAGCGATTAAATTAATTGCAACTAATGATCGCAGAGTTACTTAAAAATGCTTCTAAATAATACTCGTAAGCCATACAAAAATAAGCGTGCAACGTGAGGTAATTACGTGACTGCAACGTGCTTTTTATAACGATCAATTGATCGTATACGTTTTCTCTTGATGACTAGTTTTCTACCGAAGTCTCCGTCAAAGCAACGTGATACGATTACTTTGACAACTTGATGTTGCGTATAAAAAAATATTTTAACTACATTCGGAATTAATACAGAATCTTTTCATGGATTTTTTTTTAATTAAAAAGCAGTTATAATTAAACTTAAATCTATTCCTAGAAATCGTTGTCCCGCGAAATTCCATTTTAGATATCGTGCACCAAGCACGCGAAATTGCATAACGGTAGTTATATAGTGTATTCTCCGTGGGAATTTTTCCGGAATTTAATTATTCGAGATCGATCGTGAATTTCGGGATCGATTTGCCTATTATAATCTTTATCTCTCTTTATCTATTATGCAACAATACGCGGAAGCGTCTGATGAGTACTTAGACGGCACGTGGCACGTGGCACGACACGTTCGTCGATGCTGCGTTGGTCCCGCTCCGTAATCGACTTTAACCATTTTATTTACATGCCCGCAACGTGGTTACGCAGTGGCTTGAAGGAACGATGCGTGATACGATTGTCGGTCATCTCTGCCGGGAGAATCGACGATCGAGTATTCACACAGTTATTTAATTATGCGCCTTCGACAGGATCATTCCTCGGATCCGTTAAATAGAATTGACACGAGAACCAGACTCGTTCATTACACGAGATTATGAAGAGAGCATTTGCAAATGCTCTTCTAACAAGTGATACGAGAAAATTATGCTAGAAAAAGATACCAGTAATTCAAAAGATACCAGTAATTCAAAAGATAACGAGTCTGGTTCTCGCTTTGTAGTTTCTGAAAATCAATTTAATTTAATTTTCAGAGATACGTACGTCTCGAAATGATTACATAATTA
The DNA here is from genome assembly GCA_037157785.1 of Cephalotes varians. Taxonomy (NCBI): domain Eukaryota; kingdom Metazoa; phylum Arthropoda; class Insecta; order Hymenoptera; family Formicidae; genus Cephalotes; species Cephalotes varians. Next base: position 138,680 of record JANQDE010000008.1, read on the forward strand.
TTTTGCTTCTGAATAACAACAGATTCATTATGAAATATATGTCGGTTCTCTAAAGTTTTTCCAAGAAAATTTAAAAATCTAAAAAGAGGATTTTTTTACGTCGATCTTTCTCAGATTTTCAAGATTGCTGCTGAGGACGATCGTTCTCCACTCGTCTTCGTGGATCTTTCGACGAAATCTCTAATGATAATATCTTTGTTTCTGCAAATCAGCCACAGAATACATTTAGCTATTTACAATTCTGGTTGCAACCGAGCTGCCAGGAGACCGGTATTCAAAGCAATAAATTCGCGCGTGCAGCGGCGCTCTAAATAGCCCCACGTTATTAAATGGTTCTGTGTCACGTTTGCACGTTGCATTCATTCAATTTCGCACGTTATATAAAATTAATGGCACATTAATTTCAATCGATTTCAATATTGCAACCACTACTGTTATTTGTATCTTTCTTCGATTTCAATAGCCTTTCTTATAAAAGCCGAACAATTTGTCTTAGAAGCAAAAGATTCATAAATCCGAAGAATCATCTACGATATTTTAATAAATGATCAATTCGATGGATAGAATTACCTGGATCCGAAGGTCGAAGGATGTCTACCGCAGTAGCCGCTGCTCTCGGAGCGATTGCTGTTCCTCGAGATCGAACTGCCGCTGCTGCAACAGAGATGAGAATTGAAATCATTCTTAAAAATCATCCGAAGAGATGATCTTTCTTTATTGCATCAAATGAATCATTGCAAACTAACTTGTATCATCACTTTAATCTAGCAACTGATTTGATCGTTCTACATAATTATTTTGATAGTTCAACAAAATTACTTTTCTGATCTGTATCCAGCTAAAATTTTAGATCTTGCAGCAAAATCGTTCTTTCCATGTGTGTATGAATGACGAATACAAATGCCAATTAAACGAAGAATAAGGTTGTTGCTGTACACAAGTGCCGGAAGTCCCCGGCAAGAAAGGAAACATGTAAGTCTCATCCACGTGCGGGACATCGATTTTGCGACATCCTCGCAATGATAAAGCACGATGCGAGCCGGTAAATTCCGCGATATAACGATAATGACTGTGTACATGTGAATCATGCAACGCATTCTTCAATCAAATTAAAATCCGCGATTGGTGAACAGGAATCCTAGTCGGGATTCCTCCCGTTGCGCTCGATCGCGGCAATGTGCTCGTGCAAAACGATTGCAAAATCACGGCACAGTAATCTCGCAACGGCCTCGGGAAAACGACCTAGTTCACGCCAATCGCTTGATTGGTACCAAGTATGCACAACGTAAGCGTTATGAATGCCTTAGCGGCTTAGCTCGTAATTTACGGCGCCCAAATTGCTGCGAGTTCTATAAACAATTTTTGATCTTGCTTTAAATTAGATTTAACTTAACACTTGTATTTGTGCATAGTATAAAATATATAAGTTACGAAGTTAACAATTTAGAGAGAATATCTGTAAGAATTATACCATTAATTGTAATATTATATAAGAATGACGAACGCGGAAAGAACGGTTTTGCTGAAAGATTCAAAATTTTAGCTGAATACAGATCAGAAAAATAATTTTGGTTGAACTATGAAAATAATTATGTAGAACGTTTAAGCTAGTTGCTAGAATATCAAAATTTTTTGCTTCATTGCTCATTATTTTTCCAATAAAATTATTTTGATGATCCGACAAAATTATTTTCAGCATCTATCCAGCAAACTTTTTAGATCTCTCAGCAAAATCGTTCACACATTCTTTCTGTGAACGAAAGAACGTGTTTAATGTGCATTACTTTAGCTCGTATGTTAAAAGGGTCTACGATAATGTAAACTAAGTCAGTCACTCGAATTTGCGATCAACCGGTTGTGATCGGGAAAAAAAGGCCCTCGATCACATGTTCGGCAAACGTGACGTTCGGTCTTTATGCGCAGCCTCTTTTTCTCTCTCTCTGTGTTTCTCTCTCGAACCTTTCACTGTCCCCATTATTCGTCGGCCGTCACCGATCGACCGACCGGCCGCATTTATTCGGTTGGAAAAATTATTGCATAAGAAGGCACCGCTTCACGTTCGCGGCCCCGTGACTATCGCGAGGACGACGACTACCACAACGACGTCTATCGATTTGTCGATAATGCTCGAGACTTATCCGGGACAAGATAGACTTAGGCGAGAAAATTTATTCATTCCCTTCCCAGGCGGGTCCGATTGCATTATGCAAAAACGGGTTAATCCACTGTGTGTAGATTGGAATGAATTAAATCTGTAAAACACACACACACGTACATACGGAGTTTTTCTCGTTTGCTGAAATTCGAGATATATATGATAGCAACCCTATTGCGTAAATCTCGCGAAATTACAATTCGCATAACACCATTTAACAGTTTCCCGCAGATATGTCTGGTTATAATTTTATTAAAATTTATTACTTGTAGCTCTATTAAAAATCATTCGTTTAAAGTGGTTTCTTGTTTCTCTTTTCAAGTGTAAATATTCGGTTTTCCACGTCCTTCGTATCAATCTATGCAAACGCGGATTCCACAAATTCTGTCGCTAATTTTAGATTCCGTCGCAGACGGTAAATGGTATAATTGTAGAAACGTGTCTGGATACGCGCTAATTATTAGCGTAGATCCGCAAATGGCCTACAAAGGCACGGAAATAGATGTCCCGAAATGTCACAGCATCCCCCGAAGCCGATTTGTTTGTGGCGCACGTGCCGGGATTTGCGCGTATACGTCGCACGTAACTCGGTGCAAAATCGATTTATGACGCCCACGGTGTGTCGCGTGTTTGCGTCAAACTAATATTAAAATAAAATTTTCATCTTTCATAATTATCTTGAGCTCGTTATTTATGATTCCCATGTGGTCCATTTACTCGACCGATCGCCGTCTAAATCGGTAAAGAAATAATGCTGACTATGCGTATAAACATTGAGATTTGCAGAATAAAAAGCAAAGTGGTCGCAATCTCATGCTGTTGCAAATTTTTTTGACAAAATTGATCAACGAGAAAGTCTTTTCTTTTTTATTTGAAACAGTAACGTTCTGAAATGTAAGGATTTAAAATAGCCGATAATGTAATTCACTGGCCACATTTTAAATTTCGATAATTCAAAAATTATATTCGAGATAAAGTATTGACCGTTCTTCGCGAATCTTCACGCTTCGGTATTACGTGGCGCGATTTTGCGGAGTTCACTTTCGGCAGAGCTAGAGAACATTTCTCGCGAATGAGAGAAAGGACAATTTAAGAATTTCTACGTAATTCGAGAGGAATGGTTCGTGCTTTCTAATATGCATTGGTTTCGCGTTACGACCACCTTGCGATCACGTGGCCGAGAGATCGCGACTTCTCCTTTTCGTTCGACCTGTTTTCGCGAGGGGTGGTTTCGCAACATCTCTCTCTAGCCGCGTTAACCAAAGGACGTGGAAATGCAATCGGCACACACGTATAGGTACACATACAAAGAGAGACTGAGAAACCGGTTAGCCTTAACCATACCGTGTACGAGTTTCCGTCTCTCTTATACATTACTCTATTCGTTCGCCTCTCGCCATCGCGAGGAAAGCGTGTCAATGCCAAGAATCCCGAGGGGTGCTTCAGCAATCTGCGCGATTAATTAATTTAATAATTAAATATATTATATTACGTGTGTTGTGATTGGCTTGACGTCAAGTAAATGAGATACAAGGGATAAAGTGATATATTTTAAATGATATATTTTAAATGTGAAGGGGGATGATTTTTATTTATTCTACGCACTTCCGTACATTTTTTTTCGAGAAATTAACATGATAATTTGTCAGGTATTTATCCCTAAAAAATTTATGTAAATTTGTTGTCTTCTTTTATTTTTAAATTTCTTTTAGACTTTTCAAACCCAGTTCGATCATTTCAACGTGATAATCGATTTGCGCATTAAAGAAGAACGCATGATTAGAAGTATATGTAGAAGCCAAACAATGTTAAACCAATAATTCTGATTATATAAGCACGTGGTGATTAATCCGAGGAGCTGCTCGATTCAAAAAGATTAACTAATCGCAATCCACGTGAGCGACTAAGTTATTGATCTGAAAGAGAGAGACAGAGAAAGAGGAAGATGTTCACCAGCATGGCGATATATATACAAACCGTTATTCTGTTCGAAGGGATGTAATTGTGATTGTTTGTTACGATGCCAAGCTGCGGGGTAAATTATAATTGGTATTGTACCGAGTATATTTAATCCGACTATTTCCGGATTTATTATTCTGAGCGAGAGGGAGGTAAACAAACCAGACAAAAGCAAGAGACAATGAGCCTCATTTCGCTGCGCTACCACGTGCATTTTGTCTATGCACTGCTCTTCGTAATTGCTATTGCAATAAAATTTCTTAATTGAAATTTCGCGAATCGAAGGCGAGAAAATTATTACCTCGAAAAAAAATGAAAATGTAAAATTTGTGTACATATTGTTATATATTTCTTACGTAATTAGTAATTTGTATATTAAAAGCTTAGATTTACGTGACAAAAATACCGTCGACTTCGTGCACACATACATGAAAAGACATGGCTTTCAATTTCCCTTAAATTTTATTACGAATTCTGTTGAAAGATTTGAACGGTGTATAATTTAACTTAAAAATAGGAGGTACAATTTAAAGAAAAAGACACAAAATATGAAATAAACTGTTGTGGAAACTTTCAATATTTTAATCCGTTTCGAGAAGTCTTTTTTTTATCTATAAATCGGTCGGGAAAATACGACACGGTCTTCGTATTCGTCCAAGTTTCCCGCCAGTCAAAATTTCGCGGGGCGCGAAAACAGATTTGAAAAAATGCGGGTGGTGCTCACCTGCGTTGCGACTGGCTGTTGCTGCAGGTGTTGGAGTATCCCGAATCCGACACCTTGGCATTCTCCACGGATACCTCCTCCATTCTGCTATTCCTCTCAAAATACAACTCTCCAAAAATAAAGAAACGCGCAAAATCGTCCTCACCACGCACTCGCGTCGAGCTCGCGACTCATCTCGGTCTTCACCCTCGCGAGTCCGACAGAAAGGATCGACGGAGAAGAGGAAAACGTTCGCGTTTGCGTTGTCTCGATTTCTTCGACGACGGGCGAGTCTGACGCTCGCCGGTTTCCACGCGCGGACTGACTCGCCGGCTCGCCGGTCCCCTCGGCCTAGACTCGATCCTCGAGCCGCGATATGTCGGCCGCACGTTCTGAGACACGTGAGCCACGGACCACCCGCGCCCACGTTCCGCCGCGGCAACCTATATCGGAATAAGCTGCCGCCGGTCTCGCCTCTCCCCGATGACTGGCGCGATTAAAATAAAGCCGCATGTTGTATCGACGATATCGTGACGCTGACCCTCCGCTTGACCTTTCACACTTTTCAAATTTTTCAATCGACGGAAAATCCCCCCGGGTGCAATTTTTCATTCTTGATTCAGTCGAAGAAATTCGAGGGGAAGAACAATCGGATGTTTTATATTTGTTTCGCGAAACCGTTTCCGCTAATGTTGGCGCATACGCGCTTCAGATCACAATCGTTTTTTGTGATAAGGGAAGAATTTTTAAGAAAATTGAAAAGATAAGAAATCGGAAGGTCGATGCATCGTGTCCTTACTACTGTGCGTCATCGATGTCTGACCGCGGCTACTACTACTGCGAATCGTCTGTATTTGTATTATGCTTACCTTTACTACTGCGGGTCTGACTTAATCTTTATCATTGCGTTCCAAGGACGTCTTCTCCGTCTGAAAATGTTCATGGTTCGGAGCAAGGATGTAGATTAATTATTTCAAATCTACCGAATATCCTTTTAATTCTTTGAATTTGGAATTGATTTTTCCTTTGTGAAAATGTCGAGGAAAAAATATATTTCATTCATATTAAATTATGTATAAAGATTTTTAATTTCTATCATATTAAATATTTTTAATGTGTCTTACATCATATATTTGTAATTTATTTCGTGAATTAATGTTCTTTTACCAGCAAACTGCTAAAAACTATTTAAAAATAACGAGTCTTTTAGAAATAGAGAGGCGATAAAAATCCGCCGTTACTCACCCCTTTATTTAAGAAGACATACATTCGAGACAAGGGCTTGTCTTGAAAAGTAAAAAAAATTCACGTATAAGTGAATACAAGTAACTGTACTAAAAATACAATAATTTAATATATTCTGTAAAATTTTTTTACCCATATATACAATTTCGTAGAAATATTATAATAATCTTATGCTGCTAGAAATATCACAGTCTTCAGGTACAGTGCTTCATGGAATCCTCGCGATATTCTGAAAACGAGAAGAACACGTGTCAGATTATCAGAGAGCATCAACAAGAGAATTCAACAAGTACAGTACTAAAGAAATACAGTATTAGAGACAGTATCAATTAGACAAAATCGTACAATACTCCATTCAACAATAAATGATACAGAAAAAAAAATCAAGTGAAAGAGTCAGTGTTTTGGGGTTTATTGCGTATTTCATGTGTATTTGATATCACCAAAGAAAACAAGTCACAGTTACAGTCTCCTGGGACACCATCCGGTCAATACAGTGAGAGTCTAACGCACGGTGGTACAAAAATGTGTGTTCATCATAAAACGTTCAATGTTGTGCGTCGATCACTGGGTGTGTGACGAAGTCGTCTGATTTCGTAATGATAATCGGTTATTCCGGGAAATCGTCTTTTCTTTTTTCTTTTTTTTACCGTAAGCGACAAATCTACGCTCCCTTTCCTCTTCTAAAACCAGTCTACATGCCAGTATATTTCACTCGTTCCTACATCAATTGCTTCCAAAACAAGATTTTACTCAATATTAAATTGGAAATTAACGTCGACGTATAATATTGAGTACTATCTTACATTAGTATCGGACCTTTTTATAAAAATTTTCTTGTGTATTAAAATTCAAAAAATATTATCTAAGTTTTCTCTATAAATTAATATTTTTTTCAAATTATTCGTTTTTAATAAAAATATTTTTTAGTACGTATCGAAATTTCTTGAAAGATAAAAATTACAGATTAAATTTTTATTAATTAAAAATGTAATTGATAACGTGCGTAAAAGGCGCGATTTAATCAAATGTCTTACAATTTTATTACAAAGCATCAATAAGTTAAAATATTTTATACAAATATGAGTCCAGCAATATGACAAAAACTTATATGATAATATATGACAATAATTTTATCAAATAACAATTTTATCTCTTGTTATCACCGCATAAAATAAAATTTTTATTGATATCTCAATAATGTACCTTGTTTTGGAATTACTTTTATCCGCAATAACTTTAACTTATCGTAAAAGTTGTCAATGGCGTATAAAGTACAAATTATTTTGCTTCTTCTCTGCACGCAATATAACTATAAAAGAAAAGTACAGAAATTTAATCATAAATAAAAGGTCTCTTTGTTAAACCTAAGGCATAAGTTATACACCTAAAAGCCTATGCGAACGGGTAGTCAGAGTCATGATTGTTCTCATGGACTTCTTACAGAATCATCAATGTTTGATTTAAAACGTTTTAAGATGTTTCATGTAAATATTCTGAACGGTTCAGTATTGAAAATGTGTCGTCAATAATCATCAACATTTTGGAGAAGTGCAAAGCTAGAGATTAAAAGATTAGGGAAGGACAAAAGTACATATTAGCCATATATATGCGAGAAACAGTCTGGGAGACAAATCGGTCTATGCACCTCGTCAATGTACGCGTACTTTACCTCCTCCGAGCATCGCGATATCCAAAGGAAAAAAATGTACATTTCCAGATGTGAAAAGGACACTTTCCATGTAAGTACACAGTAAATAGACACTCAACGATATCGGCCGTTCGCACAGGCCTCTTAAAGTAACAGAAACACGGGTCGTCCGCGCGCGCAACGTATCGTGTGAACGGACATGTAAGAGGATAAAAAGTAATAGTAGTAGTAAGAGTAGCAGTTAAAGGTTTCAGTAACGTAGAGAGTTGCAGCTGCGCGAACGTAAGCGAACAGTTAAATATATATAGATAGGTAGTTGGAGTAGTTTTCCCCCTGGATGCAGGCCCTTGATGTGGTCAAGTGAGTAGTCTTTAAATTCGTCTCTTTTTGTTGCGTGCGTCCGGCTTGTGTATACCAGTCAGTCTGTGAAGACAAATAGCAAAAATTACATTTTCTCCTGCCGTTTTTCTCCCCCTGCCCGAGGAGGAGGAAGAGGAGGAAGAGGTAGAGAGAAAGAGAAAGAGACAGAAAGAGCGATAGCGTCGGCAAGACAACGTCTCGGGATGTGCTACGACTATTACAAAGAAACGCCTCTCTTTTCCTTTGCGCCACACTACGCTACTCGTCTACTACTTACGAGATACGCATTTTTATTAGAACAAGTTCAATTCTCGTCCTCGTCCATTCGTAATCGTTTCCGTCGGTCATCGCCGACGTTTCGTTCCTCCGCCTCCAACACCTTCAGCCGAGAACCACAGATCTCTTGACCATGCAGGACCTAAGAGCGTATTTTGAATTTAGAAATATCTACATGTCGAATACGAATTGCTTGGAATATATGCAGCGAAGACCGTAGAAAGAAAACATCGCCATACCTCAATGGCCTCGTTCGCGCTGCTGATGCTGGCGTATTTCGCGTATCCGCAATTCTTGCCGGGTAACATATATACATCTATGAGGTTTCCAAATCTACAGAATGCATCCTTCATAGCGTAGATTGGCGGTACAGGTGGACCGCATACGATAAAACACCTTTTGGCAACTTCGGCGTCTATACTCGCCATCGGTTGTACCGGTGGTAGTTTCACGGATATATGATCTAAGCCTAAAGTGAGAAACGCAACGATACTTCACGCACAATGTATTATTTCCTCGGCGCACCGAGCGCACTGACGAGGTCGGATTTACTCACTCGGTGCCGTCAGACCCGCAGCTTGGATCAATGATGTGGCTTGAGCAATGGTCTCCGCCAAATGCGCCAGATCCGTCCTTGCGCTAGCGACGCTGCCGGCCGTCGAACCGCCGGGTTTCGACGCGCTTTTCGGTGGCGCGCTCGTCAAGTCTGGCTTGACGATCATCCGATGACCGGGTGGATATTCGAAACCGTGGAACTTCTCGCGCGCGTACGCCGCCGCGCTCGGGTTATTGTATACCACTACCGCTTGGCCGCGTGGCATCCTGTATCTCACGTCGGTTTTCAAGTGACAGTAGTCCATCCCGGGCACTATGTCAAACAGCTTCCACAGCTGATCCTGATTCAGGGCCGGATGCGCGATCACCTGCAGACGCGTGTAACCTTCCGAATTGGAATAGTTAGTGGCGATCTCCAGGCTGATGCTGCTCTTGCCGAAGTTCGAGGAGCCGTAACTGCTGCTGGTACCGTCGTACGTGGCACCGGACAGTCCGTTGTTGTATTTGGCATCGTTGTGATCGGGCTTTGGCTTCTTCGGCTCGGCAAACACCGCCTTGTACTTCCTGTCACACTCCTCGAACGCGCGCGCCGCGCTGGACACCTTCTTGAACTTGACGTAGCCGAAGCCCTTGGACTCGTTCGTACTGCGATCCTTCACAACAGTGGCGTATTCGATCGCGCCGAACTTGGAGAATTCCTGCTGCAGCTCGCTGTCAGTCATTGTTTTTGGCAATACACAGAATAAGCGCACCCACCTCTCCTCTTCGTTCGTCTCTCGCACGGAACCCTGATCCCGACTGCGAAAGTCATTGGAAACGAAAGATTAGATTACAGCCGATTATACATATCGAAGCCAGATATCAAACGGATCAAAAGCGAACGATACGAAAGAGGACGATACTCACTTCGAGGCGATCATCACTTTGATAGGTCTGCCGACGGAGCCCAGCATCTTGCCATTCATCTCCTCCAGAGCAAACGCTGCCTCTGACGTTTTGGAGAACTTGATGTACGTGACACCTGGGGGGATAAACAGCATTAGCAGGGATGCACCGGCGTGCGCCGGAAAGAGAGGCAACGCGCGATGACACCCTTCCCGGACGGAAATAGAGCGAGCCGCGGGTTGAAAGGGAAGAGGCACGCATTTCCTTTTCAACGAGCGAATCTCAAAGTTTATCGATTTTAACTTTTATTCGCGCAGGCAGCGCGGGATCACCTTTATTCTCGCCCGTGTTACGATCCTTAACCACCCAGATGTCCTCGATCTTGCCGAACTTCTCGAACGCCTTCCTGAGGTCGTCCTCCTCGAGGCTCTTGTGGCAGATGACGAAGAGTCGCGAGTTCGGCGGATCGTCGTTCTTGGAACGCAGATCCGTCTGCGAATAATAATCCCGTTCCCTGTGGTCGGCCATTTTCCAAACGATGAACGCGAGCGCTGCCGCGAGCGCGGACTATCTACCGCCGTCTACGGCCCGCAATCGGCCGACGCGCCGACGGTCCGCCGACGGAGGGGTGTCTCTCCCTCCGCCTCCTTGCCCCGCGGCTAATCCACGCAACCGGTATATATCCTTCGAATGAGATTGATATTTATAATTTCGTCTTCTTCAATTTTACGAGAGAAATAATTTAATATAAATCTAAAAATTCTTGTTGTAAGGAGATTGCGAAGGTATAAGTCGCTGAATGTGATTATAGTTGTAACGATGATGAGACGCTGAGAAAAGTACGAGAGACCACCGCGGAGTTCGCCGTAGGACTGCAGAGAATTAAATTTTTAGTTCTTTGCCGCTTACAAGGACAGGTTAGACAAGAGTCAAGCTCTAAATACCCTAATTATCTCGATAGGTTCGTTAACGAAGGAAGAGGAGCAAAAGAAATATTTTTTTCCGTTCCCCGCGATGGCAGGACGGACAAACGCCTGAGGATAAGGGAGAGAAAGAGAGAGAAATGGAGAGAGGGGAGAATCGTAGAAAAGTGCAACCGGCTTGGACTTGCGTGTTTCACGCCTGACATTTAAACGCGGTCCGACGATTCGGAATTTTGTTTGTCTCGCGCGATGTTACCTCGGAGGGAAAAAAAAGCCACGCTCTCTAAAGATCGGAGTCAACGGGAGAGAAACGATTCGATGGCCAATTTCAATTGTTGCCGAGTCGCAAAATCGCAACGATCGAGTCTCGCACGGGGATCTCCTCTCCTGCGGAGTTATGCGGCCGAATGAACTATACATACACTTCTATCGTCGTTTCTCGTATTTTTGGAATTTAACGGAGAAGATCTAATTTTTGACGCTGCCCCGTGTCATCTCATTGCTTATGTAATCGAAATATAAATAAAAACTCAAGTGTACAAAATACGAGATGTAATCGCGTATATAAATAAAAGTTATTAGTTTTATTTGTTTCGATATATAATTACACAATCACTTTATGCGTACATACATAAATCTATGTGTGGCGTTAAATAAAAATACGGCTAATAATATTTCCTGGAAAAAAAAAGCAGCATCAAAGGAAGGATCGAGGTCAACCGGCCTTGTTGAAAAACTCGCATTAAAAAAAAAGGTTTTGCATATACTTAAGACGCGAATTAATAATTCATTAAATCGTGCGTCGAGTTGCGAGCGGCGATTAAAAAAAAAAAATCTCGCGAAATGGCACGTGCGCGAACGAACCACGGGGTCACGAATTTCCCCGTCATTCGCGAAATCGCGTTACGGCAGAGAGCGCGCGCGAAAAATCGGGTTGCGCAAAACTGCATCCCGCCGCCGAGCTCGTGCCGAGCAATTTCGCAAGTAGCGGAGAAAACATCGGCGTGCGATTGAAAGTGTCATGCTCCAATATTTTTCGCGTGCGCGCGTCGAGGAAGAAGAGAAATGCGGTAATGACGCCGCTGCATAATCGGCGTTTCACTAACTCGACCTCGTGGCGCGTCTCCGCTCTCTTCGCGATTTCCCATCTCCGTTATTCTCGCGTCGGTCCTCAGCCAGATGCGGCGGTTCCGCCTCCGGATGATATCGCTGCTGAATGAAAAGAGGGACGGGGGTCCGTAACGCCGCTGTTCGCTATTCGATTATGCGATGAATAATATCGCCGAGCGTACGAGTCGCCTACTCGTCGACATTTATAATCAGGCAACGTCTCTCGCGGATTACGTAACTTCCCCCTACTTCTCCAAGTCGCCGTTTCCTAAAATATACGTGTAACCTGCGTGGAACGTAGTGCGTCGCGCGCATACGAAAGTCGTAATCTCCACGAAATAAACGTCGCAGTCGACGACGTAATAGTATCCTATGGGAAATTTCTAAAAAAAAAATTTTATTATTTATTCTCATATATATTCTTGTCAGATAAAATGTATACAATTTTTCGAATATATTATCGTTAATTAATATCTATAAGCCTCTTTTTTATCACACGCCTCTTTATTTTTATGTTTATCAAAAAACAGAGAGAGCATCCGAAAAGAGAGAATATATATTTTATTAACAATATTTTGTTATATATAATTTCTTTCAATTATAGAATCATTTGAATCGTTTCTTGATCGTGTCACAGCTTTGTAAAATTTATCACATATTGTTCATAATTAATAATTCATAATTTTTGTTTTGAAATTAATTGTATTTATTACACTGTATTGTCGCATTTCTTTGTGAATTTGTACATTATCAGTCGTTATTACCGCGAGATTTGATGAAATTCACGCGTCGTACGTGGAAGCGGATACTTTCCCGCCATGTCCGGTCCAGTTCGTGTGGACAAACTTTCCTTCCTGACCGAGCAGCTCGTACGTGTGAGCGCCGAAGTAATCTCGTTGGGCCTGCAGCAGATTCGCCGGTAATCGAGCGGTTCTGAATCCGTCGTAGAAGGCCAAAGCCGTCGATAGAGCAGGAGTCGGTATGCCCATCGTCACGGCGGCGCTCACCACTGTTCTGGCACTCTGATGGCACACATCCATGGCCTTGGCGAAGAAGTCGTCCAGCAATAAGTTGGATAGTTTCGGATTTTTGTCATACGCCGATTTTATATTTCCCAGAAATGCGCTGCAAGGAAATTCCACAATTTTTTAAAATGCAATATGCATGTCTAAAAAACGTCTTTGAGATGCTTTGACACGTGACTATGACTTTTCTCAGATACATGCGATATTGGAATGTTACATCTATTTAATAAAATATATGATAGGCTTATTATAGTATATCTTTTTATTTATTTTTTTTTTTTTACTGACACATGGCTTCGTGCAAAAGCAATCGACTTGTAGTCCCGATCCTCATCATGTACGTCCCGATTTTAAGTGAACTCATAATAACTCATTTAATTAGCATTTGAAAGAAACGAAAGCTATTTTGTAAGTCTAGTGTCTATGACACTAGATGCGAAGTACCTCTGAGAAATATTCTATAGCCTTGACACTTATATTTCTTTGCCACTCGTTTTAAAAGGAAATGTAGGTCACAAAGGATTGGCATAACATTGATGTAACTAGATGAATTTGAAAGCCACATAAATTTTCAGCCATCTTACCTTCTTATAATACATCCACCGCGCCACATCAATGCTATTCCACCGTAATTCAAGTTCCAATTGTGGACTTTGGCGGCTTCTCTTAACAGCATGAAGCCTTGCGCGTACGAGATAATTTTTGCAGCGTACAGAGCCTTTCTTAAGTGCTCGAGGAACTGTTTTTTATCGCCTTTGTATACCGGATCCGGGCCGGACAATACTGCGCTTGCCTCCACGCGTTCATTCTTCAGCGCGGACAGACATCTAGAGAAGACCGACTCGCCGATCAGCGTGACCGGCACGCCGTAATCTAATGCAGCGATCGCCGTCCACTTGCCGGTGCCTTTCTGGCCGGCGGTATCCCTGATGCGCTCGAGCAAGTAGCCCTTCTCGTCTTTGTACTTGAGGATGTCTCGTGTGATCTCGATCAGAAACGAATCCAGTTCGCTTCTGTTCCACTCGTCGAACACTGTGCTCATTTCCTTCTGCGTGAGCTGTAGGCCGCTTCGCATCAGGTGATAAGCCTCACAGATGATCTGCATGTCGCCGTATTCGATGCCGTTGTGCACCATCTTGACGAAATGTCCTGCACCGGTTTCACCTACCCAGTCGCAGCATGGCTCCCCATTAGCTTTCGCGCTTATTGACTAAAAGATATCACAATTTTGTATCGTGTTTTGTAAATTCTTGTTAAATAACGATAGGCCATACTTGGAAGATGGATTTGATGTGTGGCCATGCTTCGGGATTGCCACCAGGCATCAAGGACGGTCCGTATCTGGCGCCATCCTCGCCTCCGCTGACTCCGCTGCCAACAAAGAGAATTCCTTTTTGTTCTAGATCCTTGGTACGTCTCTCGGTATCTTGATACTCCGAGTTGCCACCGTCGATGATAATATCGCCAGGGGAGAGAAGAGGCACCAATTGTTCAATAAAGGCATCCACGGCTGGGCCAGCTTTTATCAGAGCAAATTATATTGTTACAATTATAGTTATAGATCTTTAATTGTGGTAACAAATGAAGCTTGCCTTTAACCAACAACATCACTCTCCTTGGGCTCTTCAATGTACCGACCATCTCTTTCAAGCTGTAAGCACCGATAACTTTTGTACCCTTAGCTTCATTCTCGAGGAAAGACTTGACTTTGTCTACCGTACGATTATATGCACATACGACGAAGCCATGATCGTTCATGTTCAGAATTAAATTCTGTCCCATTACCGCTAAGCCGATGAGGGCGATATCCGCTACCCTGGAAGACATAAAAAGTTAGTGCAAAATTCACCAAAAAAAACGAAATTCCATCTTATTCTTCTTTCATCTGTCTGTACTGTTCAATACGATTCATTTACAAAATGACAATATTTGTTCAGTGTTTCTGCTGGCGCTTTCCAAATGAACTTAATGCGGACATAGCGGAAGAATACTCACGGAGTGCTCATATTTGCAGACAGTTCACGGGCGTGATCGACGATGAAAAATTTGGATGAACGTGCACGTGAGGCTTGCTGCGACAAACGCGGCTGAAGCAACAAGTGGTCGCTGTTCGGACGAAGGACACACGGTTCAAGTGACGTGCGTCAGCCGACGAATTACGAGCCAATCGCGATGCTCGAGACCACGTCGCCCGTTCCAAAAGAACGTATAACAATGATGCAGCGTTAATACGCACCACGTGGACTTCTAATCTGCGATTTCGTGACCATACGCCGAATGTTCCTCGAAACATTCTTTCGAAGCCAAAGACATAAAGGTCTTTGATCAAATGTAACGACATGATTCTTCTCGGAACGTCGAAAATAATTTTCCACAATACTGCCGGCTTCTCGAATTTCTTGTTGCATTTCTAGAGGAAATAATTCCCGAATGGCCGACGAGATAATATTCCCTCAGAACGTTTTCGAAAACGAAAAGACTGCAATAAGAAATTGTATTCTTTATCGAAAAAATAGCCGGACTCTTGAAAAGCTTTAGAAATGACGATAATCGAATTACGTGTCCCTTAAAAATCATCGAAGTTATCGAGGGAATACATGAATGATTGTGTTCGAATTCGAGCGTACTACCATTACTATCAGTGTACTATTGTACAATTCTTTATTTTGTTTCTTTTTCAGCAAAACTTGCAAGCTTATCGTTCTTTATCGTCTAATGGACGATAAAGAGCGATAGTAGACACAAATAGCAAACTTCAGGGGCGAACGATCTCAATGAGACTGCAATTAACTTAACATTTCTATATCTGTAATAAAATATCAAATAGTTATAAAATCTTATGAATTAATCGCGTCATAATCAATCATAATCAATTAAATTGACCGGCATCGAAAATCCTGCCAGAATTCTACATCAATTGTAGCGCCGTCAGCAGCAAAAACCAAAATTATCGACGGTGCCGAGCGCCATCTAGTGTTAGCGGAGCCAAGCGCCACACGACGTCGCCGAACGTTACCGAGATTTGCCGAGCGCAGCAGCGCCCCGCTCGGGGCGTGCAGACACTCGCGATGCGACCAGTGCTGGCTGGGTGCAAGTGGTGCAGCATGTCGTGCTTCGCTAGATCGAATTAGACAGGCTGTTCGCGTATCCCGCCGATTTCTCGCCTATTCCTCGCACGTCGCAGCCCGAGCCGTTATCGCGATCGTATTCGCGTATCGTCAGCGTTCGCGTCGACGTCCCGGCGCGATAATGACGTCGATTTGCGAGCCGACGTCGCGCGTAAACGACATTTTGTCATCGCGAACGTAACCCCTTCCGAGGGACAATGGACCGCCCTGTTACCGAGACATTCTCCTAACTGCGAGGGAGACGGTGAGTTTGTGACGTCGGACAGATTATATTCGGTTGATCCCGGCCGACTGATCAACATGGGACTACTGTTCGCGAAGCTGTGGAGCCTCTTCGGCAACGAAGGTAAATACCGTGATTCATCACTCGTCCTATCCCTCCGCTCCCTTTGTGCCCGATCATTGTGTACGTTTGTGATAACAAGGTATTCATTGTCCGATTGCCAATCATCGGCGATCTTTGTTTACCAATTTAATCGAAAGATTCGATCACTCGGACGTTAAACTCATTATGATGGGGAAATGCTTTGGGCTTACAACAAAATGAAATTGTGTTATCTCAAACGTTTTCTCTTTGAGTCGTCAATTTTGTCGAGAATCTGACGTGGAGCAGCATGACTTGGTGAATCGGATGACATACTCGCTGGAAATTCTATGGGTCTACATATTGGCCTACTTTCTCTAATCTGTTAACATATGCTACTAAATAACATTCTCTTAATATCAATTGTCTCCTGAATTTAAATTGTCAACTTGCAATTACATCCTAATTTGATTCACTTCCATCAGATTATATTGCTTTATATTTTGAAGGAAACAAAATTTAAATTAGAATCTTGGTTTGTATTTTTGTAGAAATGCAAACAAGAATTTCTTATATAAAAACTTATATATATCTTATTTAATGTCATGTTACAAAATTTTTACTATGAAATTTATTGGAATAATGTTGTGAGCTATTAACTGTTAATTTGTAATTATATCCGTCAATACATGACATTGATTATAAATTTTTGACAAGTTGTCTTAGTTGTTATAATTATTTATAAAAATTTTTTTGCTTTCAGAGCATAAAATAGTTATGGTTGGTTTGGACAATGCCGGTAAGACAACGATATTGTATCAATTTCTGATGAACGAGGTTGTCCATACGTCTCCGACTATCGGGTCTAACGTAGAGGAAGTTGTCTGGAAGAACATTCATTTTATCATGTGGGATCTAGGTGGTCAGCAGAGTCTGAGAGCTGCCTGGTCTACTTATTACACAAACACAGAGTTTATCATTATGGTCATAGATAGCACCGACCGAGAGAGGCTTGGCATGATTAGGGAAGAACTCTATTCCATGCTGAATCATGAGGAGTTAAGCAAGGCCAACGTTCTGGTCTATGCCAACAAGCAAGATTTGAAGGGCAGCATGACTGCGGCCGAGATTTCAAGACAATTGGATCTGACATCTATTAAAAAACACCAATGGCATATACAAAGCTGTTGCGCCCTCACGGGAGAGGGGTAAGAGCGTTAGTGTTCTATGCGATTGTGCACAAAGAGAATTAAGATCTAAAATAAACTGATAATAAAAAAATGTTTCAGATTGTATCAGGGGCTGGAGTGGATCGTCGGACGTTTAAAAAAGACATGACGTACATGAGAGTTGTTTATAAGTCTAACGAATAATCCAAAATGTAAAATATGTTATTGAGCTAAGTTAGTCCTGGTTACACACTTTGACGGTTATACGAAAAAAGAAAGCAGCGTGGGCTGTCGCATTTTGTTAGTCATTATTTAAATCTGGTATGACCTTCAAAGTGCATAAAATTGCTGCAGTAAACACTTAAACAACGTGGTGGACGGGTAAATCTGTTCTTTAGCTATTAATTACGCTGACTGTGCAATAAGAAAAAAAGTTTGGTATTACTATTCGTGATGTAATAATAAACCTTAACTACATCATTTGCAATGATCAGTACTGAGGTAAGAAAAGAATAAAGATAAGCGAAAGTGTACAAAACAAGAGATTAAGCACGTGTTAAAACAAGATAACTATTTTTTGCGTATATATAAATGTGTACCTATCATTTTTAATCATTATAGTTAAATAATCATTAAACAGCGACAAATATATAGTTTAATCTATTAAGAACGTTATCGAACGTTATCGTTGTTTATGTTATCATTTGCACGATAAGAGAGATTTCTTATCCCGTCCACCTACAGTAAAATTCTGCAGTAAAACAGGCAGTTAAAATAGATGGAGGAAGGCCACACTCGTTATTTGTATTCAGTTGATATATAAGAGCATCTATGTACATAGTTTTTTATACTTCTCATTAAGAGAGCGAGCTCTGTAAAAAGGGAAGAAACATAATACCAGACGAGAGAGAGAGAGAGTGCAGATCTTGCATTTTCCGTACGTGAGCAGATTCACAGCGAGATAATCCGATTGAGGAAAATCTCTCAAGGAAGAATATGAACTGCTCTGTGATACGTGAATTCAATTCTGAGACAGTTGTTTGTCGACTAAATCACGTAATAGATAGGACTTACATGACACGCGAAAAAAAAACAACGAAGAATCAGCAGATAGTCTGATGAAGTTCGATGGAAGGTTGATATCTTTCAGCATGCGACATACGTAATATCGCGACAGGTGAATGGGAGCTTTAAATCAAAAACTCGCCTATTGTCTCACTGATTCGCTTGACAATTTCAATCGCTTTATTTTTCTTAGCAGTGAAGAATAATATTTAATATATCTAATTATCGATATAGTTCATTGCTGTAATTGTTCTAAATGACGTTATTGTCTAATCTAGGGCGCGAATTTTTAGTTAAGGAACGTATCTTCTGATTCCATTCACCTGTGGTTACTGTCTGCCGCCCAGGATGATGGATGTAAGGGCGAAAGTTTGACACAAAGGAGTCACCTTGTCTTCAACTCTAACAGCTGTCTCGTGTTTGCTTTATTTAAATTGTAAATGTAACGTCTATCTTTTATGTTAAATACTCCAGTAAGTATAATATTAGTTATCATAGCTTTCAAAAAAAAGAAATTATCAATGTGTGCTCTAAAAGATTAATGGGGTACACGTAAAGATTACTGTACAGGCGTTGTTAACATCATCGCGCGGTGGGAATGCCGTCTAATGCCAGAGTGAGATCCTAACACTTAAAAGTTAACGCTAGTTTTCTCATATTGAGAAACGGATTTCTTAAATGTTGAGGACAGAGTTGTATCTCCCGTGTACATTATCGTTTGCTCCTTGAAATTCTATACGGAATACTATGCCGAATCTACACTCGTCAAATTTATCCACGGACGCGTCCATCTTCTCTATTTAACTGTAATTGTGTAAAAAATAAATCTCTGGAATGTAAAGTACAAGACGTAGGTTGTTTTAACGCAATGATGTTGGCGGAATTAGCACATGCGTGAAAAGCGATTCGTGCTGGTTTTGCAAATTCTACACGATCCGATCTGTCGAGACTATCGAAATAATGATTACGAAAATCGATCATTTCCGACTTATTGGTCTCTAATATAATTGTATAAATATAAACCAGGAAATCCTGTACGACTTTATTGAATAATAACAAAGGCTAAAAAGGCTGAGATGTCAAATTAAAAATCAGTTTCTGTCAATAATATACGCATCTACTCTACTTTTATCTACCACGATAATAATTCCATCCTACTTCCTAATTCTCATAATTTACACTTCTGTAAATGCATATAATAAATTTTTATTGTCTTTCGATTAAGCACATTTCGCGTTCGGTGTAAAATTTATAACACCTTGTTGAATATCTTCAAAAGCTCATTAAAAATTTTATTTAAAGCTTTTTTCGATAGAATATTCAGCGATATCGCAGGTTTTCGGAGTTATGCATATTCAGATAAGCGATACATTTGCGATGCTCTATGAATCCTAAGTCCCGAAGAGGGAAAGATTTGCTAGTCACGGTTGCCTTTTGATTCATTTATTTTCACATTCGTTATAAATAAGATATGCACACATTCATTCATTCTTCTAACAGTGGGTCCACCACTGGTCATGTTCCTTAATTTTACATTGAATCGCGGTGGTTTCTCTCGTCATGATACGATCGAATAGATCGTCCGACGAGACTATAAACGCTATTTTTAAGTATTTGATCACTCTCTGCGTCATTGCTCGCTGTTAAGTATTCCACAACTATTGCAACTCGCGCACAGCAACAGCATTTATTTTGCCATTCAAAAACAATCAGAAAAAACTTCCCGGAGGGAGGTGGGACAGTAAAATAACGAGGGAGATCTTTGTCTGAGCTAATTGGCACGTTCACCTTTTGGCTTTCCGTTGCCGACTATTGCCTTTAAAAGCTATCCTCTAATAACGAAAATTCGATACTATTTCTGCCGCTGGAAAATCCGATAAATTTCCTAAAGAAATAAAGAAATCCATCCGATCGAAAAGGAAATTTGTAATACCTGGGCAGTGCATTTCTCGTGACGAGGCAAGACAACGTTACGGTTTCTAATTCATATTTCCACATTGCACATCCTGAACGATGCAAAAGTGCCAGAGACACTAAAAAATTAATCGTCGGAATGACGCCTGATCTGAATTAGACTATCTTCTAGACGCCTCGATAATGTTTCTTGAACGTTTATGTTGACTTATGTAATGAATCTAAATTTCAAGTCGCTATTTTCCATTGCCTTTATGTCGCTGAGCTAACACGTTGATTATCGCCGTAGATTTTGCGCCGTTTTCTTCTTTTTAGCTTTAGTCAACGTGTTGCGTTATATTGAGCGATGACTTTATTTACAATAATTATTTTACCTATTTCTCACGCGATTCTCTATTTTATGTGTGGGTGTTTCTACAAATAACAGATTTTAGAAGATATCTTTTAGACATCTGAAAGACATTCAGAGACATCTAAAAATCTTAATACGAAGATTCATAATCGGTTTTTATATTTAAGACCTTAAATACAGTTTTAAAATATCATAAGCCAATCATAGAGATGTAGCATCTTAAGACTTTACTTAAAACGGTCTTAAAATAAGAACGGATTATGAATACCAGCCTTAGACGTCTAAAAGCCAGCCTCTGAATTTTTTGCGTTTTTGTTTTGGGTTCCTCGCAATTTTTTTGGCAGTTCTCTATTGGACCAATCTACGTTTCCACTTATATAAGCAGCTACGTTGCGAGAACACCCGTTTAGTAAGCCTATCCCTGCAATTGATACTTAAGAATCATGCACTTGAAACAATCATATTACGGTATATTATCAATTATATCATTCGTAATTAATTAATGCGTCTGCTTGTTGTCGTACATATTCGAAAGTATCGACAGCAGAAAGAGAATTAATGTGAACTCCGCCTCGTTGACGTGAGATATTGATGTGTCTGCTCTTAATAATTCTACATTTAGATAATACATTATTAGACATTAATTATTTGTCGTGTTTAATACCTAGCCTTGTATCGCTTTTATTCTCTCACTCTCACGCTCTTTCGCTCTCTCTCATTCGCACTCTCGTTTGCTCGATAAGGCGCGGGCTCATTGAGGTGTCTCCTTCGAGATTGGTATCAAAATGATATCAAAGTTCGCCGCGGCCGATACTCAAACAATGTCGAGATCGGGACGACGAGATTCCGAGGTGACGTTAATAATCGATCGTTGATCCAGTGAGAGATGGTCCTTAAGCCTTGACTGCCTTCATGAGAAGATCGGTGCTGAGGGACTTAGGCCTCTCGATAGGCAATCCTAAGGCACGGTCCCAAACGAGAGAGGCGAGCACGCCCAACGCGCGCGATACACCGAACAGGACCGTATAGTAGTTCATCTCTTTCATGCCGTAGTACTGCAGCAGCACACCCGAGTGCGCGTCCACGTTCGGCCACGGGTTCTTCACCTTGCCGGTCTCCAACAAGATCGGCGGCACCACCTTGTATACTTGCGCAACGAGCTGTAAAGGAGAAAACATTGACACTGACATTGATATTAAAATTTTATGTAAATTTTATTTAAAATTAAATCAGATGAATGCTAATTTAATCCTGAATAGAGTGTGGCTACACACTAAAGAAAAGCACAACGATGAAAAGAATTAAATATTCCAAGAAATCTGAAGTTAATTTTTTTTTTCAATTTTTATAGCAATATTTTTAAAGAAGCGAATTAATTAATTCAATTTTTTTTTTTCATTTCAAGAATAAAATCTTTTTATTAGAACACTATGTAACAGAAAACGTAATTTACCTTGAACAACGGATCATCCGGCAAATGTTTCAGCGCGAACTCTCTCTGGCAAGTGTACCTGGGATCAGTCTTCCTGAGAACAGCGTGTCCGTAGCCAGGCACGACCTGGCCGCTCTTCAGTGTGTTCCAGATGAACTCCTTGAGTTTGTCATCACTCGGACTGTCGCCGACCTGACCACGCAGCTTCTCCAGCCACACCAAGACTTCTTGATTGGCCAAACCATGCAGTGGTCCAGCCAGACCATTCATACCGGCGGCAAAGGATAGATACGGATCCGATAAAGCGGATCCTACCAAGTGGGTAGTGTGAGCGGACACGTTACCACCCTCGTGATCCGAATGGATCGTCAGGTAGAGACGCATCAGTTCGATAAACTGCGGGTTGTCATAACCGAGCATATTGGCGAAATTCCAGGACCAGTCTTTGCCGGCGTCGACGGAGCCTAGACCCTTGCCACTCTTGTAGATGTTGCGATAAATGGTGGCGGCCACCACCGGCAGCTTGGCGATTAGATTCATCGAGTCCTCGTACACAGTTTCCCAGTATTTGCTCTTGTGCACGCCCTTGTTGTACGCTTTGACAAATTCGCTCTCGCTGTTCAGCAGCGTGATCGCCGCGGAGAACTGCGTCATCGGATGTAGGGTCTTGGGGAAGTTGTTGAGGGCCTTGACCACGTGCTCGGGCAACGAGCTCCTAGTTGCCCATTCCTGCGAGATAGCTTTCACCTGCGCGTCCGTAGGCACGTCACCGGTGATCAATAACCAGAAGAGACCCTCCGGGAGCGGCTCCGCGCCGCCAGCCGCCTTCGGCAGGAGTTTCTGGCACTCGGGAATCGACTTACCGCGGAAGCGGATACCCTCCTCCGGATCCAGTACCGACGGCTCCCACACGAGACCCTTGATGCCGCGCATGCCGCCGTACATCTGCATTCGAAGCAAAGCAAGTTAGATGGCTAAGTCGAATAAAATAAAAATAATATTATTATTGCAAGAATTATTTAGGCCTTATGAATTATTAGCACAGACTTTTCTTGGCTGCTTAAATCCTCTAGACTTCTTAACTTTATTCTAATTAATTTCAATAATACTAATATAATCATGAAAGATTAGTTTCAAATTTATTTATTAATATCCAAATTTCTGAATAATTTCATTCAAGAGTATTGTTATATTTTTGTCAATTAACGATAATGATTAACATTAACTAACGCTAACGCTGAGTTAAGTTAAGTATTTAAAGAATAGCATTGCAGCCATTAATTAATCATGTAATAGGTAAAAATAGACACACACAGAGACCGATGAATGAGGTCTTCATGCGCGACAAATGAGATCGTCACATGCAAGGCGCTTTCGATAACGATTAATCGTCTCGCGCTGCATTCTCCGATAGCCGATAGTCGGCGAAAAAAAATACGTTGCTTATTGACATTCGCATGTGATGATCAGAAACTATTAACGTGCATTACGATTATCATGATCACATAGCAAGCACGCGTGGCCTTATCAAGTCGCGTATCATCCGGCTGGTAACGAATGTAACTCGTTCTATCCTCCTCCTCCGTCCAATCTCATCGGTCCAATTCACGATTATTATAATTGTTAATTGATAATTGCGAATATCTTATCACTGCGATATACAGCTAAAGTCAATGGCGATAAAAAAAGAATTTAATTGAAGACAGTAATATGTGCAAGCCTCTTTCTCACATCTCGAGAAATAAGATTTTATTTTAAAAAATTCTCTCTGAAAATCTCTCTTGAAAATAATTGAAATAATTAAAATTGGACTATTCTATTTTACGAATAAAAGGATTCGTTAATGTAGGGAGAATGCGACAAAGTGCGTACCATGTCGACGGTGACTTCTCCGACTTTGGTGGATCCATGGTTTTTACGGAAGGCTTTGACCCGCTCCTGTTCCTTCGGGATCCTGTCAGTGAGAACCTTCTTGAGATCCGTGGACGCATCAGTGAGTTGCCGCACGAAGATCGTCGACGTTATTTTCTGAAAAAAAAAAAGAAGAATTATAATTATAGCTGCTGAAAATAACGCAAAATGCAGAATCAAAAACCAGTAATCTCAGGAGTAAGTACAGATAAAAGTTGCTCGAACATATTAATACGGTAAAACATAATAAATACGGTAAAAATTGTGTGTTTTTTTTGTTTTTTGTACAATTTGTATAATTATATCAAGTTGAAAAAAAT
>JANQDE010000008.1:163271-285475 GCA_037157785.1 Cephalotes varians
GGAAGTAATTAAAAAAAAAAAAACATTTTGTTGAATAAAATTTTACACATTTTTAAAACTTGTCTTTGAATTCCTTTAGAAAAGAAACGCAAAGATTTTTTGTTCAACTTATAACAAATTAAATTATACAATTTCTGTTTGTTCTCCATGTCATATTAATAGGCTTGACATTTAAAATAAATGCAACTTTCTCGATTTCTTTTTCTTATAAGTTATTCTCCAGACGATAAGTTATTTCACGAACTCCTGGCAATTTCTTTTGTGTGTTTTTTTTTTGTTTTTGATTCTCTCGCTAAACATCCATGCGTGACATACGCATTGTGCAAAGAATCGTCACGGAAGACACATGTGGATTACGTAAAAATAACAAACTGTTAACCATTGTCAAAGCTGCACGCGCGAGTGCTCGTTAGAAAATTCTTATTGACAAATTATGATTTCGTAACGCAAGGACGACAGGAAACGAATTCTCGAAAATGGTCGCAAGTTTTTCCACGCAACCGTCTCGTGTGATTTACAGTATATGATTCACGGTATATAATTATAACATTTTAGCGACAGATTTAATATTTTACTCTGGAAAAGATGCTATTCATATTCTTATACATTTATTTGTCTAAGAATTTAAGTATTTAAGAATGAAAATTTAATCGGAATGAAAGTTGGAATTATTGAAAAATGATTTTCAAAATTTTTCTAATAATTTCTAATCGATCCAGCCAGTTGAATCTAAAGACGATTTGAGAATGGGCAATATTTATGTTTACATGCGGCATGTTCCTACAGAATTATACGACTTATACGAACAATACATCTTCTCTTATTAAACTCTTAATTGACTCTTGTGTGCGACGAGGCAAAAAAAAAAAAATTCGTAATCGTTTCTCATCTCTCGACACGCACCATCGAACGTCATGAGAAACGTCAGATAAGAACGAGATCGCAAGGTCTCGAGGTCATTATCAAACAGAGTGTGTCGCTCACGGAAACGCATCGAGAAGAATTAATCCTCCACGATTACTCATTCTCTACGAAGGATAACGATAAATAATTTATCGTCTTTAGTACGATAAATGCCTTAATTTAGACCGAACTTGACCGGATCTTGGAGTTGAAATGAGATTCGGATGTCGCTCCGAGTCTTGATGTCGCGATTACAACAAAATAAATCGACGGTAACACGACAATGACGTATAGCGGTGACAGCGGTAAAACGGATCCAGCTGTGAAACGAAAATTGCAGCTGTGGCTGATAAGCGGGGTGCGATACGTGACAGAAATATTTAGGCTCTTGAACGGAGGAAAGGAAGATCGGCTTCGTAATCGCGAATGTGGGAAGGCACGCGCGTGCGGGTGCGTGGACACTGGCGGGCCACGTGACTCCGGATTACGTTCGTCAGATACGAAGTTGCTTAATTCTATCTTTTTCCTCAAGTCAAGCGAAGTGAAAGTCGCGTGATCCCATGCACACATCTCCGGAGCCCGCTTATCTTTGAACAGTGTCGGATGCGATGCAGCCGGAAAGCAGAACTCTTTCTGACGGCGCGACGCGACACGGCTTCATCCGCGGACGTGCAAATAAACACGTGACGTGACACTTCACGAATAATTAAACCGAGGTGAAGAGCGAAGTCAATATTGAAGACGAAAATATCGACGAGCCGCGACGAGTTCGAAATAATAAATCTTTGATTAATTAGAATCTTAATTTGGGCACAGAATAAACTTGGATATTTTTAATGACAGATTAAAGAATCCAAAAAATTGTTAATTTCGATTAGCGGATATCTTTGTCTTTAATTCACACAGAGAGAAAAAGAAAAAGAGAGAGAGAGAGAGAGAGAAAGAACAGAAAAGCCCTGTTATGTTTTTTGCAATAGTGAAATATCCGAGATATTTAACTAAACAAAGTAAGTAGCTAGCTTACTATTATAGAAAAATAATAAAATAATAAAAATAATAAAAATAATAAAAAAAGATTCTGTAAATTCAGACTTTATATTTTAATTTATCTCTGACGTTGATTACTAATCAGTTTATTAATTATTAATTTTTGTTTGTCTTTGAAGTATCGTTAAATAAATTATCGGATAAAATACCAGATACGGTTAGTAGACGTTCAAAATTAAACTGTCACCCTAAAAGTCTGTAAAAATTGTCGATATGTATTTTTCTTCGAGACAAATAACATTAGAGATTACTAGAAAGCCATAAATTAACTTTTTCAATAATTTCTTCCTTTCAAAATTATTGTGCTAGATAGCTGCTCAGCAAAGTATTATATTACACAGCAAAACACGATGATAAGACAAAAAAAATGACAAATTATTTTTAAAAATTAAGCTGCACGGAGAAATGTTTAAGAATGCAAATTTACGCAAAGTGTGACGACAAAGGTAAAAGATAAATAGCGTGAAGAAAAAAATAACGTAAACATATCGAGATTTTTGGATGAGTTTAAATTAAAATATTATGATATTTAATAATTGTATAATATAATAATGTGCATAATATAATTAATATATGATATAATAATTATATATATATATATATATAATTATTATATTACGTAATATAATAATTAATCAAATCCGAAATATAAAAAACTTTTTCTTCTTTTTCTTTATTGGGAAAAGAATATATTCCTAGATTTATATAAAGAAAAAAAACGAGAAACATGGTGACGTCGCATATCATAATGCACCTTTAAATTCGAGAGACTCGGTTCAAAGATCGTTTTCTTGTCGTACGCTCTTATCATCGTGTACTCGATAGCGCACGTACCACGTTATTTTTTACGTAAACGCATGATAACACGATTACGTACTGGGGCAATTTGCTTGACGTGATGCTTGCATTTGAATGCAATCTATTAACGATATTGACTTATGCGCGAATCGTGCCCTTTTGTCGGGATCCGTTGCGAATCTCATGAGGTAATTTCGGTCAACGTTGAAAAAATAGAAATTTGAAAAAAAAACTTCGTCAAGGTGATAATTGAGAAAGCTACCTGATGTATGATTCGAAACTATATTTCCAGTTTCTAAATACCCTGTCCAGTTTCCAATATAATTTGATTTGTTTAAAAAAAGCTCATGCGATACAAATATGCCAATGATAATATTTTTGCCAAGCATTGTTGTTGGACAGAACGCGAAATTTGGGCAGCGAGCCAATGGCACGGCTAAAAATAAAAAGGACTTCGACTTGACGTGCAATTCGAGTTACCGCGAGCGATGATAAGAGAATCGATGCCAAAGTGTCGGAAAAATTCTAGTCGCTTCCGCAAGAATACAACGATTCTTTGTATATTTCCAGAAGTATGTGTCGTTTATATCTTCAAGAAAAATTTAGAAGCATGAAGAAAATAATACAACAGAAATAATAATTTTTATCGTCCGCGATAATCTCGATCGCGCAGTTATAATTATCTCAATTTTTAATTAGCGAAGAGCACTATTCGAGAGCACGTCAGAAATAACAGCGTAACTTCCTGTGAATCGAGAACTGTTGATCGACTTATCAAGATTCGATTCTACGGATAACACTTGAAGTCGCAGATCGATTGAATGATAAAGAACGCCCGGTCTTCGAGGGTCAATCACGCATGCGGCAAATGCGATTAACCCTTTAAAATATGCGTTTAACCAGCTCAATTCCGCGGAGGGACAATTGGTGGTAATCATATTAAGAGAGACCAACGTATCCGCGACGTTTAAGTATGTAGAAATAGACCGAGGCTCGCGAACTGACTTGTCACCCTCTTGCAGATCGCAATCGCGAAATGCGAGATCGGTATCAGGTTTAAAGCCTGCGAGCAACAGGCAGCGGTACCGATGTTTATCGGAGGATATAGAATTGACTTTCGCATATCAAAATGCCGCACAGTTCGTTTTTCAATAACAGGCTCCGATCGCGAGCGTGCGAAAGACGTTATACAAATCAGTTGAAACAATATAATTTTGTTACCATTTTGTGCAGGCAACGTGACGTAACGTGTAGCAATAAACAATGAAATTATTAGTGAAATATGAGGATGCGCAGAATAATAGCAGCTGATAAGATTTTCAATGAATCTGAATCTTGTGGCGGCTGATAACAAAGTTTAGTCTTGCGGGGGTAAAGTTCACTGTGTAATTTCTCGCGAATGGTCTTGCATTTATATGACATAATTAGAAATTGTGCGGATTGTACGGACAAGAAGTGACTTTCTTTCGTAATTAGTAATTCTTCAAATAATTTTTCCATCGCGCGCGTGCTTGTATTTTCAAATTACATTTCTGTCGTTGACAATAAAATTGTACATCAAACGATAATAAATGCAAATTTAATTTATTGATCCCTCTTGAAATAATATTAAATTAAATTAATGATTAATAATTAATGATATATGTTAAAGCGACATTAAATATATTTAAAAAATTAATGATATATTCATTGGCTTTCAAATGTCAATCACAGATCGATTACAATAAAAATCGTATCTTAAAACTCTACGCGTATTTTTCGGCAGATTGTATTAATTTTGTAATTATATATATATTGTATAATATAAACGTCGATCATATTAGTGTCACCCAGAAGACGGATGATAAGAGCTTCCGCAAGATTATTATGACCGATAAAATCTCGCACAAGATTTTCCGAATACACTCGTGATAGCACATTCAACGTCATCGACACATGGCAAAAATCGTATTTCGAGCAAAAATAATTTTTCTCGTTTTTGCAAAAAATTACGAGATTTTTAGGAATAATCATCAATAAATTCAATCATATCCCTAAGAAAAGAATTTTTCCTGACATCCCCTGGAAAGGATAAATTCGAGCAGACATATATATTGCATATTGCAGAAGTCTCGACATAGATTTGTGATCTTAAGATATCATAATGATATAGCGAGTGATTCAAATGTCGCTTTAGAAATGTCTGAATAACAAAGGAATGAGATGTTTGTAGAAACGTCTCCTCTCATTCATTATTATGTCAATAAACATACCTGTGTCGATCATGTCAATGTCGACTGACAAACTATACTACGAACTATACTACAAACTATATAGTATATCGACACCTCTATTCTAAGCAAGACCAAGTCAACAAAATCAAACCGGATCTGTATTGGAATATTTAGTACTTATTTTGTACTAAATTGTACCATTAAAGATAATTTTGTGCCATTTCGAAAAAAATCATGGCGCTGTTAGTTTAACAGAGATCGCATGACTATCCGGAACAACCGAGGGCACGAGATAAAATAGATTTTTGGCGGACTCAAGATGAGGGATCGGCCCCTGAAAATGATTATCGTCCTACATGTGCTGATCTATATATTCCTGACTCATATTTGACGTCATTTTATGGGCCCTCACTTTATACCATCAATTCGCATACTCATGTCCGCGATTATCTCCTTTCGCGCATATAAAACCACTTCCGATTGTAAAAATTCAATTGTTGTGGATCGAGATACGTCACCCGCTCTGATAAAGAATATTTCGCACTCTCAATGATAACATATCTCAAGGATAAAATCAACTCGCTTTTCTTCATAGATCAATATCAAGTCCGATAAAAGTAATACGTAAACAATCGGAAAATTCTAATTTATTAGACAATTTTAAACTATTTAAATTACTATCATGACGTTTAACCAAAGCAATTTAACTCTATTCTAAAGATTCCATATAATTGATAATTCCATAATTTCATTCTCTCATAATCGTGCGTGTTATCGGAAAAGACACCCTCTATCTTGTTTTGCTGCCCTGTCACCAATTTTGTCACATGTGTACATGTAAACTACATCCTGCTGTTGGATATCTTTATCGATGGACTTTGGGTGGGACGTCAACAATTTCGCGAAACGATCAGAGCAGACTTGGACGATCGGCGATCGACGTGAGCGCGATTAGATTATGGTAGCAGGGAAAAACCGAACGTGGCGCGGAAGCGCTTTCACAAACACGGACATTATCCTCGGGGAAATCAATATATCCGTTCGCGGGGAACGCTATTTCGGGATTAATTGACCACCGCGCGTTGCTGCATTCTTCATGAAAGCTATACCGATTCTGTTTATCCGAGTGACACGATTGCCCCGTTTTTCCCTTCCCTCGCGAACCCCTTCGTCACAGAATATTAAATCGCTTTCTCGAGGTCGTCAAGAAACGGGAAAGGAATATATCGCGCTTGACACATAGCATCCTATGGAAATTAACTTGCATTAGCATACATTACGTTACTGATAATGTGCGTGCGTTTCACGGCGCAGCGAAACAAATAACAAGAACGATATATCTAAAAAGATAGTTACATACATACTAAATATATATTATCAAAGTGTACAAATGAAGTTCACGAAAATACGTATACGTAAAGCAATATCTCCATAGACCAAAAATAGAAGTCCGCGAATAATTCCCAGCCAGTTACACCACACATTCGTACAAAAAAATCGATCCAAGAACAAAAGTGGAGGCACGCCGAGGTTAACCCCAACCGGTTTGCCGAGCAAGGTCATAGATCTTGTTCAGGTACGAGTTCTTTCCTCGGTACGGATACGCATGTGGCGCGAGACGTTTTCCGTTCGCGTCTTTGAAGAAAATTTGAAGAAATAAGTCGAAAAAGTCTTATCAATTATAAAAGAGTAAAAAGCTCAAGAAGAAAATAGAGATCGTAACAAATAGAACTAAGAAATTCTAACGGTAAAGTAAATTTAAGTTAATTCTGAATAATTACTCAATGCGTTTTATTTAATTCAGTAAAATTCTCAAAGTTCTTTTATTCACGACCCTTTCCTGAACGATCGCGAGTAGAATATCGGTTCGCAGGAAAAGATATTTTCCCACGAGTCTATCGTCTCGAATTCATCTTTTTATTCGTTGGAATTCCTCTTAGCATCGTATTCTAGGCAGCATAGCAATAATGAAGTCTCTTAACTTGTGTTATTATATAATTGTACAAACTCAAACGTTTAATTTGAAAAATTGTCCGCACGCACAGTTACGTCACTGCATATGTGTGTGTGTGTGTGTGTGTGTGTGTGTGCGCGCGCGTGTGTTATGTTCTATGAATGAAATTAGTATTATTGATTTCTTTCTCATAATAAAATTTTAATTGGAGGAATAATCTAATATAACATGCTATATTTACATGTAAATTCTATTATTTATGTGTTAAAAAGATATCATTGTATCGTAGTAGAAAAATATTATTGAGAGTTATTGAGTCTTTTATGTAAAAAATAATAGAATATTGATATGTTATTCAAAATATCTTTGTGACACTTCTGTTCTAATCAATAATAAAGTTTTAAAATAAGAATGAAAGATTAAAACTACATGTACATATCTGATATCAAAACTATATATATATCTGATAAATTCGATAAGGACACTGATTCTGCGGATTATGTTTACGGCTGTTTATCAGATCAATGCGTGTGAACAATACCATATTAATTGCCAGTGAATCATGTATGCCAGATGTGATAACGACACTCGTTATCGCCAATTATGTAATCGATCCGTCTGAAGGGCATTACCAGTTGGAATACACCCATCACAATTATCTAATTCTTCACACGCGCCTTCATATAATCAAATGATGTTAAAATGAACAGATTGTATGTCGCTCTTTTTGCATCGCATTTTGCATGTACATGAAGTATAAATTCACGTCTATCAATCACATCAATATTCTATATCAAATTCTAACTTAAATTTTTCGTATTCCGGAATCGTAATGCAATCGTGTAATGCGAAATTTCAAAGTCATAATTATAATCAACATCGAGAAATTTATTATATGTAATATTATATTTAAAAAGAATTAGATTTTTTTACATTAGAACATGTAATTAAATATTGTAATTAAATATTGAAGTTTATAATTCTATGATCAATTCATCCACTAGAGAAAATTTTAACAAATATAAAGGTTTAAAAAATACATGTAACTAAATGTATTATATAACAAAAGATTATTGAAGCAAGAATGACTATAATGTATGGCGGAATATTATCAGAGAGAGAGAATAATAAATTACACATGCAAAAGTAACAATTGTAAAAAATTGTAAGTTTCGTAACTTTTGAAAAATTCGTCGAGTTACTCTGTAATAATAACGTGATAAAAAATAAAAAGTGACGTAATAAAATACGCATTAGTCATTTGTTTAAATTTGTTTCGTGACAAAATAACATTAGGTAGCAATATAATTTCGATCAGTTCACACTGTCGTAAGTATGCGGACACAATTTTTATCGCGCAAGAGCAGTAAATTACAGAATACTCGCTATTCGGAACGCGTAAATATTTAACTGCCCTTAATAATCAAAGTAAGATAACTTGTCGTTATCTTTGAAAATGAGTTGATACTTTGCATTATAAAAAAAAATTAGGAAAAGCTACTTCAAAATTTTGTAAGGTTACATGTATAAGTACATTGTATATCGATGTGTATACTATTCAATCATAATAAAATTATGATATATACTGAATTACAATAAAATTATAATCAATCATGATAAAATAAAATATTGACCGATTAATAATCCTCAATACAATTTTTTTAATGTACAGGTAAATCAATTTACACGTAGCAAATATTCTTTCTCTCTTTGTTTCTCTAACGCTCTTAATTTCAGAACCGTGACATAACTGAGGTCGTTCAGAATAGCATCATCGTATTCACGTTAATCCCGAATTGTACCGGTTACTATTCGTGATACTCCACAATTAAACTTAACGTGGGTGATTTTAACTGCAGAGTATTTTATTTTGTAAAAAAAGCTTTTTGTCATGGCTCGTCGAGGATATAATAAGATTCTTAAGGAAAAAAGGCCGCCTTGCAAAATATATAATGACAGTGAAATAGGCGTTGACATGGAGTCAGGTCAAGTGGAAGGATCTAATAATAAACGATGGTGCGTTCGGGCTTGAAATGAAAGAATCGCCCCTGAAATAGTTCGTTACGCTATAGGCCATCGTCGGCATTAGGTAACAGGTGAGATGTATGTACAGCCGCACGACAAGAAAATTACGTCAACCCTGCCAAGAATCGTGATATAATAAATTCATCTAGATATCTCCGAGTGTCTCATTAATTCCTCATTTTTCATTTATATATTCAATGATAAATACCGGAAGATGCGATATAATATCGCAATCTTACTATGAATCTATCGTAAGGAAAAAAATATATCTCTGTAAATTCATTTGATTGATGTCCTTAGAATCTCGCGATTTTCCGCGTATACTCTCGATGGCATAAGCCTGGATTTATCTTAAATCTAGAAACCTCTCCGATCGCTCGATCGCTCGTGGGAGTCTCGATCCTCAAAGATGATTTGGCGATCGAGGCAACTTGACCTAGTTGAGACGCCAGATGCGGGACCGGTAGGGTCGTGGATTACGGGGGTAGCAGGACGCAGACGGATTTTCGGCCTCGAAATCGCCGCTAAAATTAGCTCAGCGCCTTGCAAAACCGCTCAATGGACATTCTGCGCCGGCGAAACGAAGGGAAAACCGAATCGAGTACCGCGCTCTTATATGCACGCCACGTGCGTACGTAAGAGCTCTGCTTTACGTGTACGCGCGGCGTTGTGCAACGCCTCGTTGGTATTATTTTCTTATTACGAGAACGGAAAGGCAAAAACCTCGTTTCTCAAGAGATAAAGATCCGCGCGATTGTTACGTCACCTCTGCGCGTCCCGAGAGTTCAAATCTCTCGGATTGTACAAAAAAAAAAGAGAAAACAAGCCTGAAAAATTGAGATTTATCAGCGGCCATATGGGACTTTTTATCGTCACTTAATGCGTGCATCATTAATGAATATTGATTATGAATAACTGGATTATGAAAAATTAGCCGCTTCGAACCGAGATATTGATTCTAATTCAATTAGAATCCGCCGCTCGAAGTCCAGAGCGTCTTCTGTTCTCAAACATGTCGTGACACGTTTGGAGCGTGTTGCGAACTGCGTTGAACAGGCTACATTTTCTACGGTATAAAAAAGCGTGTGGCAGTGTAAAAGCATAAAAATAGTGTAGGGTATAAGTACAAAAATATGAAAAACTTTTCGATACGTCTAAAACGTTCGACTTCCAATAAAGTATTGAATATGGAAAATTGCATTGAATTCAAATCGATTCAGAGATTATCGGCATTATCCTACCAAATGCTCAAAATTATTCCTGAACGGGGACACGTCTTTCCCGAACACCGCGTATAGATTTCATTTTCGCGGAGTCATGCGACGCGTGTAGCAAGACGAATGCACGCGCGAGCTGATTTCGAATGTGCACATTGAAGACGCGTCGGCACCCACTGCGTAATCGCGTGTGGAAATTATTTTCTTTGGGGATTTTCACAAGCTGAGATTTGTGAATCTCTGTCCTCCTTGAGAAAAAGAGAGAAAGACAGGAGAGAAAGAGATTCGGAGCAAGATATTCGAAACCAACACGCAAGTCTCGTTCTCCATTAAATCGTAAAATTGTGCGTTAATTGGAGAAAAAAAAGTCTGACGTCAGTCTTGCGGCGAGGAAGACTCGCTCGTGGATTCAATTATTCTTCTCACGATGGTTTTTTTCACCATCGCGCTAATATAAATCGTCAATTGCGGACCCGATTCCCTTTCTCTCAAAATCTTTCGTCACTGTTGGCGTTCGCGGTTTCCAATGACATGGATAAAATGAGTGGCAAAATGCAACAGCTGACGTTTACATTCTCAATTACGATATGCTTGTATCGGCAAAGCGCTGGTATTCCGCTAAAATGCACGTTACGCAAGAACCGTAATTAACGCCGCTCAATTTGTCAATAATTAATTTCGAATTGAACATATAGCTTTAGAGACTCGCGGATGCAAATCGTTCCTACGCAATCTCTGAGATCATCAGTCGAAGAGACCGCTTTAAAAGACTATCAGGTGGAAGCAATCAGAGTATCGTAATGCGTATATTAATCAAACTCAAAGATCTAGCTATTTAATCTTTTTTTAACTGTGCTACCATCTCATTAACATATTTCGACTCTATTATTTCTCCGTATCTGAATATAAAATATGTTAAGACAAATACATATACATAGTGTGTAATATACATAATGTGTAATATTTTTATTCGTTTATATTCATTTTATTAAATATATCCCATTACGTATAATTTCTCTACATTTGAATGTAAAACATACTAAGGTACAAATATATAATGCATAAAATATTTCTTATGCTCATTTATATTCACTTTATTGAATATATTATGCTACACGCCTATAGCGGAATATAATGTTAATTATACTAAGAGGAAACTTCAATTCCTGTTACTTTGTAGAATATTTATTGCGAGATTTCCTTCTGTATAATGCATTATTTAAAAACAGGAAAAAACTGGCTTCAAACTCAAACAAAAGGCTGAAAAAAACGTTTACGGATATCTGAATATCAGAATCCATTTTCGTGAATGAATCTGTGAACCGAAAAAAGTCGATCTCAGGATGTTTCCGGATCGATTCGATGCGCTGGTAAACGCAATGCATTTTACGCGCACGCGATGCGTCACCGAGCGCACCGCTGGAGCTTCGCGAAGACGCGTGGCATCGACTGGCCGCGGATCGATCGGCTTAAATGCTTAAAAGGAGCAGGGGAATCCGATCCTTATGCAACTCTCTTTCCCCAGAACCTCGATGTCGAATTCAGTGCCGGGGTCTTCGACAGACTTCTCTTTTCCAAAAAAGGAAAATTCCTCGAGGAACGTATGTCGAGGTTTTCTGGGACACCGTGTACATGAGATAATTCGATACGTCGACGGACCTTTCTAAAAAATCCACTGTCGACGAGCAATGAAAAAACGCGCTTTGACGAATTATTTTCTTCCCGTTGTCGGCTCTCTACCTGCGTAGGTCGAGATACACGCGTAATATGCACGCAGGACATATTTAAGCGGAAATATACGCGAATGTATATCGAGAGAGAGAGGGGGGGGGGAGAGAAAGAATTCCCATTTAAAGGAATTTTAATATAGGTAAATTTAGTTATTTTAACAGACTCATTCTAAAGCCGATATTGATAACAATCTGTTAATGATATTCCTGCAAGGTCACGCACACGCGTTTAACCGCAATTTGTCCCCCCTCTCGCTCCCCCCCCGAAAACGAAAGGTCTACGATTCCACGGTGAAGAGTCCTCGCTCGCACACAATGACTGATCGACACATTCACTCGATCAAACTCACGCACGTGAATGCCTTTTCTAAAACCGTTCGATCTCGTTCGAAGGACCATCGATCGCGGTCGCTCGATCGTCTCTCTCCATCGACGAATTCGGAAACCCACCCGCTCGTTCTTCCGCGGGACGGGAGGGTTCCGGCGAAGCCGGTCGATAGAACATCGCGGCCGGCCGTTCGCAACGGCGAGGATCAAGACCGCGGTCGGCGAGCGTCCGCCCCGTTGGCGTCCTCGTCCGCGGAATTTCGAATTTCGAACGGCACGCCCGCCGAGTCATCCTTCGAACAAACGACTGACAAATTCGAAGGGCGCGAAAACGCGTGCGAGCGGCGCGTAACTCCCGGAGGGGGGGAGAAAGAAAGGGGTGAGAGAGAGAGAGAGAGCGGAGGGAGGAAAAGGGCGACTCACCTGAACGTCGAGACAGAGTTTCGGGGTGAAGCGGAAGAGCGCCATCCTTCTCCTGCGTGGGTTGTACTCTGCGCGGGCGTCCCGGTACCCTCGAACTGACCGACTCGGCTCGACACGTCTAATTAATCGACCGAACACGCGGTGCTGCGGCGCCCCAACTCGACTGGCTCCGGCGGGCGGTCGCGCCGCTCTCGCCGCGGCGCGGCGCGCGCATGCGCGCCTCGTGGCGCCCGATCGTGGCGTGCTTCAGACCGCTTCAGGAGCGGTCGCGGTCGCGGCGCGCCCCGCGCCGAGATTTCGCAATTCGGACAATTTAATCGCACCGCGGACATATTAACGGTGCGATTAAAATGTATCATTTTTTAATGAATGTGTTGAATGATCGCAATGAATAATTAAATCAATAATTGATAATTAAATAATAAATAATATTAATAAATAATATCAAATATAGGGATTTTTAATATTAATAATAATCAAAGAAAGTACTCTCTAAATAGGAATCAGTGTATTATTCACTGATTTGCAGTGCTATATTTATAACTGATTATTAGTGAGTATTCACTGTTTCTCAGCGATTTTGATTAAGAGAGAAGTACTTTCACTAATCAGAATCAGTGTATTATCGCTGAAAGACAATGCATATTTCACTGATTGATAGTTATAAGTAAAGCACTGAAATTAGTGAAATTTCACTGATTTCAATTTAGAGAATACGATTGCGGCTTTATTTTGTTTCGCAAGAAATTAATTTGATTCTAAGAAGGTCTGGATTAATTAATTAATTTGTTTTTCCCACTTGATTTCCTGGAACGTGAGTCCAAAACACGAGACATAGACTTCCTCTATGGACTTTCCACTTTGAATGGTTCTATGCATTTACATATTTCCGCTACTAGCGATGATCTATAAACGTGTCAATACGTGGGAAAAATAATTTTTTAAATCTAGCATTACTTTCGCTCAAAGGCGCCGTTTAATGTTTTACCTATTTAGCGTGAATAGATGAAAACCGCACGTGACTCCGCTTCCAATCACGTCCGTAATTATCCGCGCTACCAGGTCGACCGAATATTTCCTCGCCGCCTGATCGTCGTCCCCCATTCGTGCCAAATCGTCTTTAATTTTCGCCGGCACGTCGAGTCCGTACATGTCCGTTATTTTCTCCAGACACGCGTGACTCGCCGGCGGGAGGATCCCGGGTAGGATCGGGATCCCGATCCCGATCTTCCGACAGTCCCTCACGAAGTCTATCAGAACCTGAGACTCGAAGCATATTTGCGTTATGATAAAATCCGCGCCCGCCTCCACCTAAAAGCATTTTACAAATGGAGTTGTCGCTCAGACAATTATTGCTCGATAAATTACGCGCGAGATAAATAAACAACTCGCTACTCGTCGTCGATCGATTACTTTTGCCTTCAGGTAATGCAAGTCGAGCTCCTTGGTGGGCGACTTTGGATGCATTTGCGGATATCCCGCGACGCACACGCAGAACGTGTCGCCAAACCGCTCTCTGATAAACGCTACCAGATCCACCGCGTGCTCGAAGTCACCGTTCTCGGACGACGAATCTGCAATTCGACCAGACGTTCGTTTCCCGACAAAACACTCGGACGAATCGATAAACCTTTTTATCGCGCGATTCAATTCTCCCGACTCTGATAATCGCAGGCATGCAAATTGTATCGATCGCGATTGTACTTTACGACATACGCGTCGATCTATCGCTCTTACAGGATATCTCGAACCTGCCGGAACGAATCTCGAAAATTTAAGAGCATTTTTTTGAATCCCTGAGATACATTTATTAATTTTAATATTCAAATCTTTTGTGTTTTTCGAAGACTCGGGTTTTGCCGTTGGTGATTGGAAAGTAATTTAATCAAATTTCAATTGGTCAGAGATTAATTCGCGACTCCTTACAACAAAATTTCTAAATAACTTGGTCTGATTTCTTTTCCTACTTGTCAGAAAAATTATTAACATCATCCACGTTAAAACACTACAAATATTTGTAATATTTTATTATATTAATGTAATATAATAATTAAATGATATTAGTGTAATATTTTATTATATTATAGACGAGACTGATTAAAATAATCGGAGCTTGGCCGAAGGGTTACTTCGGAAGAATCAATTACCTCCTCGCAATGCGAATATATTAATTATTCCGATGGCAAGAGCCTTTCTCAGGATATACACGACCTCGTCGCGCTTCAGACCCTTAGCCGCTAGATGTAAAAGAGTATTGGGCGGAAAATTCTCCGCCAGATCCAACGGCAGATAGCCATTGTTGTCGGAAGCTGCTTCGTTGTGCCACGTTATCGCGTAAAAGAGAGGCGAATATTTTTCCATATCCACGAGAAGCCTAATATTCACACTATATAGTTATTTATACGTTATATTTTAACGTGCATTATAATTTTTATTCGATATTGTCTTCTCGAGAAGCGAAGGCTGGCGTTAATTGTCTTAACCCTTTGAAACATACATTTTTTTCCTTACATACAAATTTTTTTGATAGTCGAAGGTTTTTGAGATCGCTGATTTCGAAGTTAAAGCCAAAAATTATCAAAGTACTTTTTGCATTTTGCGCCGTGTCGGATCCATTTCGAATTTTGAAAATACAATTGAACGTGACTGCGTAATCAGCGACCCCCCTATATCAAGTTTCAATATATCTTGTACAAACAAAATTTTTTGCTACGGCACATATTACAGAAATTAAAAATTTTTCGGATTTTAAGTCGCCATTGAATGAATCATTAAAAGTTGAAATTTTTACTTCAGATTCGGACTTAGCGATTCAAAATACTACTGGGCGTGAAATTAAAGAATTAATTAAAGAAATCGGAGTGCAAGAAATATTTGTTTAATTTTCAAAAGATGCGACATGTGCTTCAAAGAGTTAAAAAAATCTAGGATTGGATAGTCATAACCTCAATAGAATGCCAAACCATCACGAATCCGTATTGAAAGTTTCGTATTTCGAGAGAAAAACTTGCTCTTTGTATTACTGTAACTATTAAAAATCAACGATGCTGCAACCCGATTTCTCTCTATACAGACCTTCGGTAAAATTCATCGGATTTCCTCGTGGAGACAATTTCGAAGCTACAAAATATCTCGTTTTTCCTAATTTTATCCTTTAATAATTGCCGCAGATCCACGATCATCTTATGGGGATTCTCGGTGTGAAAAGTGGAAGTGCTGTCGTTTCCGTCAGCGTCACTCCTCTCGCACATGTCCTTCTCGAGAATTAAGTTTCTCATTATAGATTATGAGCGATAATCGTAAACCAAAATGTAACTCTCATTCCACGGTTCGCACTAATGACTCGTGGAATTATGTAATGTACAGCGTGACGATACAGTGATGTACATATAATATGAAAATATATGTGCTATATTACATATGTTGGTTACACATGTAATAAGATAACATATATATTAATTTTTACATTATAACACGTCCATCAATCTGTAGCGCTAATCAATCAATGTTGTACATTTATTGATAATAAGATATATGTACATATCTGACATTTGTATGTAACTTTTATATATCAAGCAAGTTGCTCATTTTGAAAATGATTCCGTAATACAAGTTCCATTTTGAATTATTGGATTTTAATGATAATGTAAATCTATGTAGCATTTATTGGATTCAGAAGAATTCCTAAAGAAAGTATTTTTATACCACGTTCAGAAATCACTATTCTTTTGTCAGACATTCGTGTTTCTCGAGTACTATTTCTAACAAATTGTACATTCATCTCAATAAAAAATAAATTATTATTATAGCAAACAATTAAGAGTTATTTTTCCTCACATACAATCTCCTGCAAACTTCTGTGATCGGTATGTCGGATACAGCTGGTATTCCACCTGGAGTAATTTCGGTTTTTTGCAGAGCATACTTGTCTGTGATAGTCCGAATATCATCGATATCCGGAGTTATCAACATATTAATAGCCGGATAAATCAGAAACGCAAATGTGGCTAGAGCGGTCAGCGCCCATATGGGAACTGCGACTGCCCAATACTTGGAGGGCCAATACGTCAGGCCTAGATCATGCAGCATCTCGTCCGGTATCATCGCCCATACCACGTACAACAGAAAAAGCATATTCGATCCAATGTACATGGCATATCCGTAGACAGCTCTGGGACCGTAAGGTGCAGGAGTGTGCTCCATGACTTATATATATGTTTTAAAACCAGTAGCAAAATATAATCGACGAAGTGTTGGCTCAGTAATGACTGTATGTCGGCTCGGGTGGACCAAATTGTTCCATGGTTTCTATGACCAGTAATAGATTGTCGAAGAAGGATGTAAGTCCCACACGTACCTTCTTCGCTTCCTTACCGCTGAATGACCTGTACAGAGAACGGCGAACGTCAGTAAGATGACATACAAAGGAAATTTAATGCAATTTTGCGCTTACACTTCCAAAATGTTATTATTTAACGTAAGATTCTTTGTGACTCCGCTACGCGATGGTTCCTTGTCGACTCGAAGCACTTGATACGCGACTTCTGCTTCTCTGGCGCTTGGGAAAGGCACAGACATTTCCCTGTGTAACGTTAAGGTTTCAAAGGCAGTAAATTGGGTAGCAAGTCTTTGTAAAATAAGGATACACCTTGAGGTCACTCATGGCATTCTATGGCGTTGCAAATTGTTCAAATTGAAATTTTTCGTCAAGCCGTTCTGTAATCATAAATTACAATAATGTGAGCACACTCTCTTTGTGCTAATCAATATCTGTGCGCATACAAAATTTCTTTTTTGATTTTTAGATAAAGATGTTTACCGTCGTCGCGAGATAACCTTAAATCGGTCGCGACAATGGAGTCGCACGATGCAGTCGATATATTTATCTAACGTGGCAGTAACGTTGTCCAAGGACTATGTGACAATTAACGCGTTTGAAACGTTGCAATTAATACCGATACGCCGGACATTCGATCGACGTACGTGGGAGTGCGTCTGTGGGCGTTGCTGATGTAATAGTCATCTCGTGGTAGTGTAGTAGTAAACATTGCATTTCAAAGAAAAAGGAGGGAGAAGAAAGACAAAAGGCACGGGCTGCATTTACTAAGAATTTTTACCTGTTTCCAGAATTTCCTCCAGCTAGGTAGGTATTCAGACGCTTGTTGCCACTCTTTGAATCTTTTACAAAGTCTTCCTCTGTTCCTAGGTTATACTGACAGCTGCGTTTTTATTTACTACTGTCATTGTCAATTTAGGCTTCGAATGACACTTTGTCACTGGACAGCAGCGGAGGAACGATCAGTACCGTGCGAAGCGTTATGGGAGCAACGCCGTACTTAAATAAGAAATCTCTATGCGTTCGTCGATTTAGCTAATTAATTGTGATCTGAATTATTTATTTAAATCCAATTGCATTTTATATATCGTCGGATATTACGATAAGAGATAGAGATTATTCGATATTTATCTTGCCTGCACAAAGAGAATTCCGCGACTAAGGAGCATATTGCGCCGAGTACTCAAAGAAAGTATTAAATATGAATGGACCGAAAGATCTGCCATGGGGTCTGCAATGCGCCAGGTGTATGTGCAACGGTCGCTGCGAGCATCACCGTGTCAATTGGATGGCGTGGCATCAAGGAGGCATACTGGCGCTCACTTACCTAGCGTACACTTGTTACCACTTGACTCGAAAACCGATATCTGTAGTGAAGAACGTCCTGAGTCTCAATTGCAGCAGTCTGCCAGTACCCCCGGATATTTTAGTGAATGACAGTAATCGGGATACCTGGTGCGATTGGGCTCCATTTGGTAAGAGGAGACAAAGCGATGAGTAACATCATAGAGAAAACAAACGTATTAGAACAAATATTAGTGCAAATAATCTGTGTCTTCCCTCTTCCAGACACACAGGATGCACCAGCATTACTTGGAATGCTGGACTCGGCATTTCTGTTCGCATACGCAGTGGCTATGTTTTTCAGGTGGATATCTTAAAGCTGAGCTCATTCGTCATAGCATAGGAATTTTATCAATAATGTCAGCTTTCTTTTGTTCACACAGCGGGTTCATAGCGGAGAGAGTAAATCTGCGATACTTCCTTTCCATTGGTATGCTCGCGTCAGGCATATCATGTTACCTGTTCGGAATCGCTAAATCGTACAATATTCATAATCTATGGTACTTTGTTTTCGTGCAGGTAAAGATCGAAACATTGTAAAACGTATTAACGCAAACGTTCTTTCACATTTTCTTTTCCTCTTCCCACATATAGGCGTTAGGCGGAATTTTTCAAACCTCCGGATGGCCGGGCGTAGTAACTGTTGTGGGAAATTGGTTTGGAAAAGGCAAGCGCGGATTGATCTTCGGTGTGTGGAACTCACATACGTCCTTAGGAAATATATTAGGCAGTTTGATCGCGGCGGCGTATGTCGAGTCCGATTGGAGCCTAAGTTTTATAGTGCCCGGAGTGATAATGGGAGTGATGGGATTCGTCATCTTCCTGTTTCTAATACCGAGCCCTATCGACGTAGGATACACCCCGCCCGCTTCCCTTGGATATCGGAAAATTGATGCATCGAATAGCTCGGACGATGACTCGATTGACGTAGGTTACGAATCTCCGAGTAATAGTATCACCGAGGACGTAAGTTACATACGTAGTTGCTATCGATATTCTTGCGCTTTTTCATTTAGCAAATATTAGTATCAGATGTTTTTTAATATTAATAATCTTAAAATTTTGTAGCGTATAACACAATTAACA
Organism: Cephalotes varians; assembly: GCA_037157785.1. Lineage (NCBI taxonomy): Eukaryota > Metazoa > Arthropoda > Insecta > Hymenoptera > Formicidae > Cephalotes > Cephalotes varians. The sequence continues at coordinate 182,675 of JANQDE010000008.1, forward strand.
CACGTAATAGCATGTTCGTAATTAAATTATAAGCATGTTCTCTACTTTACGTTTCTATTATTACAATTTTTTCTCTTTTTTTAGTTTTCCTAGGTTTTTTAGTAATGCAAGTGTCAAGATAAATCATTAAATTATTTTTAGTAGAATTATAGTTTGCACTTCTATAATAAATAAGCATCTACTGTACCTAGCGTGTCATCTATCGCTGCGTCTACCGTGAACAACTTGCTACCAACGTAAGTGCATGCTACTCTAGTTAACACTGCTATCTATATAAAACTTTAAAATGTAACACATAAATTGCTTAAATTGTTATTACAATGCATGTGTCATATATGTCGCATTAAATTTATTCGCAATTCTTAATCCGCGCAAGAATATGTACTCTGAGCAGCACTGTGTTACTGTAAAATTTATTAATATTATAACTACTTTTTTTATAACGTGCAAATACTATTAGTAATAATATTTAATGTAATTATTATGTCTAAAAGAATACGGCAGGTGGGCGCTCTGAAACTAGCCCAATGCTGTCTGGGCATCGACGTGATCATCATACATCTCATTATAATAGCGCGATCAATTTCATAGGAGCTATGAAGATACCGGGTGTCATCGAATATTCCTTATCGCTTTTTTTCGCGAAGCTTGTTAGCTATACATTCCTCTACTGGTTACCATTGTACATCGCAGCTTCAAGTTGGTATATTCGCGACAACATTAATCTTAGTAATATCATCCCGTTTTAATTTTCAACAAGAATTTTTTTGCAGCTACGTATGGCGCAACTATGAGCGCGGATCTGTCGACTCTGTTCGATGTGGGCGGTATAATAGGCGCTATAGCAGCCGGAGTTCTTTCCGATTACAGCGGCATGAGCGCGTTAACATGCGCCGTGATGTTTGGACTTGCATTTCCTGTAGTGAGTGCAAATTTTTTTCTTGATATGCCATGTTCAGACTTGTTTGTTACAAAATCATTAAATTATTAATAAATTGCAATTGTAATTATAATTATGAGCAGTTATATTGCCTATATAAATTGCTCTTATTTCATTAAATGCTGCTTTAAATAATGTTCTGATTTTACTAAAGGACATGCAATATAATTTTCGAATGTGTGTGTGTGTGTGTGTGTGTATGTATATATAGCATTTGCATTTTAATATATGTGTGTTATATATTTCAGTTATTTATATATGACTCTATTGGAAATATCAGCCTAGGCGTGAATATAGTATTACTACTGATAGGGGGACTATTAGTGAACGGTCCCTACGCACTGATAACGACTGCTGTGTCGGCTGAACTGGGAACTCATTCTAGCTTAGGAGAAAATTCGAAGGCCTTAGCTACAGTAACTGCCATTATCGATGGAACTGGTAGTATCGGAGCTGCAATCGGTCCGCTGTTAGCAGGTCTAGTATCCCGATGGGGCGGATGGCACAATGTATTTTACATGCTGATGTGCGCGGATTTATTCGCCCTATTGGTGAGTCCGCTTTGTTTGTTCATTGATATAAACAAAATCATTACAAATAACGCGTATATTTTGCTTCGCTGTTTCAGCTTCTGTCCAGATTAGTTTATAGAGATATACGATTATATGTACAAAGACGAAGAGTTATTCAAATTTAGAATGCAAAACAAAATTCGCAAATTACTGACGCGGAGGTATGTGATATTTTTTACGGTTTGCTCTGCATATTTTGCTTTTATATCTTTAAAATGATGTAGCCAATTTATCGATACAAGAAAGATTTAAATGTAAGAAATAAATGTATTTTGGACAGTATTTTTTGTCATAACTACTATACACTAAATGTAAATAATTTTAAACAGAGAAAAGATAATAGCGCTCCTATTAAATACTTTTCGAAATTGATATTTTTAATCATATATAAAAAAATATAAAAAAAATGTTATTTTTTGTATTGTGTATGCTAAATATAAAATGTTACCATATGAACTTACATTATGACGTAAATACAAAGTTTAATATACAATTGTTGAATGTACATATTTCTGTAATAAATTATCGTGTATCAATATGAAGTATTAAGTTCAAGGAATACCAGTGGGAATTATGTAGCTGATAGCATCGGCGAATTCGCCCCATGCAGCTCTTTGAGTTTGAAAGATGATTATCCAAGCTAGTAGAGCAGCTGTCCAAATGACCGCTCCAACAGCAGAGAAAATCACATCTGAAAGAAACACGAATGAGTATCGTTAAAGAGGAGAATCTAGAATTCGTTGTAGGAAATCAATCGATGGATACCAACATCTCTTAATCTGCTTCTGTTCCTCATAAGGTGGTGCTACAAAAGCTTCTTTCGAGAACCAAACTGCATTCACGGCCCATAGGAATGGCAGCAGTGCAAAACCAGCTGTAACAAAGAGAAGTCAAAGAATTGGCAAGTTGGATATAAGATGTTTCATGTTCTACATGGGTCCCTTTCCTCAAGTATTAAATATATAGGTTTTGAAGGAAAAGCAAGAGATGACACAAGCATAAAAAATGAGCATACAGCTGAAGAAATCAATGACATAAAAATTAAACATCGATATCATGAATCATACTGCTGCAAATCTACAATTGAAGTTTAATGCTGGTTCTAGTCTTCTCAATTAGCGCAAAGTATCGGTATTAGGATCGAAAATAATTATTGCGTTACGTACCGCGAAAGTACCACTTGCAAAGATGCAATTTCTTCTCGTTTGGCACTTTTGACAGGTCCATGGTGGCGATGACAGCAAACGACACCTAACCTGCTTTTCGCTTACTATTCTTCGTTTTCTTGATCAAACGATTCAAATAAACAGCATCGAGTTACGGATAGTAAAACGTGAAACAATCCTCGAATTTTACGCCCACGAATGCTAAACGCGAGTAAAATAACAAGGAATAAGAAGAAAGGAAAGAGAGTCTCGGAGCGCCCGTCACGCTCCCAAGATGGCGCCGCGACGACGCGCGACGCGCCCTCTGGCGTCAGGGAGCGTCACGTGAGCCGTGGTCACGTGGCCGCGGGACGCTCGAGTCCCCGCCGAGGCTCCGCTGTCGCGAGGCCAGCCATTTTGGTACGTTAACATGGCGTCGCCGCCGGAGATTAATATGGCGTCCTCGGACATAATAACCGAAGTGGAGATTCAACCGGACATCCAGGAGGTCGAGATAGAGACGATACCGGTGGAGATACCGTGCGAGACCGTGGAGACGACGATCGAGGGCGAGGACGGGCAGCCGATGATAGCGCTGCAGCCACTGCCGGAGCCGGGCCGCGAGGAAATCATACTGCAGACGCAGGAGGAGATTGTTGGCGCCGACCCGCTCAGCGTGTACGACCAGATCCCGGTGCCGGACAACGACATTTATGTCGAGTCCAGCCCCGGACCGTCGCGCAAGGCCGCTAAGAAGGCGCGCAAGAGCGGCGGCACGCGTTTCCGCGCGTCCGACCACGCGATCTTCGGCGAGATGGCCACCGAGACCAAGGCTAGGAAGTGGGAGCAGAAGCAGGTGCAGATCAAGACGCTCGAGGGCGAGTTCTCGGTAACGATGTGGGCGTCCGGCACGGACGACGGTGAGTGTGCGTGCCGTACACGCGGCCGTGTTTCACGCATCTCCGGATCTTCTTCCGGACCTCGTTCCGGAGGGCTTCTTTCCTCCTCATTTTTTTTCTATCTCTTTCCGCTCCTCATCGTCGCTCTCCCTTTGCCGAGCCCTCTAAGGACGGTTTCTTTCTTTCTCTTTCTCCGCGCGCGCGTCTCTTTCTCTCCCCTCGTTCCTCCTGGCCCAGCGTATCCTCCACGCACACGGGCGGGTACGCACTTCCGGTGCGATGCTCAGATCGATACTGCGTCGCTGCACGGGCGCGCGATCGCTGCGCGGAAAAATCGGCGACCTGGACCGGCCGCGTCGTCCGCGCGGATCAGCCGGCTTGACAGGCCGCGTTGTTTGTTTTGATCGCGCGAACGCCATTATGCTTGGCCCCCACGGGGGCAGCCATATTTTGAAAATGGCCTCTTTTACCCGGCGGATCGCCCGCCCGTCCGTCCGTCGAGCAAATGGCGGCGACGGTCGAGCCGAGCGACGTCGCGGAGCGTCGCGGCACTCGATGTTCTCTCAACGTCGATACATCCGATGATACATTCAAATTTTGCGTCTCTTTAAGAGAGAAATAAAACGATAGGGCGAGAGTTAATTGCGTTTTATCTGGAAAAAAAAGTATCATGAATTTTAATGATCCAAGGCGCAAAAGTCCGGGCGACGCTTCGTCCTCTGACGTCACAACAGATCCATGCTGCACCGCGAGCGCATATACCGGGTGTTCTGAATCCGACGATACGAGCGAGCGATCTGCGATCAATATTTTGTTGATTCCGATTATTATATATTTTATTATATATTTCGAGACAAATCGTGTTTCGTAAAGATATTTTGATACGCGCTCTGGAATTGTTCTGTAATTTCTTCGGGAAGAAGTTCGTTACTGAAGATGTTACTTAATGATATAACGGGTATCCCGCCGCTTTTGTCCTATATCGTTCCTGAATAGTAAAATGCATTTTTTTTAAAGCTTGTAATGAGAGAAAAATAATGTTAAAATGTATTAAAACATATTCCATGATTTTAAGAAATTTGACATTTTCATTTCTGAATTAAAAAAGTTAAAAAATAATTAAAGTATTGGTTATACAAATTTTAATATTACTTCTATTTCTGAAAAATTACATATATATATGTATATATAAGAAATTATATTAAAAGTCTCAGTTTTATCTTGAACTTAATTTATTATAATTTATTAGAAATTATATCTTATTGCAGTTTTATAATAAATTTTTTCCCTAAATGTTTCCTTTAATAATAAAAATATCCTTTATTCCTACTAAGTTTATTCTGTTTTTTCTTGCCAAATATAATTTCATGAATATATATATATATATAAAACATATAGTTTATATATATCTATATATCATGAATCATATGATATATTATTAAATTATAATATGTATATCGTATAGAATTGGCAAAAAATTGAAAAATTACTGCTAGCTTTTTTGGGACCGCTCTCCGTTTGTTGCTGTTAAAGGTAACATCCTATTAGCGCCTGACCTGGATGTGGATGTTCCAGATGAAGGTTCGAATCCAGAACCGGATCCCGACTACACGGAATACATGACGGGCAAGTCCAATGCCAAATTCAATTCGAACAGCTCGGTGTCAGACGGTATGCCCGGTTTGGATCTTTCGGATCCTAAGCAACTTGCTGAGTTTGCACGACCCGGACATAAGCTGAAGGTGCGCAAACCGCCAGTGATGGACGGCGTCGAGCGAACGATCGCATGTCCTCACAAGGGATGTACGAAGATGTTTCGAGATAACAGTGCGATGCGCAAACATTTGCACACGCATGGACCGCGGGTGCACGTGTGTGCGGAATGTGGCAAAGCTTTTGTTGAAAGTTCAAAGCTTAAACGACATCAACTGGTGCACACAGGTGAAAAACCATTTCAATGCACATTCGAAGGATGCGGCAAGAGGTTTAGTCTGGACTTCAATCTCCGTACTCACGTGAGAATTCATACTGGCGACCGACCGTATGTGTGTCCATTTGATGGATGCAGTAAAAAATTTGCACAGTCAACGAACCTCAAATCACATATATTAACTCATGCGAAGGCCAAGTAAGTTTTGCTTCTTCGTTATATTTAAGATTTGAGATTAAAAAATGCGTAAACATTTTTTAAAAGCAATCGCATCAAAGAATAGTGACAGAGATAATTTAGATGATAATTATATCTGTGAAGTGATGCTAATTGACTTTTTAGAATATTAAACAGATCAGTTGTTTAAATTCAGACTGTAAATTGCATAATTTAGAAGATCAAAATGGAAAAGTAATAAAGTAGAAAAAAGGGAAACTTAGTTTTTGATAAGATCTTGTTTTTCGTAATTTCAGATCTCGGAACGCGATTGGGAGACAAGTACAACAAATCCAACTTCAACAGCCTCAATTTGTCCAGGTTGAAGTTGCAGATGTGGACAATCAACAATTCATTGTCTACGCCGATTAGCCCCCCTAAACATTGATCTCGTATATCTCCCGCTGAACACTACTACTGAAGTATCGTAACCATTAATTATTAATCTAAACAATGTAAATATTTTTATGGCGCGTACAAGTGATGTCATTACACGTGACACGGACAGTCAACTAGCTGTCTTAAGAGAATTAATGGAAGAATAATACCTCTGTGCTTAGATACGAATTACTTGAGAAATGGAGCACTATATTACCGTAAAAACGAGAGGGCAAATAAAGTTAAGCAAGATTTAAAGGAAAAAAAAAGAAAAAAAAGATACTGTACCTTCTAAGGTAGACTGTGTCGCGTACTGCTCAATTTCTTGTTCTATCAAGAGAAGTCGAGTGCGCTCGCATAAGACACACATATGTATAAAGGATGTTTATAAAGTCTGTCTCCTATATTTCGGAAATGGTTCATTTGAAATTTTTAAATTGAGGGATCCTCTGGAACGCTCCTTCGGAAGGAGCAATTCCCTTAAAAGAAGCGTATTTCGCGATTTTTTATAATTTTGAATCGGTTCCGAAATATAGAATGTAGGGATAGATTTTATAGACATCCTATACACATGTATACATACATACATACACGTACACATACACACGAGACTGTATATATATAAATATATATAAGTACAATTAAAATATTGTATACAGTATATTTTGGAGAAATTCAGATGGGAATAAACCACGAAGATGCATCTTTTTCCGTCTCAATTGTACCATCTTGGTAATATACGAATTTTACACTGTATAGTGCTGAGACTTGTTGATATGATGAGAGGAGAAAAAAGAAGTTATACGCGTGTGTAACGTATATTACGAAATCCGTAAATATCACGCAATCACAATTTTTATCGTACGGTTCGGTATTGTTTTTAATTTTATATCGACGGGACATAATCGAAAAGATGTGACGGGATGTTTTTTTTTTTTTGGAGGGACGTGGAAAGAAAATGGAAGTAACGTACGAGAGAAGGAAATTGTACAAAAGAAAGGTATATTGAAATGCTGTTACTTCATCCCGATGTGATATTTGCGAAAACGTTGCAACGTCTGCACGCGCATCGAACGACTTCGGCGATACTTGAAATTTCGAGTAAGAAGCAATATGATTATGTGGATAGATTTAATATCGAATTAGAATAAAATGATTACTGCGTGCATCTCCCATTACGTCACCGATCACAATTATTCGCATATCATAATTTTATACGCGTGATGTTAACAGGCATACTTACGACATAAGTACACATATGCACCAGCCTGCATTAAACTAGGCGAACTTGGATAATTTGTTTAAATCCTGTAAAGTATATATTCTTTCATAAAAAAAAAAGATTTTACTTTGCAGCTGTACATATAATTCTTGTGGCTGTATCCATCTGTTGATAGTGTTTCTTGTACAACCCAACGTCTTTTTATAAAAAAGAGAAAGGAGAAAGATTGATCTTTAAATTATATTTAGACAATGGTTTGACAATTCTTTCTTTGTCAATAAACTTTCACTTCTACTAATTCGCTCTTTTCAGTAATTGTCATTATATTTCATATCGGGGCTTCTTCCTTGTACGATAGATGCGATCTGGAATTACGCTTTTTAACATATCGTACGTTTGATATATACGTTTTATTAACGACATTTGCGAGAAAGCAAAAATATAATTACTTCAATTTAAGTTCGGATAAAAAAAATTGAAGTAACTATCCGACAAGAAGAAGCATTATCGTCAACTGTTTTATGAAAGGAAGTAATTTAGTGACGATGTGTGTACGATTATATCGATGTTCTTTACAGAAAATATCTTCGGAAAGCATACGTAGATTTTTTGTTGTATTCATGAATTTATGCACCAGCCCGTGCATCGTTTTTCACGGTATAATGTTTAAGTTCGATAATTTATATGAAAATATATAACACGAAATAAAAAATCTATATATTTCTATGCTTATATTTTTATTTGTGTCTGTCATTTTTCATTGCGTGAAAAAGACATCTTTCAATTACTTTGAGATCATTAAATTATTAACAAAATTCATGACATAGCGTTGAAGAGCACTAATTCTATTGATTACACGTATAAATATATATGACGTGTGTGTGTTGTGTGTATATATATATATATATTTTTTTTTTTTGTCGGAGGACAGTATCGTCAGTCAAGTCTGTCGTTTTTTGAAACGAAGCCATTAATTCAGAAGAAAAAGAAGTCCATAAAGTCTCCGTTAAAATGATGTCAGATTGGAATGGATATACATACAAACAATTCTCTACAATTAATATCTTCCAGATCGGCCGTCCCTACCTTTGTCGTCCCTTTTCCGGCGATCTTTGGATCTCGATCGTCTGTCGCGCGATCGCGATCGGCGTTTGCGATCTCGGCCGCGTGAACGCGAACGCGATCTAGATCGTCCCCTGCCGCTCTTCTTGCGACTGTACAAGTAGCGACGCAGCTCACGCGAGATGGGTTTCAGGTGCATAAAGTTGCAGAATCCAGAACGTGTGCATTCTCTGAAACGGAAAGGAAACAAGATATAAGATTACTGATTTTATTCATTGTTAGATATTTGCATGAGTAGATTCTGTTAGATTACCCCATTTCATATTGACGACAGCAGGCTTCTCTGAAATCTGTCACTGGTGAAAGTTCAGCGTACACTGGTCTACCGCCAAACCAGCGGTTGTTTAAATCATTCACAGCTCTCTCCGCATCTTCTTCTCTGCGAAACTTTATGTAAACATTGCCTACCAAGTGATCGCCGAGATTGTCGCACACATTCATCTCCTCGATCTCGCCATACTTGTCTTCGCACTCGACAAAGACGTCCTCGAAGAAGTTATCGTAATGTTCTTGCATTTCTTCGTCCGATACATTTGCGACCACTGGAACAAAATTACATTATATTTCTTCTTTATTCAATTTGGAAAAGAATTTAATAAAATATCTAACATGCAAACTGGTAAAACAAATCATAGTAGAAGCACAATATACTTACGATGAGAGCCATCTGCACTTTTGGCAGAATTCTGGGGATTCACATATAGATTTTGAAGCAGGCATGTCTGAAAAAAAATATATATAATTTAAATATGTTAAATATTGAAGAGATGATGTATAGCATTGTGTGAGAGAGATTGACTTGTAATCGATTTTAGATTTGATCTTGAATGTTATCTCAATTTATAACTTTTTATATGCCTGGGTTTTACAAAAGATTGAGGGTTAAAGATACTGAATAAAGGAGTATAAAATAAATAGTAATATATGAAAATATATATCATCATTAGATAAATATTAATAAAAATATTTATAAACATTTATATAAAAGATATTTCTGATAATGACAATGATTGAATGAAAGTTAATTGTTCCTCTGTTACATAAACACATTTAATAGGAAAATTATATAATTACGAATTCGAATTGCATTATATCATTTAATATGTACCTGACTGAATGTGGGTTTGTTGTGGATACGCGAGCACCGATCGCCGTGGCGGCAGGCTCCGATTTTGAAGTAAAAAGAGCAGTTTACTCTAAAAAGAGAAAAAGAAAGACGTTAGAATGGAGGTTAGAATAGAATTCACTTCGCGCCTCCGCTTCGTCCATAACTCGAGTTCTCCTTACTTGTCTTTCTCGGTACCGAAGATAGAGGCTAAGTACTCGGCCATGACTCACGTCTCCTCGAGTACGAGATTATTCCGAGAACTGTTGTCAATTCACTCGAATTAAAAACTCGCCGAGCATCACGCGCCGATTGACGTTAAAATGGCGGTATTGGTCGGTATACATGAAAAGAGAAACATGCAGTTGCATTTTCATGAAATAGAAGCCACCAATCAGAAAATCACTCGGACGCAGAAAGATAAAATGGACATCAACTAGAAAATGTCCACAAATATTGAAAAACAATCCAATATATCCGCGAAATTACATCTTTTTCCTACAATTATGACGTGTCGATCACCAATCGATATTCACAATAAACGTGCATTTAGCAGAGAGAGAGAGAAGAGAGAGAAAGAAATATGTAAATAATTAGCATAATCAAATCCTTAATTAATTTTTTACTAAACATAGATCTTGCATACACATGAGTAATTAAACCCAAATAATAAAATTGATTTGTATAAAAATCAAATATTAATCTGAGTTGTAAATATATGTGTAAAACATTAATAAATTATAAAATTCATATTATATTTATTGGAAATTAGGAAAATTCTTGGAAAGTTCAATAATTATTTTTACCGTTTACGAGTACATCTGTTGATCGATGATATTGCATAGAGATGCATCTCATATGTGAGCTTTGAATAGCATTTAATGAATGGGTCAATGAACGGAATATTTCTCATTGACAAACAGCGATAAAGATATCTCGGCAATGATCTCGATACGAATAGAATTCGATTGCCATGTGTACATCTGCATTAGACGAGATATCGCTGACGAATAAATCATACCATTTTTGCTGCATAAGATTTAAAGCCACTTTCATGTAACATTAAATCTACTTCGGATAATCTAATTCACGTCGGAATTTATTCCATTTAAAAATTATATCGCAAAAAACATTTGAAGAATCAAGGATGCACACAATTGTAAAATACAAATACATAAAATCGGACGGAATATAAAATTATGGAATGTGAAATTCTGTCTTTTGTAAATTATAGATTAATCAAAGTCAACTTTATCGAACAATAATAATTGGAAATATGTGAATTGTTTGTTCAAAACAATGCGACGTCTCTCATACATAAAACCTATATACTTTAATTATGTTGTAATGTATTACGTGTTATGCAGATTTTTTTAAAAGTATATAATATATCGTAAAATATATATATATATATATAATATTAAATAAATATATATTAATATATTAATATATATATTAATTATATATTATATATTAATATATATAATAATTTAGAAGTTACAAATATGTAACTTCTAAAATAATTATGTCTTATTTGTTACATGCATTTTCTTCTGGTTTTGTACTTCATTGATAAGGCCAAACTTGTCCTAGTCATCAAGTTCTCGTGTTCCGCAGAGTCCCAGCCACCTGTCTAATAATGCGCCTCCCGTATCCGGTACCGCCTAACCGTTTCCGGCGTACCCGGGGCTGGATGTTACCCCCTGCGGTGTCCTCACACGCGACCCCCGCAAAGGGGGCACGAGACCCCAAAAACACTCCACGCTCCAATGCACCGCCTTCCCCAGTTTTTCCTAGGGAACAACCCTCCCGCGACGGGATGCGTGTCTCTACAATCGATTTGTTATTACGGCTCGTCATTGTGTCAGTGTGAGGGAAAACAGTGAGAACTCCAGCACTCATGATCGTCGTTATTTTCCACGAATCGCATTCTAGGAAATCGTTCTAGAGACATATGCTCAGGACACGATATTGTTGAAAATGTAGTAACAATGATGAGATCTAGAGAAAATCTTCCATTTCTATTTCTTCATTTATTTAAGTACTTATAGCCATTCTTATCTATTATAAGATTCAGAGAGATCCTCATCGAAAATTTCAACTTTTCCAAATTTCAAAGCTGCGCATTTCAAAATTATCCCCAAATAAATGCGGCAATAAATAAAAATGTAATATTATTCTGCCTCAAATAAATATTTGTAAATATTATAAAATCTGTAAAATTTACATATATTAAAATTTATGTATATAATACACATTTTAATTTATAAAAATAATAGATGTAGACGAAATATAATTTTTCTGGTCGATAAGATTAATGATCGGGTGGAAAAGTATCGTTTAAAATGCATGTGTCTCGCCACGGATCTCGATGCAATTCACGAACACAAATCGATTTCACACTCCCGCTGGGAGTATAAATTAATAGACACTTACGGGTGCGTTTCGATGGGTTGTTCCGTGTACCAGGTGTTAGCCGTGGCCTCCTCCTGCCAGAATGCACCGTGAAAAATCGCTTTATTCATGGACCGGCTAATCCGGAACCTCTTACGATTGCTCTGAAAATCTGTGTTTTAAATGTATCCCAGAAATCAATTGAAAATGTCATCACAAAATATATAAAAGTGCATTATATTAATATTATATTAATTTCAAATACAATAATAAAAAATTAGGTAAAAAATTTAACTTTATCTTTTATCACTTACGTTAAATAGCTTTCAATATTATATATCAATAAATTCTTGATTTCACTATAATACTTCCTTATAAGTTTTTTGAGATAGATTTTAAGTAACCAATTCGACATATATGTCCAAATCAAAAGAGATGCTGCAAGCCTCAGCGCATTTTATTGTATCGTGCGCTTTTTATATTGCAAACGACGACGGCAAATCTTTTCGACGTAGGGATAATATTTATTCAATTGCCGATGCGAAGTGAGATTGCGCGAACCGTCTCGTCATCGCCGGAATCGCGATTAAGCGCGTACACGTGGCCACGCGGGCTTTGCCATTTAAATCCGATCCCCTTCAGTTATCTCTCGATCTCGAGGATCAAAACTTTTGCCGGACAATGGACCCGACGCAGTATTTTCATTTCGGATTATACCGGAACAAGCTGCGGCCGCCACATTCGATTGAAGTTTACGCGATTAGCAAGGGAAAAAGAGAGAAGCGATTCTTGGTTTTTTTTTAAAGCCACTTTAGAATCTGCATTGCATCAGAATTCAGAATTGTATTCCATTTATAATTTTATGTGCCGTGTAATACAAGAAACAATCAGAATACACACACACATATATATAAAGTACCTACAATACAGCAAATATATAGCATCAAACATTATAAATAAGATCTTATTCTATAATTTATAATCTTACGCAAATTATGGATAAAATGGGTTTTAAAACAACAAATACGATTTGATGATAATGCGTCATCAAACTTTTCTGTGCTAAAATATTAATGTTGGAATTTCTCTAGACAGATTTCTAATTTCTCTCATATTTATATTTTACTTAATTATTTTTCAAATTATTTTAGATGAAATTTGAATTAAATCTTTCTTTGTGACTTGCATATGTCACCAATGTAATTATAAAATATTTTAATAAATATTTTAATTATTTCAACATGTGTGATACTACATGCAAAAAGCATTAATATACAAGATGCAATTATTAACGAATGGGGATATTAATTACAACCGTGGGAACTGAAAACGCCGTATTCCCGATTCTTTTCGGAGAAGCGTCACAGATGGACCTATAACTCATCCGAGTTCGACGTACCCTCACCTCGTAATTTCGGGGCTGCTAATTATCAGTGTGTAATAGATGAGGCTCGAAATCATCCGGAAATGTAAGGATATTTGTAACAGGACTTATTTTATTAGCCGTCGGCATTATCAAAAAGAAAGCATCTCCTATAAATTTATAGTAAATATTAAAACAATTATTTTAAATAGTGATTATATAAAATTAAAAAAGTTTAAGATAATATGATTATTCGTTACAATATAAAAAGTAATTATTATAACAAGTACATTAAATATTATAATAAGTAATTCTAATAATAATTATGAATAATATAATTAATAATTATTATTGTGGCAGGCTAAGAAAATAATCTTCAAACACAATTAATTACTGCAAAAAAACCGTGTAAAAAAATTAATCATTTTAAAAAAATATTACATCAATTCGAAGAAATCCTGTTGCATAACAAAAACATTTGAAAAACATTTCATTTAATAATTTTTGTGAAGTGCTTCTCGTAATAAACAATTGCTGGAGTTTTAGTAAAATAACTTTTCCATTTTTATAAATCTTTTATTACAATATGAATTCTGTGCAATTCCGAGGTGACAAGAATATTCGACTCAAAACAGAAGGCATTCTGTTTCTCTTTTTATTCCTGACACGTGACACGTATCTTTTTATACAAAATTACAGTAAATATTGTCAGAAACGACGCATACACATCCGGCAAACATATTGCTGGCATAGCCGCAATGCATTATTAAACATTATTATCTGGCGCTTAATAACGCGTTGGAAAAATCAGATCGTACCTGTTACGGTACGGCATAATTACAGGTTCGCTTGGTAGGGCCAAATGTCGCCGAAGTGGTTAACCCGGGATGCAACCCTTTGTCGCGACGTTGCGATTGCACGTGACTCGCACGTGCGACTAATTTCTTTTCTATTACGACGAGCTTATCCGTGATTCGATGATGTGCTTTTTGCTGTCTGCGATAACTTTCTGAGAGAGAATTCAAGTGCAAAAGGGAATTAACAATTAATAAGAGAATAAGAAGGAAATATCGCCAAGAATAGCGTGAAAGAATCAAAAAAATATTTTGTATATATCGCAGTTGCTTCATACGTAATTATATACGTCTAATATGTTATATCGTATATGTAATTATATATTATACTACATATGATAAATATTATATTTTATATTGTAAAGCCCACTTTAGACAATCTATAATTTGCGTCAGATATTCTCTCTATTCTTTTAAAAAACTTCTATTTATTATTTTATGTGCCATTTATTTTAATATGTATATTATATGTATATTTTATGTATATTATGTGTAGTATTTTAATTTTTGAAATGTATTTTATATTTTATAGTTCATAAGTAGAATTTTATCTTAAATATTAAAATAATATTGAAATTATAGATTGTCTAAAGCTTTATACTATATATATTATATACATATTTTTGCATATTACTTATTTTAATATATTCATCCTATTAATTCATTTTTATGCAATAAAATACTAGAAATTTATGAAAATATTGTTAAGTATCAAAATCCGCTTCGACCAAATAAAGGCATTTTTTTCCTTAATCAATTTTTTCCTTAATTTTCCTTAATTTATGTCATACACTTGTCGGTCTGTTTCTCTTATTTCACTTACTGTTGCAATAAAATATGTTTTATGCATTATTATTTCGTACATATATTATGTATCAGGTAAAAGACAATACAAGTGTAAAAGCAACATTAATGTGCTTCACTTTATTACTTGGCGTCAAGTTTTCTCTCGCCGGTTTATAACTGGCTTTCTTCACTGCGATGGACTTTCGCGTCCGTCGGACAATTACGAATTCATGAAACCACTATATAGTCTGTAGTTGAAAATTCTGTAAGTTCGATGTGGGCAAAACTTATAGTTAGCCAAGTTCGTAAATAACGAACAACATCGATGAAAACTTTTTGCGAAAATGTAAGCGCGAAAATGCGTAATGTTTTTTATTCAATAGTTAACGGCTCTGGAATGAAACATTATCATTCAATTGACTAACAACTCTAATAAGCTTGAATAAAATATTTTAAAAAATATTCAAAAATGTTTGAATGGATTAATAAATTTGCCTACAAAATATATAATTTATATTCCAATAAACTTTGGACCTTATATATTTTATATAATGAAATAATTCAATAGCGTTCTCCATAAGAAAAATCATCGAAAGAAAATATTGCGATGCTTTGTATGATATTTATATCTGATTTTGGTATCATAATAATTGGTTATTCATATGAATAATTATGCAAAAAAAAATACAATTGCCAAGTTTTTAAATATTCTTCAATTAATTTAAGTTTTATGTCTCTTGTTGTATACGCGCGTTTCAATCCGAATTATTGTAATGACACAACTTGATCATTTCGGCAGCTTAATAAATATCTGATCTCACACGATTTTAGATTTTTTTAATTGCTCGATGAACAAATTCCCACTATAATTTAACCGCTTTGAATCCGGTTTACGATTCTTCAAATTCGATCCATTTTTCGACATTTTCTAGGTGTAAATCACAGATATCTTTATGTAAGGGTTATTTTCGAGAAAGTATACGTTCCGATCGGACGCGATTCTCCCAGTGATGTTCCGGGACGCTGTTCCTAGAAACGGGAACGACGGCAGTTCCTTATCAGATCAATGAAGAGGCGGCACCGCTACCCCAGCAACCAAGAGGTAGGCAGGCTCTGCCGGCCGCGCGCTCGACGAATGGGGTTGTAGCTGGGCTTTTAACCCCGGCATGGCTTCCGCCTTGCTGCTCGCCGCTTTTCGATTTTAGTCCAGCAAGAGACCACCTGAACGATCGGTAGCACGGTAGGTGGTCTGCAGGTCGGCAGGAAGTTGCGGAAGGTTTCGATTTTCAGGCGCGAAACTGGCAAACACCCGGAAGAGCATTCAATGACATTTTCGAAATTGCGCGGTGGTGTTCTCCGCGAAGAATCGTACGTTTCTTGTGGCGAGCAGATCTGCGAGGGAATGCGAGTGCTAGGGAAACTGAAGAATAACAAGGAAGCTTGAGAAGAGATTTGAGAGAAATTTTAAATTAACACAGTACTGTGTTTTTATAGAAACTCAGAGACGATAATCATGACAGACTAGACAATTGGCGAGTATTTGTGATGTTAATTGCAAAGTGCAATTAGGAAACTTCTTCCAAAATTTATTTTAGATTTACGCGAATTTTCTTTGTGATCTTTATATGTTTTGGAAAAATTGTAGACAATAATCGTGACAATCTGGACAATCGCTACAACAAATCTGAAGGAGGACAATTGAAGTGTCAACGCAAAATGCAATCTGAAGGATGACGTAAAGATATTTCAGAAATAGATAAAACCTACATGAAGAACGGCCAAAAATGCAATTGTAATATATAAAATCAGATGTCTTCATCGAAAAAATGATTGTGAAATTAAAATATAATTCAGAGTGCCATTTTTACTCAACAAACGAAGAAGTGCATGTAATTATAGCAGAAGAATTCACGTAATTTCCCGATAAAAACTCTAAAAGAAAATCTTATACAAATTTCTTGCAACGAAAAAAATAAACAAAGCTACGCCTTAAATCCAATCAAACAAACAGCAGTGTAACATTAGCAGCGAGACGGAGAAGATTTTAAGTCAATGTAACTAATTTGTTCCCAATATACCTGATGCGTCCCAATTTCGATCACTGTTTTTTTGCAAAAAGAGTAAATTAAAAATTTGCGTGCGATATAAAAAGATCTTATAATTAAGAAAGGATAGAATATGGATAGATAAGAAAGGATAATATATGGACACAATGAGAAGATTCTCACAGGCATGTATCGCGAATATAATAGATCGTCGGGATAATGTCCTTAAGTAAATCGTAATGTCGTAAGTGGCATCGTTGAACACGAACCGAGGCATCTCGAGGCGTGAGCCAAGTGTTAACAAGTGTTTGGACAAATCTCGACACGTGCCCGGAGCGGTTTGCCAAGACACGTGACGCTGTTTAGAAATATTATCCTGCACGTGCCTGGCCGGCACGTGTTGATCGTATCTCTCAATCCTCGAGACGTGTTCGAGGGTGCGATTGGAAATTCCGGCGAACGATGCGATC
Source organism: Cephalotes varians (assembly GCA_037157785.1). Taxonomy (NCBI): domain Eukaryota; kingdom Metazoa; phylum Arthropoda; class Insecta; order Hymenoptera; family Formicidae; genus Cephalotes; species Cephalotes varians. The sequence continues at coordinate 200,116 of JANQDE010000008.1, forward strand.
GTGCGACGCGCCCTCGAGGATTCGGAATTCGGTTGCTAGACTCGTCCGATAATTAAATGATTATCGCTCAAAGCGTTTAAAGCGAAGAACTAAATGGCGTGAGACGATAGTCGTTCTACGTCTAGTCACACAATCTAGTCGTATTTTTCTAAGTGATCGATCTTCGAGATTCGATAAGCAACGTTAAGTTAAGGAACGTATAATCGCAATTAAGTCTGTGAGATCTCTAATTATCAAATCTGATTAATTGGCGAATCGAACATCGAACACCGTCATCATGTACTCAATGGACAATCTCGAGCGGGATATGATGAACCGGCAGTACATGTACGAGGCGCACAGCTTCCTGGGCAATCCGGCGATCCCGGCGTTACCACCGCACTGTGGGATGCCGACCACGGCGACGCTTCCGGCGGTGATCCCATCGCAGATCCCGTCGTCCCATCATCCGTCCGGTAGCACCGGTAGCACCAGCGGCAGCGAGCACTATCTCTACGATGAGAACAGCAGTGACAACGAGAGCATATACAGCAGTGATCAGGAGAATCACGCGAAAGAGTGAGTGCTTCCTTCACTTTGGGTTTTCTCGGATATTCTTTTCTTTTCTCAGCTTAAGAAACTTAGAATCGTTCTTTCCTCCCGAAATTGCCGAATTTTTAAATTCGTTAAGATTTGCTTTGAGATGTTAATTTTCTAAAATAATTTGATTGCGTGATGTCGAGTCGTATATCAAAATGTTTAAAGCGATGCTTTTTGGATACCGAATGACGAAAATATATTTTAATATCGAATTACGAATAAAACGGAAACTATTTGATCGCTTTGTAAATTCATACAGCATTCGGTTTCGCCACTTTTGCTCGTAGACGAAGTCGGAGTAACCGGCGCGGCGGACCATCAGGAAAATGTCCGAGACAGGTACAGGTACAGCAACGACAGGCGGCGAACATGAGGGAGCGAAGGCGTATGCAGAACATAAACGACGCCTTCGAGGGCTTGAGGGCTCATATACCGACCTTGCCGTACGAGAAAAGATTGTCGAAGGTCGACACGTTGAAGCTGGCGATCGGTTACATAAACTTCCTCAACGAGCTCGTCAGGGCGGACAAGGGTAACGACTCCTTGACGGGCAATAGCGGTCTCTCGAGGTGTTCCAGCCGGGACGAGTCCAAGAAGGTCATAGTCCGTGGTGAGGCCAATTTTAATTATTTCTACGGGCAGTTCTCGATTAACGCGAATCAATTTACTTTTACATTCTATACTGTAAAGGAAAAAAGTTCTCACTCAAAATTTATTTATTGAAAAATTTTTCTTTAATAAATTTTTAATGAGATTGACATCAAGTTTTTCATTAAAAAATTAATGAATTTTTTTGTAGTTTTTAGAATTAAATTTACATCAATAAACTAGAATTAAAATTAGTCTTCATTAAAATATATGAAGTTAAAGATAAAACTTTATTATTTGCTAGCTTTACTGATTTGATATTTTCGGCATTTGTGAAAGGAAAATTGAATTGTAACTAATCGAAATGAAGTTTTAACGAGAACTGCCAGTATTTTATATAGTGATAGTCATGTTTGAAGTTTTTTTACAATAGGTACGGTTTAAATTTTACAACGTGACGCGTGTACAAAATTGAACCTCGCTGAAATTTCATTGAATCCATTCGGTTTTCACTATGCCGCAACATTCGATTTCACAATACAGAATGATAGTGCCGCGTTCCACCATTTCGATATTATGTGCACAACATATTAGCGTCGGACCGACCCGCTATCACCCCGCGCGAAATCATAGGTCGATTTATCATAATTACCTATCTACCCTTTATTCCAGGACAGGTGTCCCTGTTAGATACGGGGTGCTTCAAGGTGAATTTACTGTCCGGGGATAATTGAGAGGTTATCAAAAGTTTCGGGAATCGCGCTGTTATTTACACACTCCTCGCGCGAGTAATTTTCGATATTTTTAAATGTTAATTGCAAATAATTTTATAGTCAAGATATTTATTGTATGGAGACGCCTGGCTGTTTCAAATCGGTAATTTTACACAGTATTTTTCACGAATTAAGATGAAAATCCATGTGCCGCGATAGTTCTGGTTCACCGCGACTTCACGTTCTCCAAGTTTTGGCTAATCTTCATCGAATTGCAACTTTCAGGCAGCGGCGGAAATCCGTTCATCTCGCACTCGCTCTCGTGGTCGAGAAAGTCGGATATCTCGCCGAATGGCACGATGTACGCGAAGGTCTGGACGCCGGAAGATCCGCGAACGACGAAAAACGGGACGACGTTCGAGTAGATGGCGAATTTGACTTCGCTTTATCTCGAGGAAGGGGAGGATCGGATGTGCCGCACGGTTGCGAGGTTCTCATCTAGGGTGTTATTTAGTGTCTAAGGGAAAGCGTTTCTAGTCACTGATCCTCGTTATTTGTACCTTATGATCATCGAAGTGTCTCCGATTTTTTGGACGACGGGGATGATCATTGATGTTTATACATCGCGACTTCATCGGAAAGATATCGCGGCAAATCGAATTAGCCATTGCAAAATATACGCGTCATAAAAATTTGAGTTACAGGAATTTTTTTATTTAAAAATAGAAACGTGATTCTTGTTTATTACTTTATTTATCTTAATAATATTGCAATCTAAATATTTTCGACAAAACTTTAAGAGAATGCAAAATATTTTTTTGAAAAAAAAAAAAAAGAATAATTTGTTTCTCAATTTATTTCTGGAGAGATTGGATCCATGTTTATTTTGCAATTCGTAAATTCGGTTTTCGCCGTGCATAATGCGAATCATTGCATAATGCAAATCTATGCGTCTGTATCTACAAGACATTTTTACAAAACGTTCTGCGAAACGTGCTTTGTAAATAGGAATTATCGAAATAGGCGAATTATTATAGAATAAGCACCGTTTATACATAATTAACGCGGCGTAAGAAAAATGATGCATAGCATCATTATTGCTACTGTGAATAACAAAGCCAAATAAACGTAGTTCCGAGAATCTCATTGCGTTTATCATTCACTTTTGCCTCCAAATGGACAAAACTCTTCTTTTCCTTGAAAATGATTGAAACGTGGTAAGTAAAAAATTCAGACAATAAATACCGCAAATTAAATTCCACATCATCGAACACTTTCATCGGTTATAAATAACAATTATCGAATCACATTGAAATCAAGATAAATATAATCTTTAAAAAATACCTTGATTAAATGAAGACAAAGGATAAAGTTTTATTATCATTTCGCAATATTGAGGAACTTATTGAAGCTATACCATTATTTCCGACGAAGTTATTAACGTAAAGCTTTTAAGTCATCAAATTTTCACGTTTCCGCAGACCGTGATTCGAAGATGCTTTTGTTAGCATTATGCCAAAATGGAATAGCGGCAAGATGGCCGAAACCACCGAAGGGTTGATAGCGCCCTAAAATGTGCTTCTTGCATTCTGGCAGGGGTGGATTCGGACAAGAGAGAAAGATAGAGAGAAAAAGAGAATGGGAGATGGCAAGGAGAGGAAGAGAGCAGGAAACGCGGGGAGATGCGGTGGGCGGTACGTCGATATTGCGGCGTCGCGGCGCCCTGCGACTCAGCGGGGATAATGGCGTCGACGGCTGCGAGTCTTCTCACGATCCTCCGGTTCTTCCTCCTCGTCGTTCGCGACGCCGCGGCGAGTTCCCGTTTTCCGCTCTCCCTCTCTTTCTCTCTCTCTCTCTCTTCAGTTGCGGRAATCTATTATCGCACATCATTATCGTCATTAGCAACTTCGCGAGACCGCGAGCAACGCGGAAGATAAGGAACTTCAATCCTGCGTTACTATGCGTTCGCATGGGGTGAAACATTATCCGCTCTCTGTTGCAATTGAGATGGTTTCCTTCAGCCGACTAAACGGTGGATTTTATCGCCATGAGTTTCATTATGTGATTTCATCTGAAAAAGACGATGACCTTGATAACTCTGAGATGCCTCCCTCTAGCGAATATATTTTCTGTATTGTTCTAACATCCCCCTCGAAATCCGTATGTACTCGACTTTTTTAATTCATTATACTTCAATTATTTTAGAAGACTAATTAAAAAATAGATTTTCGTCTTTAATAATTATATATAATTTAAATATCTTTTAAAAATTACGTACATATCATTGTTTATCTCCTATAATTTTTTAGATGCCGAGGGGATAAGACGCAAAGATCTTTTTGAGATTTCCTGAGCTCATGCGAGAAATATAGATTTTTTTTCAAATAAAATTGATAAAATAAAATGAGAGTTAAAAACTTTCCCTGAAATTTAAAGTTGTCAGTTAGGCAGATCTAACAATAAATAAAATACAGTGCGCTCGCTCGGCGCGACCCGCAGAGTGCGGTGGGCCACTATCAGCTGTGAAAACAGCGTTGTTTATAGACACCGTGGCACAATGAGGTGTAATTGAATCCATATTCTACCGGGGGTGTGTGCCCGGTGAACCCGAACCCTCTCGACGTCTCGAGGGGGGCCAGCGGAACGGCAGCCCCCTCGCCCCCGGGTGGTTGTACTTAACGATTCGAGAAATCGAGGGTGGCCGTCGATTTGTGGACAATTAGGGACGATTTCGTGGCACTTGGAGGAGGGGAAGAGGCGAGTCGCGTATAACCCCGATCGATTCCAAAACTTTTCATTGTCCGCGACAAAACGTGCCGCTCGACAAAGCGTCCGACGAGCGCTTGACGATTTTCGATTCCTTGATTTTGAAGAGAGATTTCACGAGAAAATGAAATTTTGAATTTTTCACAAGCTCTTTTTTATACGCTTGTAAAGAATCCAGGGAAATTCTTCAGATGACTTTCGGACGAACATCTCTTTTCTATCCGTCACGCTTGGATTGCATAATTTTAATGCAGTCTCCTTTCAACTTTATCCGAACAGAATCCAATTTGAATTCTAATTAAAAATATGTAATGTTAAAAGGTAAACATTTGAAAGATAAATGATAGATTCCTTTAAACAGGAAGTCGTAGAATCTGTCCGAATATCAAAAAAAAAAATTTTTAGTAATTGTAGGACTCAGTTTTATACAGGAAACTAGTTCGTTTGAAGATAATGTTCGTAAATGGCGATAAAAAATAATGTTAATATTAGATGGAGTGGTAAAGAAAGGGTATCGAACTTCTTATCAAATATACCCTCGAAGGAAAGAATATAAATCAATTTATGCAGCGTTTAAGTGATCGAGAGCTTATCTGGGTTGACGCAGGTGTGTCGATACACCTGCCCTTATCACTCGATCGAGGTGAACGATTTTTTTAAATCCCGAGCGATAACCAAATAATAAAAAAATATGTATCGTCATAATTTAAAAAAGATATTAAATATTAATCTGAACGATTTGCAATCGCTCTTTAAATCGTATACATAAAAAAGATACATATAATCATATTTTTCATCAGAGATAAAATTTTAAATCTTATTTCGTGCAAATGTTGCAAAATACAATGACTGGTGATGATTTTTTCGTTTTTTATTCAGGAGAACATAAAGTCTGTAAAGGGTTCGTAAAGAGCTACGAATTGGTTTATTCGTGGCAGCCGAAATGTCGGTCACAACCATCCGGAAAGAAGCGGTCATTGAGAGGCGCGAAAGTTCGGTGCTCTGCATTGAGTCTAATCTGCTCTAACGTCACGGTACGACGATCCCGTGAAAATTAGCAAACCATAGAATCCGGTCCCCCTTCTCCCTTCAGCGGAGCCGCGCATTAAGGGTACCCCTCTTGTCGCGAGGGGTGCACTTGTGTTGATCCTCGCAGCTGGAGTGACACACAAATAAAGTATTAATTCTCGATTCTCCTGTCGCAATAATGGTACCCGACGTCCGCGTTACAACGTAACATGAAGATGTAATAACGTCCGAATAGAGATATAACACTTCGCCCCCTCTCTGTCATACGCGTATTTTTCTTCAAAAGAATTTTTAAAAACATATAATTGAAATAATTTTGCTTTTTTATATATAAATAATTTTTTGAGATTATTTGCGTGCTAAAATTTAAGAATATTATATCAAAAAGAAAATTCAACAGAAAAACACGATTTTTAACAGAGTCATTGTATTAATTTAAATATTAAATATTAAATGCAAATTTGATAAAAACTTAATTCGCATTATTTGCAAATATTCATGCAAATATTCTATCGTATTTATATTTGAAATTTATACAAAGTATAAAAATATAAAATTTGTAAATGCACCCTTTCCCCGCACACGTCGAGACAGACAGAAGAAGAGAGAAAGAGAGGGATGCAGAGACTCAAGTGATGCAGAGTTGAGTCAAAGAGAGCATCTATCCATCCTGCGGCTCATCTCGTCCCCCCCGGGGGATGAAACTGGAACACGCAAATATCTAGGCAGCTGCACCCTCCAAGTGGTTGTCCGTCACCCCCCAAAGTCTCGCTAGCACTTTTGGTCCGCTCTCCTCTGCGAGCTTTATTATATTCCAATTATCTCTCTTCGAAGATTTAAGCCCGATCATAAATATAATCCCTGTGCGGTGCTACGATCATGACGAGTGACACATTTTTGAAGGGGGGAGGGGGGTGGAGAAAGAAATGACAGCAATGTTAAAAAAAAAGAATAGGGAGGGGACCAATTCAAAAATCTCTATAGAATATATAGAAAATGCAAGAGAACTAATGTGCAAAAAATATGAAATAATATAAAAATCACTTGCTAGAACAATGACAAAATTATGACGTGTTGAGAAATATTTGCAAGATTATAATGCGAATTGTATTGCAGTTATAAATATTCGCAGTTTCTCATAAATTTTAACGAAATCTTTCTATATAATACATTATGTAAAAAATATTATAAATTAAAGATAATATATAATTTTGAAATAAATTAAATAGAAAATGCAAGATTTATTATATATACTGCATTCACTTTCCCTTTTCTCTTAATTCTGTTAAAAATCGTGTTTTTCTGTTAAATTTTCTTGATGTAATATTCTTAAATTTTGGCATGTTATGTTTTTAATAACGCGAATTATTTTATAATAATTTATTACTAAATTATTATAATTTAATGCGATATAGATAAATAATTTTTCTGTTATTTATCACGTAGAAGTTTTTTTAATAATGGTCAGTTCTTAGATTCTTATAGAAAAGAGAAAATGTATTACGACTATTTTTAACAATGTATTTAATTCCTCATTAAAAAACCGATTTAAATTGCATTGTTAACTTATTTCTGTTATAAAAATGCAATAATCCTCAATTATGGTTTGCGAATTAGTATTTTCAATAAAAAATTTCACGATTATTTAATCCTCGTATAATAATTAGAGGAAGCTGCATTAATCTTTGACTGTCGATATCCAGGATGAGAGAATGACGAAAAATTTGCGAGTTCCCCTTGCGATTGATAAAATCGCGCCGGGCGCAAATTCGGCTACGATAAGAATCTAAAATCTGCCGTTAAATCCGGCGTGAAAATTCGTATACTGTATAACCTTCTCAATGAAATCCCATTTGTATTTTACATAGGACAGTGCTACAACGCGACTAATGCCGTAACAATAGATCCTCTACCAATGCAGGGGAGAACGTACGCGCGAATATTACAATACATTTAACATAATACAAATTATTGTTAAAATTTATCATTATGAAAACTTTACGAAATGCAAATAAATAAATGTTTATCAGCAAATAAGTAACTAAAATCCGCTTCTATTAAAAAAACTAGACTTATTCAAACCCTATGTTCTTTTTTTACATAATTCAATGCTACAAGAAAGAAGAAATTAATATAATCCGCTAATTAATTATTATATTAAATATAATGTAACAAAGCTGAGATTGTATACATCTCAATACAACTTCTTTTTTCCATCAGTATTCATATTTAAGCTTGTATTGCTTGCGTATTTCTTTTCTCAGATTACTTTCAATCAAATTGAAAATTATTTCCAAATTATTTCGTAAATAAACGTGCAAAAGAGATTATGAAAGAAAGGGATTACAAGAGTCTATGTAAATGTGTTGAGTGCAATCGAATCTTCGCTTTACAGATTGAAATATTCTCCTGAATAACATATAATTTTGCTCGCAATCGGGAAAGACAACGGGCGACTGCGACTTCCTCTCTTCGTTTTATCAAGAGACTCGTCTTCGGCGTTATCCACGGTACACAGTCTGCTCGCATGCTTTCGTATAATATTGATTCGCCGGAGACGAGGTCGCAGGTGAGACTTCCCACGATCGTTGGCCGCATAGAGAGAAAGCAAGAGAGAGAGATAGGCCGCGCGGAATTGTCCGCGCGGTCTTCGGATTGCTGTGTGTTTGTGCGAGAAAGTCCAGGAAGCTTCTTGCTTCCCTCAACGCAAAAATAATACCGTGAGCCGAAGTCGCTTTATGTGACAGAACGAACGACCTCGCGATATCTTTCTCTCGACTCGATTTGAATCGGTCGCACGTTTTTATTCCGAGATTGCGGCCTGATATTTTACAAGTAATTTATATATCGTAACACTAAAAAGATACTGAAAAATTTAAGGCAAGCGAGATGCGACAACTATCTTTGCGTGATAAATTCTTAGATCTACATTGTACAATGGAGAGCAATTAAGCACACTAAAGCGCGCGAATTTTTTTAGTATAATTTTAATTCTAAGTTTTCTCTTGTGCTTTTTTTGTGTAAAAGCAATAGTCGTTAATTAATTATTGGCATAATATACATGATGTGAGTTTATAAATAAGAAAAGTATATACAAAAAAACAGTTTTGCTTGAGGTATCTAAAAATTTAGCTAGCTACAGATCTGAAAATAATTTTGTTGGAATCATCAAAATAATTATGTAGAATGATTAAGTTGATAACAATATTTTATCGTTATAAAGAGCTGATAAAAAGTTTTAACACCATTCTAGCAATCAGTTTGAGCGTCCATAATTACTTCTATCTAGCTAAATTTTTGGATATTTCAGCAAAACCGTTCTTTTCGTGTAATAATTCACGTTAATAATTTTCATAAATTTCAAATAGACTAATTGTACTGTCAAAATCGATTGTCACATGATTGTCTCAAAATTAAGAGAACTGTAGGATTGCCGAAGCGGATCAGGATTGTCCCGATTGTTTAGATTTCTTTTATTACATGCCTCGTATGCACAATTACATTATAAAATTGTATCGCACACTGTTTACATTCCTCATTCGAGTTATATACGATCGGAAAATCAAGCAATGTTCTGAAACGAGTGATTCATTGAATTCTGAACTCTTTCTTTGTCTAATCGAGAAATGACTCAAATACGTATTTCCACAATTCGAATTCGATGCTAAACACGAGATACGAATGTAAAATATTTAGAGCGCATTTAGCTAAATGTGATCATTTAATTTGAATTTAAGGATAACTTTGACCTTTGAAACTTTGATTAATTTATCAAATGATATCTATATTTTATGAATAAAATTAATTTTAAATTGTTTATTGTTTGATGAAAAAAAAGATTAGAGATCCTTCGAACGAATATTTTAAGAGAATTAAGCAAAACGTAAAACACGAAATATAAAAAGTCGGGAAAAGAAGAAGAAACGATCTCGGATTTTTTTTCCTAAATCTCAGGAACACGATCGGAAATACGGTGAAAGTATACTCGTATCGGAAAGTGACAATTTATTTGGTAAAAGTGTTCATTACATAAAATTTAACGCATCGCTTTTAGACAAGATCTTATCTACGAAAGTAAAATCTACGCGCATCAATCGCTACATCGATGTGACCGTCAATGATGAATTTCTTCATCTTCTCCGCGCCGTCGGAGAAGGCTTTGGATACGAAAACACGGAAATTATCTAATTAACGTAACGCTCGCGGACACGAGAGCCCGATTCTCGGATGATTAGGAACACAATTGCTTTGCTTTGTATCTCTGGCAGTTGGAGCTTGAACACAGAAGCGCAAAAACAACCGATCGACCCTTTTCTCTTTTCTTCTTTGCACCACCTGGCAGAAATGACGCGACACGACGATAGATAATTCAACGGGGAAAATTAAAAAAGAAGAAATGATCGACGCTCGCAGTCTCGAAGGGAAAGAAAAGCCTCACCGACTCACATATACGCACGCACGAACAACACACACACGCACCCACGCGATGCGATGATGATGATGATCGACTCCTATCCGTATCAATGACTAAATGGATGCAAATAGAATTTTTCTTTCTTTTGTCTCGCGATATTGCCGAATTCTCTTCTACACGTTCTACGCGTACGCTTCGAAAGCTGCCTAAGGAATCGAGAAATTTCAATGATTCGATTAAAAAAATTTGGCACTGATCAGCTGTGAAAAAATATCATCGTACTGCTCTGTGACTTCAATTTTTTTTTCTTTTCTACCCCTTTTTTTTTCTTTCGCCCTCCCTATAGGATATCGTACAACTGTTATTCCCCGCCGTTTTATTTCCTGTATAATTGCCTCGCGCGTACCGTATATATAATATATTCCCTAACAATACAGTCGACTATATTGATAATGCATAAAATACTCTTCAGTAGTATAAACGCGATGTCGCAAGATTACGCATTTCTTCTTTTTTTGTTCTTTTTTTTCTTTTCTTTTTAGAAATCCTAGCGAACTTTCGACAAGGTCGTCAATCATGAAATTCACCAAATCAGTACGAGCAATACGCACTTTAGTTCGATACCTCCTGTCGTACATTCTTGAGAGGCTGTGAACATCGAGTGTTTTTCCAATACTCCGTGACTGGATTGTCATGCGAACTCGCAGGAGATTTATCCGAGATATTCGTCAAAATTTCACATTCACGTATATAATGATATAGAAATATAATGATAAAAAAAACGTCTCATAACAAAAATTAAAAGTAAATTTTTACGTTGATTATATACGATATATGTTTTGCAATCGTCATTAAACACAACAAAAAATGATGCGGTAATAAACGTGGCTCTCAAGAATGCACGAATTCGACAACCGTTGTTACGTACTCGCGCGCACAATCGACGTCCACAAGGAAAACTCGGCAGAATTTTGCATAGTTAAACTGATTCTCCCTGAGTGGTGATAAGCTATTCTGTAGGTTTGGTGTTTTCATGTTTACCCCTCCCGCACCTCGCTCGTCGAATATACAATATTATTTTTATCGTACAATTTATAAATCTAGATCCCTAATTAAATTTTTTTCTCTTTCGCTTAAAAATTCCGCCTCTAATTGCTAATCGGACTTACAAATTTATAGTCGACAGTACAATCGATTCTTATTTTATTCTATTGTCCCTCAACCACCTAACGCGTTCCAGTCGATGCAAGCTAATACTTTTACGTAAAACGCATTTACATCTAGTGTCTTGTAAATAAAAATGCGGAAAGGAAAACTGATTTGGAGAACACATCGTCGGATTACGACAAAGAACACAATGTGGTAAAATGTAATCAGTCGATCCCTAGCTTTTCGTAAAACCTCCGAACTTTCTGTGCCGCTCGACAAATAACATCGCAATCGCTGGAAGGTGGTCTCGGGAAAATTTCAGTTTTGTACGACAAATTCGAACATACGTATATCATATTTATATAGTTCGTTTAACTAGTTTTGCGAGGCTGAGAAATCTCGTATTATGTTCGTAACCACAGTGCAAAAATAAAGCGACAGCATGGGACGTATCATCCTGCGAGTGTATCCCCTCATTTCCTTTTCGACGTCTACGGATACTATATGCCATTCTGCTCCGTTTTTTCGCAATTTCAATGATGAAACATTATTCGTGAATTATGCATTCGGGCCGATCGTAGCGGATACTTGTCGATCCTCTTTTCTTCCCCCTCCCTTTATAACTGTCGTTTTACTTGCATGTCATTCTGTGATTTGTTTGCAGTATCACATGCAAATTTCTTTTGTCGACTTATAAACGAGCTACATTTTATCATATATATATCGTAGCCTTTGAGCGGAATATCTTATGTTTCCTTACCAAATCTTATCTCCTAAAAATGTTCTACCGTCTAGCACTTTTGATTTTGCGATTTGCACACGGCGTCGCACGCTCTCGGAAATCATAAACAATGATGGTGCGAATAGAAAATCGAAGGCTATCTTCGAGGAAACGTAGCGAAACGAATTAATTTCAATTTCGACATATACGCATATATCATCCTTAAGCAATGTAGCTCCAACCTTACATCCCATATCTTACAGGATTACTCGCTCAAATCTCAATACATACACATATACAAATATAATATGTATCGCACAAATATTCACAAGTTTTTAAATATTTGCATTATCAAGATCTGTGCCTTGGTTCGGTCTTGCTTGTAATTTTTCATTATGCCCTCAAATAATATAACCACAATTTCGATAAGAAATATTATAATGTCACACACAATAATTGCTCTCGTGGTTGACCCTATTTTATATATAAATTGATGAACAAAATTAATTCATTAATTATTTAATTCAATTTAGTTTAACTTATTATTGTCAATTTATTTCATTAATTAAATAATAATTTAAATAAATTAAATTAAATAATTATAGATTTAATTCATTCACAAATTAATAAAAATTATATAAATTGTTTAATACAAAAAATTAATTTTTTAATGATCCAACTTCGATATTATATTATATTATATGTGTAATTATAAGTTTATTTCTTGCAAGTATTGAAATATGAATAATATTATCGACCACGGAGTCATTGCTACCAACATTTAATCAAGTAATTAATACAATTGTTAATGTAATGATACTCAAAATATCGTGTCTCTAGTTTTATAATAGATCAAACGATGGCACAACATCTCCTTCTATTCGCATTTCTCGAGAATTAATGATGACCAAGTATCGATGAAATCTACAAGCTCAAAAAGATAAGTTGAAGAGAGGGGAAATAGAATGAAGAGACGGCAGATGAAGTTAACGAAACGATCATGCGTTCGTTAGAAAATGTTAAATTGCGATCAACCTACTTCACAGCTCTTGTTGGCGAAAGGCAGTGCTCGTCTTGTACATATTTGGGTATTTCCCCCTTTTTTACGTGTGTGTATAAGATTAGAATATACATTAAATTAGCTTTGAAATAGGTTGCACTCGATATCATTGTGATATAGTACATACGCTGCGGTAGATCTTAACGGTGATACGCTAAAGAAGTAGGAGAGCTATGTAAGTAAAGCACGTCAGCTTTAAAATTGCGATTCTTACAGAACGTTTGTGTATAACAAAAATCGTTAGCATGCAAATTTATCGAAATCAACAATGTAATAATTCAGTTCTCTCTCCTTACGATCTTTAGTTACGTATTCTTCTTTACTCTTTTTTTCTTTCCTCTAATTTCTTGCGAAATTTCGAGTATCCTTTTGTCGCACCACCAAAAATATACGCAGTTACGATCGTTAGAATGTACACCTACTGTATTATTGCTATTTAACGCGATGGATTAACTTACAGTCTAAGATTTGTACATCTGTGGATTTGCTGTTCAATGATGATGCCTACAAAGAGAGATAAAGAGTGTCTCAAAAGCCTAATTTTTGTGATTAAAGAAAAAAATTTCAAACTTTTACATTATAATAATGTTTCAGCAAAATATTTTAACTTAACATTCTAATAATTTATTAAAATTTAATAGCAATTATTTCATGATAAAATGTTTTTAAAGTTTTTTAAAGGTTTTAGAAAAATTTGCGAGACAAATCTTCCTAACTGCTTCTTCGTCTTGAATTGCAATTTTTTACATTAATATGCATCCTATTTGAGTCTTCAATATATTGTTACAGTTGCAATGTACATATAACTCGTATAAAAATCTAACAGGTAAGAACAGGAAGATCGTAAAAAACTATGGTGAATACTTGATTTGATGCATATACGAGCACAGTGTTTCAATGAGATCCATGATAAAATCGCTATCAGATAAGTGCAAAATATTAAAATTTGTACAGTATATATGTATATATATATATATATATATATATATATATATATATATATATATATATATATATATGATGTACATATATGTAACATAGTTTTAAGATATTTTGTGAAAAGATATAAAGGTACAAATCGAGATATGTCTGTACATTGTAAACTGCAATCGACATAATTAAAGCGATTCATTTCTTATCAAATAAGAAAATGATTGCCGAGAAAGATAAATATGACGTAGAAAAATGTACATCGTTGATCTTTCATGAAGAAGCACAGTTAGGTCTCTCTTGTCGTGGAATTGGGTCCTTTGATGTCGCATAACATGTGGCAACGAATCTCATTTTAATAATTAAAACTCGTGGCTACCATGTCGAGCTTGTATCTACCTTCAGCTAGGCTTCCCCGGTGGCCCGTGGCTAGTCGGCGAAGGTCCATGCGAATGAAGATTATGAACTCCACCTACTTGATTGCTGGTGAGACTGGACATGGTGGGCTGATACATCGACGGCATGTAACTGCTCGATGACTGCGACGCCGATCTGAAAATCAATAAAAATTATACCTATAATAAGATAAGTAATAACGCATGGCTTCATGCGAGAGCAATCGATTCTTACTCGACAGAGTACTTCTAAAGTTTGATCCCGCTTCCTATCTCACATATACCTCGATTTTCGCGCGTAATCTTACTTTATGTGTGAATGTAAAAGATAAATACAAATAAGAATGAAATGAGGGTACTATTTACTCACCTCGGCACTCCACGTAGTGGATCTGGTGTGACAGATGAATTCCGTACTACACCGGAAGTGTTCGCCGGCGCCGATGATACTATGTTACTTGGTTGACCCTGAAGGTATCCGGCTCCGGCCGGACTGTGCCTACATTTCATTGCGAGAATAAAGAACAAATTTGAATTAACCATATTAACAGTATTTTATAAAGAACAGATTAGTTACCTTATTGTTGGGCTTGGTTGAGGCGTAACCAGTGGTCCTCGGTGATACTGAGCGAGAGAAGCAGCCGCAGGCGGCGAAGGATCCGGTGGCAAACCATTTTCCAATGTCGTCGGATGACCACCAGAATTAGAGTGAGGCATGTACGTGTTGTTCACTCGCGGTTCACGGCTCACTCGAGGTACTGGTGCCGGAGCGCCGGGTGGCACTTCCGAATGCGAGACATTAGGATGAGACGGATTCACTGTTGGATGTATATTATTCACTGAAAATAACGCAAAGATATATTATGCGCGTTGTCCCTCCATAAACGAGATATAAAAGATACAGTGAAATGACTGAACTAACTAACCTGGATGTGAACTAGGTTGAGTCAATGGAATAGCGAGTCTAGCATTCACAGCCAATAAATGGTCTCTTCTTTGCAAAAGATTATTTACATGTTCCTCTAGCCTAAGGTTCTCAGCTCTCAATTGATGTAGGCAGGAAAGCAGGGATGCAACTGCAACAAATTTCGATAATTGCTGATTCATGGTATTTTATCTAAGTGTTAAATGCTTACTTTGTGTTAGAGGCAAGCAATATATCTAAAGCAATATAAAAAATAACAAATTTTAAATGAGTATTTTATGAGAAATGTATAATGTAAAGCGTGACATGCAGCTTTTTTGATGACATTATCGCGAAAAATGAAAAGCATGGTCTTTCCTCAAACTCATGCAATTTCAAGCACATTTTTCTCTTGCTACACACTCACTGTCGAAGTGTTGGGCTTGTTCCATTAAGAATTGACTTCCTTGCTCCCATTGTCTCTCCAGGAGCTGATCTAGTGTCTGCGGAATTGCTCCGCTACCCAAAGCTCCACTAGTACTGGCTGTACTAAGACCCGCACCACCGCCGCTGGAGAAAACTGAGGAGAACGAAGTGGGTGGTACGCCCGTTTGGCTAGATCGTATCTGCTTAAAAGAAATATAAAATATTTAAAAAAATTGTACATAAATATAAAATATTTTAAAAAATGTGTCTCAAACAATATAATTCATAAAGATTTATTACATCAACATATATAATTAACAAGATTTATATTGTTCGAATTCAATATGCATGTTTAATATCTTTTTACATACAGATGCTATCACTCGACTGTGCAGCTGCGGTCCAATCAAGTTTGTACTGGAGTTACTCGCTTCTGTAAAAATAGAATGAGCCTCGAGCTCCTGCGAAAGCGTGTCCGACATCTTTTGCGCCATTGTTGAAGTAGGATTCAACTGATTTCCCAGCATATGCGGTGCACTGACTCCATTTTGAAATCTGAGAAAAAGAAACATTTACATTATCTTGTATTTGTCCGACTGATAAAACGCAAATTTTCCTTCGCAAATCTTACAGCTTCACGTTCTCCTCCTTTATTGGAGCGTTAGCAAGAGCGGTCGGTGTAGTCGATGCAGACGGAATGGGCGTGGATGCGGCAGTTTTCCTCTTTCGTTTGCTTGTGGTACTACTCATACTCTCCGATCCGGGACTGCTAGGGGGAGATTCCTTAACAGTCGGTCCCATAATGTTCACAGAGCCTGCGTTACTGATGCTACTGAAGTGTCCGACAGTAGGGCCCTGAATAATTGATGGCACCGAAGCCACTGTGGCGGCGGGTGGAGGGGTCTGATGATTGTTTCTCGCTCCTCTCTTGGATGTCGTCCCGACTGCGGTGCTAGATACGGAGGTTACGATCGATGGGATTGTTTGTGACGGCAGTGACGATTGACTGTTGGACGAGCCGCGCTTTGGTTTGCGAGGCTTCTCTTGCTTATCCGACGATTGGGAACTGAAAGTTAACGAACGTATCAAACGGTTAGCATGGCGCAATGAATTGCATCGAACTTGGCATGTCTCCCGTCAAAATACAAAATGTCCATTATTTTACATAACAACTGGCTAACAACGTGGCAATAAAAAAAAGCTTGTTATCTTAACATACGGTCAGAAAAAATTATTCCGTTTGGAAAATACAATTTTTAAACGTTCTCAAACCATTTAACGAAACGAAGACGAAGAGGAGTGAGATCAACGCACGCTGAGGCGGGCCGTCGCAACGAAGTGCCATTTACGATGTCACGTTACACCCTTCCGTCGCTCGTTGCCCGTGAGGCGCTTCGCCGAGGAAAAAACAAACATAACCTCAATACCTCCTGTTCGCCACGATCCGCGCCTCGAATACACGAACGCAGTCACGGGACCGCTCGACGTTTCCTCTCTCTCTATTTTCCTTCTCCACTCTCGTCTTACCGAGGTTACAACGTTACAATGTGACAATATCGCACACAAACACGCGATGTTACAACAATTCCGCGATGCAATTATTATGCAGCGCGCGCGCGCGCGCGCGAATTCGCTCGCTGAATGACCCCGAGTGAACTGTCGTGCTCAATACATAGGCAGAATACTGTTGTAAACACACTCCATATTCCATGGCATTCGCGACTCTTCGAACTCGCTTCCACTCGCGGTGCGAACGCACGGCACCCGGGACCACATCTCGATGACCGTCCTTCGCTCGATCGGACCGTCCGAGCGCTCGGTCGGGCGAGCACTTCGCAGGTGAACGCCCGATTCCGGCGTGGGAAGAGGTTAGAACCTTGGCCACCTTGTTTACTAATCGCGCCCGCCATTTTGAATGCAGCGCGCAACGCGTGACACTCCTGGGAGTCGCGTGCTCTTCCTGAACGTTCCAGATCACGAATTCTAGGCACTTCGTTGTCACATTTTTATACGCACAGTCACCGCACAGATCTTCACTACACAAGTTCAACGTTCACAGTTTGTAATAATGGCAGAGACAGTTACACATTATCTCTCTCTCACTTTTCTGATTCGCACTGCAACTAAACTTCAATCAAACATAATATTTCTTCGTCGTGATTCCTCTCCCTGTGACATCTAACACAATGAAAATGTGTATCGTAACACAATTACATAATTATACTTACACAACGAATGCATTGTTCAATCTGTGTTTGTACACAATTGTTTGCTTTCCTTGAATTTTTTCGAAAGAACCTCCAATGGTGAGTGAAATCTCTCCAATGTCGTAACCACGAGGATGAGGACTTACCGAGAACGTTTTATTGGTGTACTCTCCGTGATAAATCTCTCGGTGTTCGACATTGCGCTCGAGTGTGGCTCGGAATTGGCGGCCGTGGTGATTATGCTCTGCTGCAGCTGTTGATACATCGTCGGCGCGCTCGTTACCACGCTCTGAACCGCATTGGCGAGCGAGGTGGCGATCAACGGCACCGACACGACGATGCTGTTCGACGTAGTCGTTGGCGACTGAGTGGCGACCGAGGGCTGGGACTGCGTCACCGCCATTATTACAGGCGTGGTGGTTACCTCCGTGGCCACCGGCGTGCTCGACGACGACTGTATCGGGCTCTCGACTTTCATCTGCAATCGAAGACGGACAAAAGACGTTATATCTCATATCCCACTAGTATGGACTTTCTATAGATAAACTAATGATTTGTAGGTGTATGCCGAAGAAATACAAAAATAAATAAATAGCGTGATAACTTCAATTATACCTTTGACGCCTATGTTGAGGGTAGTTTTACTGAACTGGTTGCTCTTGTCTGAACTGTAAATTTGTAGGAAGAATTTTTCTATTGAGACTTGCTCATTGCGCTTATCAAACTATTTGTTCAGCGATATAATTGATATAATTTGTTCAGAGATACAGTTTCCAAATGACAAGATCAACCATTCATGGTCAAATAAAAGACTTTCTCTTTATTACCTCAGACAAAGTGATTCTGACCTGACATATCCAACAGGTCAGGTAAGTAGGTGGCCAAGCATTCATTTATATTTATGTATGTAAATGTTTTGTTTGTTATGTAGATAATGTAGATAATAAATGTAGATGAATGTTTGATTTTTCATGATGCTCACTTTAAATTCTCATAATTTTGTTCTTACGCTTGCAAATTCAACATAAAATTTTGATCATGGAGATATGATACTATAGATACGATTCTAGAGATACAATATTTTAAAATAAATATAGAAATAAACGTTTTTCTGACTTATTAAAGATCATTAAATCAAATGTTCTTATAATTCTATATCTGAATAGCGCGAATATTTCAAATTAATATTGTCTATTATTATATAATATTCGTAAAAGTCACAATTAATGTTTTTTATAAGTAGACAAAGAAGCCACGATATACTACAACGTATTATTTTGCATTATTTTTTTATATGCTGTAAATGATCACAGTTCGATATCGTAATCAGTTGCTCGCATCACTTATACCAGCAATTTATTGCGAATTATAACAGACTTCCTGAAATATTGTGAAATTAAGAGTCTTAATTTCAAATTCAAGAAGAGGGCAGGGCATTAAACTAATTTAATACAATAAAAAACCTTTACCTTTCTTGATTTTTCCGGTTCCGTCGTTATGCTTAAGCTAGTGGCTTCGGTGACCGTCGGCTGCACGTTGTTACTCGGGACGGTCTGTTGCACCATGGAACTGATCGTCATTACGACCGATCCGCTGGCCTCCGAGCTGGCCGATTGATTCGAGTTCTCGTTTCCTATCACAGTCGGCGTACGCGCCCCGGTCTTCCTCTTCTTACTCGTGTGACTCGACGTCTTGTTGGAAGTCGAGTTGGATTTTCCTTGGCCCCCGATGTTTTTGTGCGCCGCGTTAGAATTGCCAGCGCTCGTTTTCATCGCGGAAGTAGTCGCTGTCGTGGTGACGGTGGTGATCGTGCCGCTGCCATCGTGTCCGAACACGCTCTCCGACTGCGTAACAATTGTCTCGACAAAGTTGGAGGTCGTAAACTTGCTGGAACTCGTGGAATTATCTTTGGGCGTGTTGCGACCGCTACTACCGCTCTTGTCGTCCGCGATTCCATTTATTTCTAAACTGGGACTAGCATTGGATTTATTTTTAGAATTCGCGCTAGATTTGGAACTCGAACTTTTCCGCTTGCCGCTCGACGATTTTATCGGCGTTTCTGCCTCTTTTTCCGGCGACGAGTCCGACGAACCGTTATCCGCGGGAATCGGTTTGTACGGCGGTATCGTCTTCACGTTACCACCCTTTTTCTGTAAATTAATCACATTATCTTTCATATAGAAAACTTTCGTACAGCGTTAATATCTAAGCATAATATGTAATTGATATTCGTTAATTAATATATATTTAATACTGCATTATTCACCAATTTCGAATAGTGATGCTGACAGTAGCCACAATATTTAACATTGTCGAGATAATTGCCAGCTTCCTCGCAGAGCAAGCCCAAAGCCTGTGCGCATGTGACATGAAATTGCTGCCTGCAGCCTGTTTTGTTACACTGCATGCAAGCTCCCACGTTTGTTCTGCTACCTCTGCCTTGCTCCTCACAGATATAACATGTCTAAAAATCATTAAATTTCTATGTCATAAGGCAATAAAACATGTGTAATATCAAACACAGTAAACAATGTTTCAAAGTCAGATTTGTGATATCAATAATATTCACCTTGCCAAATCTTTCTGGAGGAATGAGATCCAATATGATTGGTTCCATCGTAGTCACGTTACCGAATCGAACTTCAGGAATATAGAGAGCGCACACGACATGCGCCCATCCAGCAGTCTGTTGATTTGTTCTCTTAAGGGCTCCATCCCGACTCGGACATAGTTCACAGCGCTATTTAAATAAAAATATACTTCAATAAAAACATTCATGTTCTACATAATAACCAAAGAAATATCGAATCTTTACTCTGTTACAAAAACAAAAATACTGAGAAAGAAACAATTCGCCGTACCACTCGAGCGCTGCGTTCTTGCGATTCGCATTTCCTGCAGTACCATGGTCCCGTTGGTACAGTAACGATGCCATAGCATGCTGCAAAACGATAACAACATTCGTTACTCTTCAATCGACGGAGGAGACTCAAATTACTACAAATACCTTGGTGTACAGCAACGGTGCAGCCCTGTCCATCGCAATACACCAGCGGATTCTCTGTCCAGCCCCTCTCGTCAGAACACACGCAGCACCCTCCGAGCATCTCCTTCATGCTGTGCCCCAAGCAATTCGGAAGACGAGACTAGCATGAGGAGCTAGGCGACAGATCGCGGGCATCGGCTGCGTAGTGCGAGAGGACTCGTGTCGCACGTGTCGCACGATCGCATTCTGGCGACGACGTGGCGTCTCCGCAGTGGCAAGAGGCTCTCGTTGGCGGCCTCTCTTCTCTCGGTGGGGTCCCGCCACCGCCGCGTGTCCTCGGCACCCCCGGCACGAAAGCGGATCACGCGCGGCGCGGCGTGGCGCGGCACGCGGTAAGCGCGCGTCGCGTAAACGAGAGAGAGGAGAACGAAAAGAAGGGCTGCCTCGCGAGCGCGAGGATCAACGGAGCACGCTGAGGATGCGAGCGGACGAGACGTGCGTGCGTGCGTGCGTGCACACACGCGCGCGCGCGCGCGCGGGCGCGTTTTTCACACGGGAGAGACACGCGGGAAGCGGCACCGTCGGCCGAGCAGATTGCCACGGATTGTCGACACGCCGACCGGGACGTAACGTCGCGCGAAACGCACGTGCGGATGCAGGCGGCCCCACGCTCGGAACGTGTTCGGACGGCTCGTGTTATTTACGACGGCGCTCTATTTGTTTCCTTGGTCGGCCATCTTATTTTTGCTCGTCGCGCGCGAGCCGCGCACGCGCACGCCCACCGCGGCTCCTTCGCAAGGCGCGTCCGTATCTCGCGATCAACATCCATTTCTACCAATGTAGATTAATTACCCTCGAACAGCAATCTACGTATGAAAAGTTTAAAAAGAACTGCTTCCCAGATGAATGCAATTACGAATAATTTTTCATTGCGTATCTATTATAGTATAATTAATTATGCGACCATTACGCGCGCTTCAATACAACGAAAACATGAACGAGGCGAGTCGCAAGCCAACACGATTTAATCTAAAAAGTATACGCCGTAATTTGGCGCACTATCGAAATACGTTCGGTTCCGTTGTATTATTATATTAATACGTACAATCTTCCCAGTGTTCGTATATTACACTCGCGCGGTCGCAAGGCAAAAGAAAGACGATATTTTGCAGCTAATGCACATTTTTAACGTGATATTTATTAGTAGATTATAATCATTTTTTGATATTTACGCGACGGCCGCGTGCTCGGTACCCTAATACATTTATAGTATAATTTATAAACTGTACGAAATAAGGCAATGGAACTACTCCGATTAGTGGAGCAGTGTATGGCTGCGCAGCCTGAGTGACAGGTCTGTGGGAAAAGGGCAGAGAACGAAGGGATATCGAGTTCGAATCCCGGTCAGCTCCGTTAATTTTTCCAAGCCTTACACTATTCTGGATAAAAATACCAATATTAAAAAGGGAACCACAAAAGCAACGGAAAAACGAAAGGCGGCAAATGTTGAAACGAAACAAAAAACGCTCACGATTTCGGCCAAAAAAAATCTGCTACGAATAACAAATCTGTTAAAGAATGGAATCGTTTGCTCCATTTAATCCGCCCGCTGGATTCACGCATGTATCGCGTTACGCACACATGCGCCCGCGCGCACCAACACACGCGTACTACGCACCCCACATATCAGCATACTATTCGCAGCATCGAGGATGCCGAAACATTGGAAAGAAGAGCGGAAAAACAAGAAAGCACAGGAGTTCAAGAAAAAACCTCCATTATTTGCTAGTAATCGTTTCTCCGTTTCTTTTGTGGTTCCCTTTTTAATATCGGTATTTTTTTGCGCTTGTACTACTGTTTTTTTCTTTTTTTCAGATGTAATAATAATTGCTCCATCCCGCCGGATCCACGCACGTATCACGGGGGCCATCGGGCAAATGTTTTTGTGTGAATTTATATATATTTTCAAGTTCACCAAACTACTTGTGGAAACATGTTTCTTCAGTAAAATTATAATATGTTAAATTAACACGAACATTCTTCTTTGATTAATTTATTTTTAAGAATTTAAATTTAGTTTTTAAATTACATTCTTTTTATGCTATTTGTTCACTTACTCATAAATTATGTTATTTTTACGTTAGAGAGTTAAGAAATGTTAAATATCAATTTAACACAAAATATCCAAATAACATAATCACATTATGTTAAATTAACATTCGGATATGTTAAAAAATTTTCAACATAAAAAATTTAACAAGGACGATTTTTAACACAAATACAAAATGTTTCCGGGGTTTCGAATGATGTTTTCGCGGAGTACGACAGTCAAATTTGACCGTTCTAGGTCCCGCATCCCCGCATAATTATTATTAATATACAATTGCAAATGTAACACGAGTGTGAATTTCTTGCAGTCTCTGTTACTATGTTACGAACGTGCCAGTGCGGAATGCAGAACGTTTTGATTAAGTTGAAGGACAGAACTTCTGCGTGGGTGATTAAGAACCACCCACGTCTCATTGAGAAAAGAAATAAATGATTCTATCCAGTAGCGGAATGATACGCGTTCTTATGCGATTATACAATATATTTGTTAAATGGAAACTCGGAAAAGAAATTACATATGTATGGACGTAATTATAATTGTATGTTATACATTTGTACATTATAATTATAATTGTACATAAAATATGTCAATAATTATATATAATTATATATAATTGTATATAATTTTATATAATTATATATGAAACATTTTTTCACGGGCAGTATATTTGAAAGAAGTTAATGTCTGGATAGAATAATTGGAGTCGCAATAAGGATGACTGCAACTTATCATAATTATTATTAATATTATGATAATACTTATTGTACAATAAACATTATATTCCTAATTATATTCTTGTTACTATGTCATTATAGTTGCAAATATATTCTTCTCTCAGTTTATTATGCGTCAAAATATACCTATTATGCAATATCAGTCTCATGTTTATCAGCAGGCACGTTGGAGTCACCTGAGATATTATTACATAATAGTCGAAGAAATCAATCGTTCAGTGCGTTTCTTATCGTTGCTTATCGTTGTGTTTAATATTATCCATCAAAATATCTCTTCGTTTGTTAAATACGCTCTTTCCTCCGTATCTATTCGAACAAGCGTTGCACCCGAGGATAAGTACAGTCCTGAAGCCAAGTCATCTCATCTCTATCGTTAACTATTTCAATAACATGGCCGCGTTTATCAGTAAATTCTCCAGTATCCGACGAACGGTCACCCTGCTAAGGTCTCCCTGTCGAAATGAGGTAATGTTCTCGATGGTTTTGTCAAGTGGATGATCAATCTAACAGAGAAGAATTGAAGATTAATTCAATAAATAAAATTATTGGATCAACATCGATGAATGTCTGCAACTGCGCTTCTGAAGATTTTTCAATTACAATTGCTATTCTATCTACACTACTTTTGAATATTTTTTACATGACATTATAGCTTCTGTGGCACGAAAATTTTATTGAGATGTGATTTTGTGGAGGAAAGTGTTTATATATGTAATTGCCAATAAAACAAATTATTATTGTGTCCGCGAACATTAACTCTAATAAATATGCACTATCACTTCCTATGGGAAGTTGCTACTTCTCATCGCGTTATTTCATTGTATTCTTTAAAAATAAAAATAATGCTTCTGAAAAATTACAAACTTTTTGTTATCGTTTCGTTATTTTTCAAAATATGTAAAATAGACATGTACTTGTATAAATAATTCAGCATTTATATACCTATAATGAAATCTTTTATTATTGTCTTATCATTGTCTCATTCGACAATGTTACAATAAATAAACAGTCTCCCGAATGAGTGATAGCGTTTTATAATTAAGAAATTTATTTCAAGAAAAGTGCGATTAATGATAGAATTTTATAGAAAAATAGATGTGGATAAGTTTTGTTGATAGAAGAAAATATTACAAAAATTTAAAATCTGAAAGTGCTTCTAAAATAAATTAGTAATTTAAAGAAAAAAATTCGAGCTGCGAGTCGAGTTATGATGACATAACTGCATATTTCAATTCACGAGATCATTAATTTATTTGATAGTTTGTAATTTTTTAAAGTTCCTTTTTTATCTTTGTTCTTCGAAGTAGTTACGACTGAATCACGTTTGTTTCTCAGCAATATGCGTAAAAACACGTCCTATCGGTCTTGGGGTTCGACGGAGAACGGTCAGATAGAATTCCAGTCCTTATCAGACGAGACTTTGGAGGGTGCTCTCGATGTGATAAGAAAGAGCTTTTTTCTTCATGAGTCTGTATCCACAGGCGTAGAATTGAAAACCGACCCGGGAGCATGCAAGGAACTCGAAGAGCTCTGTTTGATCGCGGCTAAGGACGGCGTCAGTGTAGTGGCTATTGATAACCACACTAACGAGGTTATCGGGGTCGCGTTCAATAAAATCCAAGTGAGTGAACAACTCTACAATGTTCTGTACTTCGGGAAGCATTTTTGAAATATTAAAAATAGATTAGCTATATGGAAAAAACAATTTGTTGAAATATCTCAAAATTTAGTTGATCTTGAATATATAATTTTATTAGATCAGCAAAATAATTACATAGAGCATTTAAGCTCTTTGATAATACTGTAAAAAGTTCTAACATTCTAGCAATCAGTTTGAGCATCCTATAATTATTTTGATGGTTCAAACAAAATTATTTTCAGATCTATATCTAACTAAATTTTTAAATATTTCAGCAAAACCATCTGTGTATTATATTTTAATAATGTAATAATGTAATTTTTTTTTTTTAAGAGTATTAAAGGCTGCAACGTACGATTGATGCATGTTCCCAAGTTTCTCATGTTTTTTTGACGGCCACTCTCTAATTTTTTAGATACACAGCTCCGAGAAGAGCTTCTTCGAGTGCTTTAGCGATAATTGCCAGTACAAATCGTCAAAATGTCTCATAGACTTTATGATAGATGTAGATTCACAAATAAATCTCTTCGAGCACTATGGCGTCAAATGCATCTTCGAAATCATGTTTCTGGCGACTCTGCCCGCCTACGGGAAACGACGGATAGGCGAAATGCTGGTCTCCTCATCGTTGGAAATCGGTAAGGAGCTGAGACACGATAAAAATGTAAGGATACCCGTCACGATACACGGCAGCAACGAAGTAACGAATGCCGACGCAGTGCCGAGCTTGGCCTCCGCTATCATGACGTCCAATTATTCATATCGAATCGCAATGAAACTGCGCTTCGATGAACTGTTGAAAATTTCGTACGACGAGTTCGAGTTCAACGGGAAAAAATTCAGTGAAAGAATAGGCCAGAAACACCGACAGTGCGTCTTGGTAGCTAAGAGACTCTCCTCTGTTTAAACAACAATAGAGCGCGAATAGCTTTATGGATAAAGAACTGTCTCACATTGCAATCGGGTTCAAGAATAATATAAATTAGGAATAATAATTAATATTATTACAATATAATGTAATAGATATGAATAACTTAGCGTTTATATACATGTCTTTCGTTCGATAATGTCACAACTATAAAGCGATAAACAGCTGATAAGTCTATTGACCGAATAAAAGCGACGGCGTTTCATAATTAAGAAATTTAATTCCTTGAGAAAAGTGCGATTAATTTTTAAATAGAGCGAGTTTTGATTATAGAAAAAGATATTACCAAAGTTTAATTTGAAAGTATTTTTCTTCTAAAACGAAATCTGAGGAAGAAAAATAGATGGTCTGTAATTAGAACTGCAACTCGAGTTATTATGGATCGTAGCTGTACACTCCATCAATTTGCGAGATCATCAATTTATTTGACAGTTTGTAATTTTTGAAAGTTTGTGAGCTTCGCTTTTTGAAATAATCACGGATCGTGTAATATAAGGAATAATATAATATTATAATTAATATATAAGAATATCTATTACTGTTCCTAAATATCCAAAGTTTGTAATATTTTATCTGGCTTTCACTTTGTACAGAAGCATTTAATTTTCTTTATCAACTTGTATTTCACGATAACGTTTTCTTTTTAAGTAACAATTTTAAGATAAAGAAAATATGCTATATTATATAAATTAAACCAGTCAAAAGATATTGAAGGTATTTTTATAGAAAACCTAAGAAGATTAAGTAATTCTGTAATAATGATAATCTATCTGTTAATGTTGTGTTACGTTCTGTTTCATAAGCGATAACTGCGCACCCAATAACTCAATTTCAAAAATAAAAAAAAGAGTTATAAAAGACGAAATTTTATATATATATATATATATATATATATATGTTAAATAATTATACCAAATGACGAAAATGATAATATATACGATTGAAATATGTCGCTTTTTATCGATGCATGCAAATGCATCACAGCGGAAAGATAAATTGATATCGCGTTCTTAAAGAATATCCGAATAAAATTAGGATAATATATACAATAGACATGTTTTACGACATGACACAGAGGAACATAGTGAGGAAGAATCAGACTTGAAAATTTCATTCGCGTGCGATAGTAATGATGTAAAATTGATCATATCCTATAATATTATATAATGTATTCTATAAAGTTTTTTTATTGTTACATGTATTTACTAAAATCACATAGTGCCATTTTTATGAAGTTGCATAATGTTACTTGCGAAATGCTGTAAAAAATTTAATCAGCATATTTCATATAAACGATATTTCACTCAAGTATTATGCTTTGAATACTTTAAATATTTGAATAAAATGATCTTTCTAATAATTCTATAAATCTTCAGTTTTCTCCATTGATTCTCCCTTTCGATTAAACTATCCAATCAATAATATACCAATCAATTAATTATTTATGTATTTGAATCAATGTTATTATATCAGATACTAAAGCTCCACTTAAAGTTTATTTTGACGATAATTCGCGTCATTTCAAGATAAAATTTTATATTTTATATAATACAAAAAAAAAAATCATTAAAGGAGTCAGAAAAACGTGCATTGCAATGCATATAAAATGTGCATTGAAATGTACATATATCGAAATAATGGCACATAAAATTATAAATAAAATTCTATCTTGATGACATAAATTAACATGAGTTATAGATCTAAAGCAAGCTTTACTCTATACTCATTAAAACATATCTTGCGCAAATGCTGCAAGATCATATCCGTTAATCTAAACAGTGTATTGTATGCAGTTATTAAGCAAAATAAAAATCAGGTCACCTATTTCACACAGATTTAATAAATCAGATCTCGTGTAATCAGAACCTCGCACCTCGCCTCCGTTTTCACGAAAACGAGATCTATCGGCGATAAGAAATCGGCGAAATTTTCCTGCGTAATTTATCTACTGTAGTAAACTGATGATAACGATAACGAGGATTGATGCGATTATTTTCAGAATGGTTCGAATAGTACGCGTGATTGGTCAATTATACAAATCACTGCGTGTCGATTACGATAGTGTCCGTAATCAAACAGGACGATGGGGAGAATTTTGCAATGGTTATCTCCTGGCGATACGCCGGCATCCCGTCGACAACCATTCGCGAATCTCGACTCGGTAAGATCACTTTCGTTCAGTGCTTCAAAGTGAAACTTCGTCTTGCTCACGTTCCTTCACGCTTCGGCTATCACTAAAACTTTTCTTAAATCCTGAATTTTTCATAAATCCTGAATTAATAGAAGAAATTTGTACAACGTATAAAGAACGTGTGTTTCAAGAGTTGCAAACGCCGCGAATTGGAAGTTTATAAAAAATGTGATAGAAAATGAAATACTTCATTCGCAGATATTTTTCTGTTGGCACCTATTTTTTTCGAATATTCATTTTTCTTCTGTTACTTGCAATTAGTATTTAATTAGTATATTTCGGATATTCGATTTTGTGATCGTTTATACTACAAGTTTACTAGTTTCACGCTTGACAAAATGTTTGCGATTTAAGAATCCGTCTCTTTCTTAAGAAACATTAGGAAGCAAGTGACTTAAGGATCTCCCTCTCTTCCTACCCCGTTGAATTCGATACGATGTTTGATAGAAAAAAAAAAACGGAACGGGATGCGCAAGACGAGCGTGATAAACTTGCGCGTGCATCGATCCGCTATAGTGATAGCGTAGTGTTTCTTCCAGGCGAATCCCCAGGACGCATCATGCTCGTCTGTCTCGGTACCGACCACACAGGCGCCATCGAGTTCAGGATGCTCAGCAAGGACAGAATCGAGGATGCTCTGATCGTACAGCAGCATTCCATGCGGCAGGAATGCATCGCGATCGGCATGGGCATGTACGAGAATCTCGGCGCCCCCGAAGAGATGCAATTGGTCTTTAGGGAGGTCATCAAGGACGGGTGCACGGTGATCGCGGTCGATCGATCGGATCGCGTCGTCGCCGTGGCGTTCAACAAGTTACACGCAAGTATAAAAAGCGCGGTCTTAAATAATCGGTATAAATATGATTTTATTTCTGACATGATTTTATCGTCGACCGCCGTCTGATAAATAATTCGCCGCGACTCGTATCGATTAATTCGATTGGCTAATTTGCTAATAGATTAAAATAGACACTCCTTTCAATTATCATAAATGATAAACGATATGATTGATAATATCATAGGGAATATCAGTGTATTTTTAAAGAAGATCAGATAAAAATATTGTATGTTCTATCATTATTTATGGTGCAATAAAATAAAGATAATTTGTCAAAATAAAGGAAAATTAACTGTCATTTCGCCAACTTTTGAAATGTCCGTTTATATTTTCAGATGCCTTCCCAGTCAGAAGAAACGGATCCCTTCGCGTTTTTTATAAAAAATAACATCAAGCACCGCTCGTGCCGGGATCTGATTGAGTTCATCGACGATGTGAGTTCGTGATTTATATCATTTTGTACACGCTGCCATTTGTACAATTAACAATGTCAAGTCGAGTGCTCTAATTTCCTCTTTTTTTTCAGATCTTTCAGATCTTAAAATCCTTTTGCAAATAACGATAAGCTTTGTAGCTATCGTTTTATCGTTTCTGCGCATACTATTAATTAATCTTTAGAAGGCCATCTGCATATACTACCTCGTTTAAAGAATTTCTTATTTCGCATCATAATTTCCAGCGCTCAGTTTCTTAACTTTGTCAATTAAATCTAGTATTATCAATTGCATTTGAAACAAGATCTAAAANTTTGCAAAACCGAATACACCCTTACGATTCTACATTTTAAAAAATATAATAAAAATGATTTCGTCTTTTCTCATGAGCTATTATGTAATGTATAATTAAAAAAAGCGCGTTGATTGAATTAACAAACAAATTGGCAAAGTCGTTTTTTTTTTCTCTAAAATCAAATAGTATTTCTAATCGTCTAATTTAAAAAATGCAGCAGATTCCATTAAGCTTATCACTTGTCAAAAGTGATTAAATTATGTTATTTTCGTTATCAGATAGAATCGCGAGTAGACATCTTCCAGAAGTACAACGCGCAGGGTGCCATGGAAATCTTTTACATAGGCACGGATCCGAATTGTCAGGAGCGCGGTATCGGTTATCAAATCACGGAGAAGAGCCTCGAAGTCGCGCGGGGTTTGCGTGACAGGAAGCTGAAGCAAATCTGCGTAGCCGACAAAATCGTCAACGAGCACGTGCGACCTGAGGTGGCTTTCGCCGTCGCCGCCTCGACGTTCAGCCAACGAATCATGAAGAAGCTGAACTTCGAGACGCTCGCCGAGGTACGATACGAAGATTACGTACGCGGTGGCAAAAAGATGTCCGACAGGATAGGCCACTTGCACAAGACAGCTAGATTGACCGCCCGCAAACTCTGACAATGTCGATTTTCATCCCGGATTTCGCATAAAGGCAATCATTCGTTTGTATGTCAAAAGAAAGGCATTAGGATTTAAAATTCGCTCAAAAGAGAAAGAAAAATTGTATTCTAATTGTATTGTAATTAAGTAGTATTAGCATTTTGTTGCGGAAAAACAATTTGTAGCATGCTATAATGTAAATAATAATTTGTAGCATGCGTTAATATTATAGAATATAATGTTATACAAAATAATATAAATAATGTTATGTATGAGCGCGTTAATCAATTTAAAGTTAACACTGAAATTAAGATGCTATTGATAGATTAACTGCAGATTGTAAAATATTCATATCTATATGCACAAAAAAGTGACAAAAATGAAGTTGGCTATGTGTTCACTGCTTTGTAAATTGTTGAAAATATACTAAAAATTTTCTTTACTAGTTCTATAACAGTAGTTTCAAGAACATTGATCGTTTCTTCGTTCATTTCTTCTATACTGTAAAAAAAATTTATAAAATTGCACAAATAAGTGCAAAAATTATTATTGCACACATTATAAATTGTACAATTCTTACGTTTACAATTTTACATTCTTTTTTAGTATGCTAACGCGAACAAAAGAAAGATTTAGTTAATCAATTTATTGCTAGCTGACATTGATGAGAAGTTAATCGTTGATGAACTTTAAGAAATTAATTGTAATTGACCTTTTCGGACAGGAGAAAAGATATAACCAATGATTTCTTATATAAGTATATATATTAGTACATTTAATATGTCACACCCAGGACCAAAAAAATGTTCGCAACGGTAATACCGCGAAGACGGCATCACAATTTTGAGCGAAGCTTCTCACTTCTGTATATTTCCCACAAACTTCCGCGACGTGTGTCGTTAACAAATCCCAAGCGAAATATCGGACGACAAATAGCGTATATTATTTAGTGTATATTATTTCTCGACAATTCACAACATCTCGATCGAACCGTGATTATTGCGGTTACGTCTACAGATTCTTCGACAAAGCTGCAGAAGACGATAACAGTCATGTACGAATAATGCAATATTAGCTTCCGCGTTTTCCGCGGATATCAACGTGTTTACAACAGCCGGACGACGGAATCATTGTGTAGAAATTATTATCTATTGCTTATATTCGTCTCCGTATTTGAGAAACTATCAGTTTAATTACCATTATATAATCACATCTTTTTCCTAAAATTGATACGCGTGTCTTTTTTCTGAAGGCTTTACGATCGGAACTTTATCGGGAAGACACCCAATGAGATTATTAATAAAATCGCGTTAAAGCGTCGAGATCTGAAGAGAATGCAATACGAGACACGATCGTCTACTATCATTCGTCGGACAAAACTTAGCTATTCTATTTCTAACTTCTTATTTAGTAACACTTTGTGTAACATTTTTCGATAAAAATCCTTGTGTCATGTACAAGTCATAAAAAACGTTAATATAATTTGGTAAAATGCTATAAATAAAAATAAAAATGATGCATGAAAAATGCATTATCGCTATTATAAAATTGTTAATGAATATTTCATCATATATTACCTCATAATAAATATCCAAATCTTTTGTCTTCCTGGGAAAGGAAGTTTCTTGTCTTACACCCTTGTTGTATAAAAAAAAAAATCAAAGATATGACACAAAAATTTTCGTAGCTCACAAAAATTAACCGATATTAATCAAAAGTGTTACGTGCAAAACGCAGGTGCATTATCGAAGAGATCAACAATCCCAATTTGCAAAATAATTTACAACCATTCCTAACTTTTTACATCTGAACGATTTTACTTAACACAACGCACATCGAGAGACGGAAGCGAAACTGACGCGAAACATTGCATCACAATGGAATCGAAAGTAATATTTGCTGCAAAACCGATTGAGCGTGTTTCCGTGCGAAGTCTTGACGAGAGAAAGAATTAATAAGAGTTAATTATTGCATTTCATCAATGTTGTGCATTTCAATTTGGTTATGTGGAAAGTCAAATGTGCAACGCGAATTTCGCATAGTCGTTTCAGTCTCGGAATAAGGACGAATAGGGGAACATTGAGTCTAGCAATTTTTCAAATTGCGCTTCAATTCCTTCATCTGAACTCTTGTATATATATATTATATACAAAGTATATTAATTGTGCGACGTATATATTGGCATCTATAAATAAATTGTATCTCTATGCTACATGCCGCATATTCGTTCAAGAATTAACAAATGTGTGTGTGTGTGTGTGTGTGTGTGTGTGTGTAAAATACATATGCAGAAACTTATTCTTGTACATGTTTAAAATTGAAGACTTTGGCACATTAAGGGATTATTTCAAATTTTTTGAATTCATTGAATTTGGAAAAATTACATTATGAA
The DNA here is from genome assembly GCA_037157785.1 of Cephalotes varians. Taxonomy (NCBI): domain Eukaryota; kingdom Metazoa; phylum Arthropoda; class Insecta; order Hymenoptera; family Formicidae; genus Cephalotes; species Cephalotes varians. Next base: position 233,185 of record JANQDE010000008.1, read on the forward strand.
GCAAAGGCTTTGTTGGAAAAAATGTAACTAACAAATCTTTGCTACAATAAAGAGATGCTACAATTTCTTTTGTGTTAAACAAAGTTCATAAAACGATCTCGCCGATTTTTTTTCTTGTGCCAAAGCCTCCGATTAATTTTATATTTAGACACAGCACAAGAGAGTATATTCAACTTCATTACGAGGGCTACTACTATAACATTCAGCGATAGTCGATTTATCGACGAAGCTACTGACTGCAACAAGGAGAGTGGCATACTAACTTTATTATCGTTGCACTCAGTCAGCGCCGTTAGTTAGTTACTTATTTTCTCTTAAAAAGCCTCGCCATTACTGCTACTGTAAAAAATGTGGACGTATAGCTGTTTTCCTTCGCGTATAGAATACGATATTGACACACTTCCAACAAAGTTAATATCTTCCTCTGACTTATACGATCTACTTAACTTACAGCCTGAATTCAATAATCGCTGTCAACGAGCTACGCCGCGTGTCGCGATCCGACACTTGACATAAATAACGACACTTATATATTATATATTATTACTATTGTTATTATCTGATTATCGTTATCATTATTTCGAAATAGTAATGCGACCATTATGCAAATAGCTTATAGCTTAAGTCGAGTCGCACGTGACTCGAATTTTTGGCACAACTATTCTTTTTTTTCTTCATTCCGTGAGATCGCTCCAAGCCGCTTTTGAAGTTTTGATTTTTCTTTTTGTTCTTTCAGAGAAGTTTGATTGTTTTATAATTTCACTCCGGGGAGAAGGAAGAGTTACGAAGACAGGGAGTAGAGAGTTAGTTCGTAAGTTAGTTTCGTTAGTTTCGAAAAAATTTAGAACTGACAGATATTTTGCGGTTAAAGAAGCATAAAAAATAAATATAAATAGGGAGTGAAATAAAAATTGTAAGAACAATTTTTTAATAAAGGAAATATTACTTAATAAAGTAGAAATTATCCGACAGTCAAGAAGTAAGTGAAATATATACTAACGTGCACATTTCAAGAAAAATGTCAATATAAAATATATTATCAATACTTATTGCAGTTTGTAAAAGATAAAGATGTAGAAAACGGTAGCGATATTTAACGTGATCCAACAGAAAAATAAGAACGTAACTAATTTAAGAACATTCAATAAATGTAAAAAAAGATAACAAAAGATAACAAAAAGATAACACGTAGAAAACTTTCCGGAGTAACTCTCTTTGTAAAATAAATACTTACGCAATTTCAATTATACTTATGAATGAAAGACGTGCTCTACTATGTCTTCGTGGACATAGGGATCGATGGAAAGAATACGGTCATGCGTAATTGGCACTCTAAATTAGGGAAGAGGAAGACACGCCTTGGCGGAAATTTTTGCTAACGGCGCATAAACGGGTGGTTAATGTTATTTGGAAACTTCTATGGACGCGCGACGAGTTTTACAGGTTGATAGCAGAGTTAACCGTGCGCGGCCAGGACCCAACTAGTTCATAACAGTTTGTGCGCTCGAGTTGATAGAGTAACTGTCTAACGTTAGCAGAAACATAGTAGAGGAAAAAGTACACGTATACACACGCACGCGTGCGTGCATCTTCAGTCGCTCGCTTATTACTTTATTATTTCCCAACATGAAAACTGCAACGTAGTAACTGCAGCGTAACTGGACCGTTTTCTCGCGAATCTTTGGCAAAATGCAGTGACGTCTACATCCACAAGGTTGTGAATGTTACTCGATGTGCGAATCGGAGCTAAACTTCCAACACGATTTCCTAAGATTCAATTTCATTAAAGGAATTTCTGTATCTGCTTTCCTACTTGACGATATCTCAGTAGCATCATTCAGCAAATTCCCGTGGGACGTTTGATAGAGATTAACTATTTGATTAGCACTAAGAAAAGTCATCAGTTAAATTGAACATCTCTGATTTAGACAAATAAGTGCTGTATAACGGATTCATTATATTATAACGAAATCTTCTTTGAAAGTTTGTTATTTGTTTGAAATGATTCATTTCTAAAGAAACTGTAACATATTTTAACTCTTCAACTACGGATACATGTTTCATTTCGTCGTCTATTAACGACAGTCGTAGTTAAAGGTTAATTATCCAGAAAGAAAAGTTCGCAATGGTTTTTAGAATAATTGAGTGATTAAACTGTACCGTTTAATACCATTTCGAAATTTGTCATTATATATTTCTTATTTCGAAAACGTTCGAATTTGAGAATGACGACACTGAAGTTCAGAGGTCAAGTAAGATTGGAGAGCTCTTGACTCCTGTGCAGATTTGCAGAAACATATTTTTTTCTTTTGCCTCGCTACCTCTCTACCCCGATTCTCAACACGTGTAATTTGAACTTCGAAAATATATAAAACATCTCGTTATCAAAATAAAATATAAATCTATAACGTTGTCACGCGCGTGACGACGCGGACGTTCGCGTTTGGCAAATACATAGGAAACATCGATCGTTTTCTTTTCCTTCCTTCCCCACGCAACCACCGCACCCTTCTTTTTTTCGCGTAGGAGTAGTTATCGATGTTACCATTTTTTTTTATCACAATGTGCACCCATTCCTCCGCGTTCAGAAAAAATTTTGCGGGCGTGCGCGCGTAGATTGGATTTAAAACAATAAATACCGTTTAAAAATGTTTGGCTGATTTTTTTTACGTCACTTAATTCTGACACAAACTTAATTTTCGCGATAAGAATTTTAGTCTCAACTAAATTATATTGATATTAAATTCATATCTACAATAAATATTATTTAATAAAATAAAATCGCGGTTAGAACATCATTCTAAAATAAATCTCCTTTAATAAAATAAATAAATTAAAAAACAAAATTTAATGAAATAAAATAAATTATTTTCTTTAATAAAATTAAATTAGTTCTTTTCTGATACCTTATTTCTAAAAAAAAGATGTATTACGGCCAGAATTAACTGATGCTGAATCAACTGTTTTGTACGAATTGACATACAAAACATACATACGCGGCCGAATCAAAGATTTTATATTATCTTCATCTTTAGTGACCTCGCGATCGAAGGAAGAGCATCGGTGCAATCTGGAAACAGTCGACAAAATATATCTGTGTACAACAACAACATTATTCCGGCTCGGTAAAATTTGTCTCGTTATGTCATTCGTTCCAATCGATTTGACGTGAAAGCGATAGTTTACCGTCGCACTCATCGAATCGATCAGAATTCATTTCCGTGGATCACCACACATGGTGCGGACCTCGTCGCGAGGCCAGGTTAGATGCTACAGAGAGATTCATCTGTGACAGTCCTCGTGCGGCTGGATGTCGGGCGGCTGGATGGTCTGGTAAGGAAGCTGGGTATCTCTGAAGTGCGATCTGACCAGCAGGCCCAGACCGAGCAGCACGACAGGAAGACCGAGCAAGGCGCAGATCAGCTCGCCCGTCACTCCCGGCGACCAAGAGATGGAACCTGTTTCAATGTTTTTCTCAGAACTTTGATTTTACGCGCTAGGATCAATCGATCTTCGGAAAACATAGTAAGATCTGTGAGAAAGTGACACGCGATGACATGTTAGGAAATTTACAGACATTCGTAATAATATAAGAATTATAGGGAACGTGTTACTTCTTGAAATTGAGAATTCAAATATAATTTATAGATAAAATTGATCTTTGTAAAGTTATCTTTGTAAAGAGAAACGAGTTAAAACTCTCTGAAAGATTTATCTCTGCTGAATTGAGTATATTCAGTTTTCGGAGATTATATATTCGTAACTCTAGAGAGAAAATAAATTTTCATGGACCATGCTTGATTCTCTTATCTCTCTGCGGATTAGCTTCTGCTCCAATATTTATGTCGCAAAGTTTCGCGAGGCAAATTGCTACAAAATTGAAACTACAGCAACATTTCATTCACCACCATATTTACCCCCATGTAAACCGATGTCCATTCTGTAGATGCTCCACCAGATACCAGATAGCGGAAGCGAGATGGTTGCAGTGGCCACGCTGAACACCGCACTTTCGCACAACGACAGAAAGTTGAGAATCGAGATCACGAAGACGACGTACGCGAGTAGGAAAGTCCATCCATGGCTGGAAATGTTCGCGCACGGATTGCCGCTTTTAAAGTGGCATATCAGTCCGCGTTCGATAGTACGATAGAGTTCGACGGGCGACAGACCCTGGAAGTTCATTAAAAAAAATTACCTTTTAAAAAAATGTTTAGCTGATAGGAAATCCCTATAGATTCTCTAGAAAATGTAGAAAGAAAGGAAGCTATTTGCTTGGTTACGGGAGGGGGGGGGGGTTTAAAATAATTAAGGTTTTAAAATTATAATTATCACAATAACGGTTGAAGATATAACGGACGATGAACTCAACTTATGAACTAATAATAACTCAACTTTCCAGCTTTTAAGCTTTGAGAAGAAATGTGTCACTATCACTTTAAAAATCCAAATTAAAATTCACAATTAAAAATGCAATAAAAACATTGAATCAATTTCCTTTTGTATGGATAGTCGATGTGGAAAACTAAAAGATTTCTGCCGTTAAAGCTTTTAGACTGAGAAAAATTCCCCGAAAATTGACTCGTCGATAATGATAAATGATACATCTCTTTTTATGCCACTCACCCTGCCGACGCCGGGCAAAGTGTCGACCCAGCAGAGCGTCAGGATGGCGAAGAAAGCAATGACATGTATGTAAAAAAGGGTTTGCATCACCGGTGGCTTGGGGTAGCTTTTTGGCTTTATCGTGGGATCCGGATCGGTCACGTGCAGCAATCGGCCACCCTCCTCCTCGGAGCCACGGCGACGAATATCGCGTGAGGACACCAGACGGGACACCGTGTACAGGAAAGAGCTATGCTGCGTTGTCAACATCTGGCATACGTTCTGTTGCTGGAAATGGGAGATTACAAACGTCACTCGCTCCACCGAGACTAGTTGTTCGGAAGACGTAAACGAAAATTCGACCCGAAAAACTAATCCGTCAAACGAAAAACCGATTTGTCCGCAAATATTTGAGAAAAAGACATTTCTAGGTCGTCCGTAACTAGAGACGAAACGATCTGCGATAAATGGCGGTTCTTTTCATATATATACATAATTAGCGAATAAGTGAAAAATCTCAAAGTCTTTTTCTTCCTTTTTTATTTAATAAAGATTCTATTTCTTCAACCTTCATTAATGAGGATCGAAATTAGAAATTTTTACGAGATTGATTTCAATAAAAATTGCGCCGGTATATCATCGAAGAGCCCACGAGTATTGCAAATAAACCACGATTTGCACGAGAAGGTCGATGATAAATTACCCCAGTGGTATAATGGCGTTCGAGCATGGTGAAGAACATGGCGAAGGCGGCGAGAGCGCCCACGTAAACGAACGTCCAAACCACCCGGGCACCCCACGATCCCCTTATGGCGGCTGTCGTGTGCGAAGAAACCTCCCTTCCCCGACAACGGAACTCGTCGCAGAGACCATAATCGACGCTTATGAATAGACCCACTATTATCGTCGTGCTCGAGAATATTCGCTGCAGACTCATCACTGAAAACAATCGAGAGAAATATGCTCGGCATTGCATTCCGTAAATCTACATGCAACGAAGGGATTGCATTCTGTAAATCTACATGCAATGAGAGGATGGCATTCCGTAAATCTACATGCAAGGAAAAGAATTACACCCCCAAAAAATAATTATTTTTAAAAAAATATTCTCGAAAATATTTTCGAAAAATTAATTTAAAAAATCTCTCTATTCTAAGGCTGACACTGTCTGACATTGACACTAACGCGGAATTATCTTTAATAAATTCTCAATCTTTTTGAGAGAGAGAATTAACTTTCTGTATAAATCATATATTTAAATATAAAAGAATGATATTTAAACTAAAATTTTGTTTAATATACGTTTAGTCACAAAAAATTGCAATTACGAACGTCAATCGTTTTGTTTATTATAATAAGCTGAAGCGCTGAACATTCAACACAACACGCAACATTCAATTCTAGAGCACTCACTTTTCCGACAAAAGAAGAAATAGTAGACAAGGGAGAAGACGAGAATAATGCCCTTTATTGGGTCCTGCAAATGGCACAGCACCTTATTCCGATCGAGGGACAGAGTGATCAGAATTCCCGAGAGAGCGTACAGAGTGCTTATTTTGATCAGGCCGCAGCGGGGTATCTTGATCCGCATGCTGTTCGGTATTAACGGCGGCGGCGGTGACATTCTGTCCATGACGAAGTACACCAACCCCAAAATGCAGGCGGAGCATAGGGCAGTGAAAAGGAGTCCTGCGAGAGTCACGAAGGTGATTGGGAAACATATTAAATAGCCGCAAATAAAATGAAAATGTCGACATCGAAATTAATTAAATCTTCAATATTAATGAATTTATTGTGTAATTGAAATAACGTTCCAATTTTGGCTCTGTTCTCGTCGAATATTTTCATTCTCATGTTTTAGTCAATAATGTTAAAAAATAAACGAGTCAACTGTTAATAAATCTATAAGTAGAGCTATCAAAAATGAAAAAGATTGAGTCTAATTTGAATGTTTCATTTTTTTTGTTTTAGCATATGTATGTCGCGAGTTTCTTTAAAGCTTAGACCTCTGCTATTTACAGTGCTTTGCGTAAATCGGTTGCTTCCTTCGTGATATCATACAGCTAACGCGAGCTATAATTTTGGAAATGACGAGAACTCGAGAGCTATATGCCGGCATCTCACGGCATATGGCAAACATTCGCGGATATAAATAAATTGTTTGCAGTAATTGCAATCCCGAGAAATTGATCCTTGAGATGTTTAATCCCGAAATTGCGAGATTTGCCAGTCGGACTTGTCCGCTCAATTTGACGTTACACATTAATTTAGATGTGCCTCTGTGCTGGTACAATCCGTAAAGGCTGTATTTCGTGTGCATGTGTGTGTGTATATATGTGTGTATGTATGTGTATGTCTGTGTACCTGTGTAAGCGCTGGAGACAGCGGCGACGCTCTCCAGATAAAGCGGATAGCTGATAACGAGGACGGTAACTGATACCGCGACGGACACGAGGGTGGCCAGGAAACGGAGTTTCTGCCAATTTTCGCGATCGGTATCGAACAGCTTATCGCCACCGGCCTGATAAGCGACATATGGCGACTCTTCGGTGTCGGTGTACTCCTCGATCTCGACATCGCTACCGGTGCAACGGAGCTCCTCCTGCTCCTCGTCGTCCATCATCGTCGACATGCAGCTCGTTAGACTCGCCAGCTTGACGGCTTTCTCGTTATTCTATTGAAACAAGAACGCCTTGGCTCCTTCATTCTACTTCACGATGGCGAATTTATAATACAGCTAAATTTGATGTCAAAACATATTGACTTTCATACACATTGGAAAAGTCAGCTCTCTTTACTTTAGCTTATGTATTTTTAATCTTTATATTTTTCTATTTGTAAGTGCATATTTATATATATATATATATATCTTATGTAAATTATATGCGAATTTAAAAACATCTATGATTTAAGGCGCTACTTTTATTAATAAGTAAAATGAGATAATTTTTAATATAATTTTAAGAAATGAAATAATTTTTGTATAGATTTTAAAACCGACATTAATGAATTATTAAATTTTAACCTATATATTAAACTATAAATTTCCTAAATATAGAAAGTGATTTTTCATTATTTTTTTCTTTAATTTAGAATGAATAATAATTTCATTTATTATGTGAACATTTAATATTTAAAATATTAGAATCATAAACTGAGAATTAAACGATCGTATAAGTCTCTTCATTCATGGCATTTGAATGCAAAACCCTGCTTTACTAGTTTGAAATATATGGCGAGAATCAAAACGAATGTATGATGTATGTGGGTGGAAACTGAAAGGATTAATTCCCGCAACTCTAAGAGAAGCGCTCAGATTCCTGTGCTTGAAGTAAGCACAGGAATAACATAGATTCTTAACTCATTTCTTAACTATGGAAATATTCAATAAGTATGTATTTAAAACTTTATCTACAATTTTTTTTACTTTCAAATTTTATAATATTTGTCAGAAAGTACGATTTTTATCTTTGATAGAAATTATTAGTATTGATTTATAAATTAATGTTGTATATTTATATTATTTTGTTAATATGTTTATTGCTCTTTAAATAATTCGTGTCAGATTTCAGGATAGAATTTCGTTTATAACGTCATTATATATTAATTGATATATTTTGATATGTTTAATTTAATATTTAATAGTTAATATTATATAATATTATATAAATATATATATATAATATTATATATTATATATATATATTTTATATATATATATATATATATGAATATATTTTTGAGTCTTTAAATGTTTTTTTGGCATATAAAATTATAAATCAAATTCTATCTTAAATTCTGAAAACACGAAAAACAGATTATCTAAAGTGAATTCAAAGTAAAACTATCATGCTCGCTGGAATTAGTTTCAGGCTACGATCTTAAAGCGTTTCGCGAACCTCGCCCTTTTCGCGAATATAAAACGGTCCAGATGCGTACGAGAGTGGAACGGATGAATTGCAGATTAGATTGCGTGCTGTTTGCTATCGTGCGTAATCAAAGCGTGAGACTCAAGAAAAACAAGAAAAAAATTGCTTTCTGCATTTAAAATTATAATATAAACGCATCGTGTTCAACAAAGAGAAACATTTGCATTTAAAAAATGTATTTTGTAAAAAAATAATTTTCAATTAAGTTGCTGTAAAACTATGAATTTATCAAAATTTTTATTTGAATAATTATTATATTCTTCTTAAAGTCCATTTTTTTGTATTCGTATCAGAATTCAGAAGAGAATTCTATTTATAATTTTATGCGTCTTGTAATATAAAAAGCACTAAAGAATAAACATATACAGATATAAAATATATATTATATAAAGCTGGATAGAATTCTATCTTGAAATTTGATGTGAATTATAGATCGTAAAATGGACTCTTAATAACTACTAAAATATTAATAGCGATGTCGAACATATTAATACTTTATCGATTATTTTAATAAGTAAATATGATCAATGTGCAATAAAAAATGAATATATAAAATTATTATTAAGCATAAGATCCTGCGCAACGATCAAAAATGTTACTATTTATTAATTTGTGCTGTACGCTAGTTACTAAAATAAATGCTAAAGTATGGGTTCATATGTTAACATCAACTTTATTTAAATTGAATAATGCAAAATCATAAAACATTAATTGATTACAGATAATAAATGTAAGTTTTTAAGAAATAGGCTAATCTAGTGTTAAATGCAATAAATGAATAATATTAATTTAATAACACGCCAAGCAAATAAATTTAATCATGCGATTATCTCATATCTGATTTTATTTCGTTTACTTAAAAACAATTAACAAAAATTTAAGAAAAATTTCTTATGGCGACTAGAAAAGTACAGTTTTTTTTTTTAAAGATAAATTTCCTCGATGCTTATGGACTGTCAATTGCACTGATACTTTCAAAGAGAAAGAAAAAGATGCAGAAAGCAAGATAAGGAGCGTAGATTGCTCCGAGAAAAGAACAACATAAACAAAGCAATGCCTTGTCGTCGAACGAAACATAAAATTGTTCCCATCAGCAATGCTGATCAGGTAGCCAATTTAATAATTTGTACATTATATCTAATTACTGAATCATTCAATGAGAATTGAGAAATCAATCAAACAAAGACGCGAATTAATTGTAGATGAAATTTGGCTTATACTCCGAAATTGTCAGACTCACCCTTGGACGGGAACCTAACCTGACACCGCCCACCCTCAGGGAAAGCGTCTGACACCCCGGGTGTTCCCTGTCGCTGGCGTGGGACACGTTCGCAGTGCGACGACGACGATGACAGCGGTGGCGATAATGACGATGACGCGCGTTAATCGCGAGTGCTGCGTCGCGCGATAAGATAAGCGAAACGACGAAACCGCGACTTCATCCCATGGTGGATGACGGCGAGAGGTACCTCTTCGTGTCGCGGCTTCCGCCACCAATCTGCCTCGTCAGGACCGTACCCGGCGATAAACGAAGTCGAAGTCCGCCCACGTGCGGACTTCGTATTGACGAACGATATCGAACCGCAGGATGAAAACGAGAGGTGTCCTGTTGAATTCCATCTATTCGGAGTAAATTTTTCGCAATTTGCTGCATTTGTTTCCATATTAAGCGCTTTAAGAATTCAATTTTTCACAATGAAATTAAATTTCTCTTAATCGATTTCTCTGAGAAATATAATTATCAAAATACGTACGAATATAAAATGCAAAAATATAAAATCTTGTGTTGAACAATCGCGAAAGATCTGCTCTAAATATACGATGAAGTCCAAGGGGATGTTCGTTTTCTCTTACTTGCTTCTGTAGAATCATGTAACTTGAGATATCGATTCGTCCAAAGAAATTTATCTACATTTTTTTAAAGTATATATCTCAAGAAATAAAGTATGATAGAGTCAGATCTTTGCGCAAATAATAAAGAACAATAGGAGAGAGAGATGGCGGCGTCGGAGAATGAAACGAAACGATGGCGCCTTTCGCGATGTATACGGTCTTGATTTGGCGCATGAGCGCAAGATATGCGCGACACAAGTTACGTTTTGTGCGCACCTCTCGGGGATTAATTCTAAAAATTCTGAATTATTCGCGGAGTATTGAGAGTAACGCAGGTTGTCAGGAACAGAGTACGTTACATCATTTCCCTAATCCAGTCCTAATGGACGTCGCGCGTGCAAGCATTAATCATCATTACCCGCAATGAAACACATGGTGAACCTACAGTAATAGAAAATTGAGATCTGCAACGTAAGATCATAGCTACTTAACTATTTCACTTGTCTCAAAAATTGCACGCCTTATGATAGAATATAGTATAATTTCCATTTCGATACTTAATTAATCTAATTTAATTATAAGTTTATTTTATTTATTTTCATTAATTTATTTCACAGTACTTCTAAAATTAAAACGGACATATTAATAATTAAAAAAAGCTACAAATAATTAAAAGTGCTCTAAACGGTCAAAGCTAGATCTTCGTGCAAATGTTTCTTATGTGAATTTATATACATTTCTCAAGTTCACCAAACTGCGCGCCGAATAAATTTTCGGTCTTAAAATACAGTCTTAAGTCGAACAAGAACAGTAATATCACGTATTAAATTATTAATTAATTTAATAAAAATGATGCTAAGCATCTTAATCCCTTTTCTCCCTAAATATTATAAGAAATTTGTTGCGAAAAATAACACCTCAGCCAGGGATCGAACCTGGAACCTGAGACGCCGAATAAATTTTCTTGAAATACAGTCTTAAGTCTTTATAATATTTAGAAACAAAAAGGATTAAGATGCTTGTTAGCATCATTATTATTAAATTAATTCATTTACGTAATATTATTATTCTTGTTCAACTTAAGACTGTATTTCAAGACTGAAAATTTATTCGGCGCGCAGTTTGGTAAACTTGAGAAATGTATATAAATTCACATAAAAAACATTTGCATGAAGATCTAGCTTCGACCGTTTAGGGCACTTTTAATTATTTGTTATTTTTCACATCGATCTGCATTCTATTTATTGTTAAAAAAAGCTTCTAAATAATTTTAAATAAGATGAGAATTTTTTTGAGTACTGTTTCAGGCGATCGTAGTCGCGCTACTAATTCCAAGACGCTAAAATATGCCTGCTTCATTTTAAGTTTTATTAACGTAACAATATTATTTGCCTCAAAATCAACTTTATTACTAAAGCTTCAAAATTATAAATATTTAAATATCTTAGGAAGCAAATTGCGATTTAAATTTATAATAAATATCATTTGAGAATAATCAATAAATCTTAGAAGGGCTAATAAGAGCAAAACCGCAGTTAACAGAGCGTAATCAATTAATGTAATTTATTATTTATATTTACAGACGTTTCGGCTTTCCTTTAAGCCATCTTTAAACCATTAATAATTAACATTACATTATTAATGTAAACCCATTTGAACATCGAACGTTGACAAAAATGTACTTTCATATACTGAGGATGGCTTAAAGGAAAGCCGAAACGTCTGTAAATATAGATAATAAATTATATTAATTGATTACGCTCTGTTAACTGCAGCATTGCTCTTATTAGAATTCTTCTAGAATTCCTTCTAAAATTAATTGATTATTGTTAATATTTCAAAAGCTCATTACATTAATAAATAGCTTATTAATATTGTTATCATTTGAGAACTTAAGTGAAATTGTTTAAGTTATGACAGTGCCAAAAACTTGGTACGCAAAATCTTTTATTTTAAGAAAAAATTTACGTCAAAATAATCGTAGGGTCAATAGAATTAAAAATAAAACAGTAAAATAAGTTACTAAATAGATGTTAAGTTTCACGCTATCTGCTTTCTGTATTTAAAAGGTTGTCAAGTCATATCAAAATGTAATAAACGGTATTATGCACATGCTATTCACGATTGATACGAATGCAAAACTGAACTTGGTTAACTGGCCGAGTTAACGAGCCTCGCCAGGTTCTGAAAACTCGTTAGGAAATGTCCGTTAGGAAATGTCCGTCAGGAAATGTCTGTTAGGAAATTGCGGCAAGATCGGAGTCGAGTGATCGCGGGAGCTGTGTGTTCAGTCATCCAACACGGAAACGGCCAGGGATCTGCATGCAATAGACGTTCCGCGTTCAAATCACGTATCGCGTGCAAACACTCGACTTCTGATTTTCAGTCACGACCGACATTCGCGTCTAAGAGGTGTTAATCGCGAGAAAACATTGGCGATTTTAGATTCGCTCTCTGCGTGAATTGCGAGAGAGAGAGAGAGAGAGAGAGAGAGAGAAAGAGAGAGAAATTTTAATGTTTTATAAATTGACTTTGGGCTGATGCAGAAATTTTTGCAAAATTATCAAGAAAGTGGTTTCCACGTTTCCGATTGTAGCCTAGATAAATTTTTTATTCATTCAAGTATTATGTTTTTATTCATTGCAAATCTGATTTTTTGATCTGTCGATGCTTTTATTAGCAATATTATTAGAAATTTTCAAACAAAGTCAAATGATACCGATTTGTATAAAACATTATATTTATTATATTATATTATATAATACATGTTTGCGTTTTTTACTGTGTAAAATACTAGTTAAGCTCTTTAGAATTTGCCAGTTAACATCAGGTTAATTTTATCAGATTTAATTTTATCAGATTTAATTTTTGCGCGAGAAGATCAACGCGATCGTGCATGAAATTGTTGATGGAAATAATTAATAGATACTATATCGCATACGGATTACGGTTGGTCCATCACGACAGCAATTGCGTCAGAATGTGTTCTACATAACGACGAGATTACTGCATCCGCTTCGGGATGAAAACCGAACTTAATCAATTCTACATTCTATCGATCTCATTACGAATGATCAGCGCCGAGATTCCGATTACAAATCCATGTCTCATCCGATCAAGGATAAATTTTCCGTGAGATTCACGCATCGTCCTTATATCTTAGTAGATCCCATAATTTTTGTCGGATAATGAAAGCCTGCCTGAAGCAATTTCGCTTTTCTCGTTCCGCGTTATACTCGATATGGATCTCGACAAGAAAAACAGCTCGAAAGAAGGAAACGAAAAGCGCAAAGTTAGTCGAATTCACGCGAAAGTTTATAAAAGCAGAAGCCTGCTTCGCGCTAATTACCGTTAATGTTATAAATCTAGTTATTATCCTATTACGCGAATTTTATGTGCACTTTCGGATTTAGTACACCGAAAGAACGGTTTTGCGGAAAGATCTAAAATTTTAGCTGGATACAGATGAGAAAAGTAATTTTGTTGAACTATCAAAATAAATGTGTAGAATGCTCAAATTAGTTGCTAAAATATCAAAATTTTTTTGCAACGTTGCCCATTATTTTTAAGCTTTCAACAAAATTATTTTGATGATCCAACAAAAAATTATTTTCAGATTTGTACCTAGTAAAATTTTAAATCTCTCAAAATCGTTCTTTCTGTGTAAAAACTCTACTTCTAATGATCTGCTTAAGTAAACTAACACCAATAATTCTTTGTCTTACAATCAAATTCTTTGTCTTACAATCACACTACAAAGTAGTCTTACAATCGACATTATTAAGCTTGATATATTTTTTTCATTTCACAGGAGAGCCTTTAAGAATTGTTACAGTAATAAAAAGCTTAAATAAAGCATGCTAAATTCTATTTCTTATTTGTGCACGAAAGCTCCCTACAATTTAAAACCTTAATTTTATTTACAGATTCCACCCTCGAATAAATTTTTTCTCAAAACCAGAAAAGTTTTCTTGAACTAAGTTTCTGACAAACGCAATAATATAAGAAAATTTTACATCGTCATGTTAAAGAATTGAATTTTATTATAATTTCAAATTGCTGTATAATTACTTATAATTTTAAACATCATATTCATATAACTAATATTCATAATATTTCATAATATTTATAATTATACTATTGCAAAGATCCAAACAATGGGCTAATTAAAATGACGATATATTTTGGAGTGAGATTTGGAGTGGAGTGAGACGTTCGTTAATATAATATATTTTAATAAAATTTAAAATTAAGCAGAAATATATATATATATATATATGTGTATATTCGGTTTTATAACTACAGCAATGGCCCGATTCCGGAACAGCAATGCGCAAAACAATTCCCGTTGCATCTCATTTGAGATTTTATAGTCGCTCGGTTCGCGCTTATCCCAGAGAGGTACCTCTTTTATTTCTCAGCAGGATCAAGCTGAAAGAAAGGGCATCCCAATATTGGAATCGTTGACGAAATGGATCTCCTAACAAAGAGTTAGCGAAACACTCTGTATATTACTCACTATACCCGTATTTACTCGCTGCCCTTTTTAATTAAAACGTAGCTCGTACGCAATCAACTAGCTCGACTTTTGCTCCGCTTAATTCGCCATATCCGTGACGTCTTTGTGATCCACTTTGCGGTCTCGCGCGATGTCGTCTGTCATCGTTTAATACGGATATACGGACATTATCGAGGTCGTTTGATAGGCTTCCGTTATTTGCCAGCCGGACTTCGATTATCCCTCGACTGTCGGCTCAATCAGCCAATTTGGCCGCAAACAATAGCGATACGTAACGAATCGTATATACCTATCATCAGCGTATCGTATTACACGGTATAACATTCATTACTTATCAGATTCAAATGCCAATGCCAATATCAATGTTAATTGTATGTTTTATTATATAGAATTATTTTGAAATATGGATATTCACACGGTATCTTGCTATTATTTGCGCATTACTTTTCACTCGACCGTACTTCGTCGACTATTTCGGTCCATTCTGTAAGTAGATTTGCTCTCCCTTTTAGATCTTCCTTTAATTCACATGAACTTTCGAAACTCTCGAAATAGAGTTTCATAGGAATAATGATTCTTATTTTTTCCGTTTCTTTCTCTCGCATTCTTGATTCAACTATTCTTTTTAATATCGCATTTCTTCTCTATTCAGGACTTCTAAATTCGATTCTCATAAGACTCGGGCTTAAATTGCTATTGAAAAACGCATAACGCGATTATTATGGACGGAATAAAACCGACTTTCCTCACAATTCTTCTTCAAACTCAGTAGCTGTGGCCTACTTATGTATAAATTTTAAAGTGATTCATACAATTAGATGAAAATAAATGAAGAAAAAAAATTGTTTTTCCATCAAGATGTTAGATACAAGCATAGATGAAGGCAAAATTTTATTTTTGCAAGATCTATTTCGAAAGATATCAGATTCTATGTCGCTTTAAGCAGAAACATCCCCTTAAACAGCGAACTCATCCTATCTTCTAACAATCTATCCATATTCATCGAAAGTCCGTCAATAACATCAATAAATATATCGATCGTTAAGGCTGGTTCCTCCGAGGTCGACGAGCGAGAGAGAGACTCGTCTTGTGCGCGTCGCGGCGCGGCGCGTCGCGACGTCGACGGAGCAGCCGCGTCACGTGACGACGGAAATCGGCGTGGAACACGGAACCGCGCGCGCGGCATCGTCAGTCAACCTCAGTTGGCGCGCGGCATCCGTGGGAAGCGTATCGCGCACATTCTGCATCGGAAGGCCGGTCGATCGAACCGGTCGACGAACCCTTGACACGAACGCTTCACGAAATCGCTTGCTCCGTTATTTCGAGGGCCGAGGACCGAGTGATCCCGTTTCGTTCTATCGGCCCGCGAAGGAGCGTAACGCGATCATCGATCGAACAAAGTGCGATTCGCTCCTCTCGAATTGAAGTGCATCCTACTGATAAGAGTGCACCACGATTATCAGAGAGAACCGCGACGAATAATCGATTCCCGGAAGTGAGTCCTTCTAAGGGAAAAATCTTGCGCGAGAGATCGCTCGATCCCTATCGGACGCGGGAATTCGTTCGAAAGTAACTGATTAATCGATTTCGATCATTGGATTGAGGAGAAGACACCGTTTGAAAAAAAATAGAGAAAGACGTTAACCGTAATATCTTGATCCTACAATCGGTAGCCATCGCGCGCTTAGGACGATAATCGTCGTACGGTGGCATTCGTGACTACACGCGTTAGGGACATTAAGGGAACGCGTGTTGCGAGCATTAGGAGCCGAACATCGAGAACACTTCGCGAGGAAGGGAATCGAGCGCCGATAATCGGGATCGATCTCGCGTCGATTAAATTCAAAATCGAACCAAAGGGAACGCCGGAGCGGAGTCGAGTAGCCGCATCGAATTGCACGCGAGTTTCAAATTGCGCACGAATATAATCGTGAAAAATAGAATAAAAGTAACGGGATAATAGAAGAGAAATTGGAGAAAAATTGTAAGGGAGAACGCAGATCCTGGGTGTACAAGAAGTAACGCTGCGAGCGTTCTTCCTTTCATTTGGTTAACATAAATTGAATAAAAATTTCAAAACATGACCCCGATATTGCAAATAACGTAAATTTCAAACGAAGCTCGAGTGTGTAAGAATATTAAAAAAAAAAAAGCAGAAGAGCAGATGCTACGGTCTCAAGGGACCGATATTGCTCGAATAAAAATTTTTGATTGTGTCAGACGTTATTTGATTTCGTGAAAAAACAAATGGAAACTAGAAGATAGCTTGAAATAGCTAATTGTGAGAGTATTCGGCGAGGCAATATCCTCGAGCTCGCACATGTTGGAACCGTTGTATTCTTTCGTATCCCGAGATTCTCGACGGAGGACTTTCCTTCCTGTTATACGTTTGAGAAACTTGTAATAACAATACTCGCGGGATAACAGAGCGAGGCACCGCTTCTTCCCGACTATTCACCGCACTCGTGGGATTCGCGGATAAGAAAAACGCTAAATGTGTAGCAGTAATAAGCGAAAAGATAGAAACACTTAATCCCGGTTGGAGGAGAATCGAGACGAAGTAATTTCTTTTCTGACATATCGCACACGCTGAGTTTGCCGCATCTCACTGGATCCGGATGATCTAAAAGATCCCCATCCAATCGAAGTCCTCGCAAATAGCAAGCGTCGAGTTCGTGCCGTCGCTTGGAGAATCTGATTTATAATTCGATGCTTTTAAATGCTACCATCTCGATGCGTGCATCGTCGACGTACTCAAGATCTCTTTGTCCGAGACACTTGGCTCGCGACGCTCGAACACTTGAGAGATAAAGTCGACGATCTTTGCGCGCCGTTTTGCGTTCGTAGATTCGAGGGAGCCCGCTATGCTGTCCGCTGCTGCTGCGCTTGAAAAGACTCGATGCGTCTCGTGAAAGGCCGATTCGATACGCGATAACCGTGGGATGTTGCCGAGAAGAATCTGAAGAGCGAGAGAGAAAGAGATAGAAAAGAAGAGATAAACCTATAACGATGGAAGACGCGTTAAGGTCCAGCATGATGCGAGGTGAGCATCTTTTCACATTTTTCATATCGGAATTGTTGAGAACAAAATGCGGAAAAATTTTCATCAGATATGACATACATAAAAAAAAGGATAAAAAAATTTTCTGAAATATAATGTGCATAAAAAGGATGTAAAGAATAATGTGTATGTATAATAAAATGTAAATAAAATGAGTAGAAAATGTATGTACATTACAATTTCGGAGTCAATTTTAATTCAACAAAATTTTAACCTGTCGTTTTTATTTCTTGGAGTAATTTTACTTCGTCGAATAATCTCAAACATTAATATTACATCGAGTAATTCTTCACATCGGAATTACTGAAGTTAAAGAGGAAGGAGCAATTTAAATCGGATAAGAATTGATAAAATTGGGACAAGAATTTGTTATTAATGCAAGAAGGGTTTTATTGAATTTCTCGAATTTTTCGGTGCCGTCATGCAACGATGATTTTCAATTATTTTTATGCGACCCGCCGATCCTGACGAGAGTCAGTGGATGTTTGTCACTTTATCGTGAAGGCGCGCGAGGACGTGCAGTGTGCTGAATTCCATTAAAGTTTCCATTACTTCAGAACTTACGGCGGGAATGAAAACTGCGTTTCATCCCAGGGATGAACGGTAGAACAGTCCGCGCTTACATTATAAAGTGTTTAATAAGTGTTTAATAATCTAATATTCGTATCTTGTATCACAAAAAAACATTGGCTCGGAAGTTAAGACTTGGAAAATGTAGAAAATGGTATTCAATTGGGAAATAATTAAAAGACTGATTCCATCGCCCGATAATTGATACGTAAAACTGTAAATAATCCCACGATTCGTGGATAAATTTATTCGATTATTTGGACATCAAAATTATTCTATCGTTTCTAGCCCTTTTGAATTTTCAAACGCAGGATTGATAAGATATTATCCAAATTGATGACAATCGAATAATAGTGAAATCTATGACGTATACAAACGTGTCAAGATCGAATGTCGAGGCGAAATAAGAATGCGCGAGTTTTATCGTCAATTAGTGTACCGAGTTTGCTAATTGCGTTCGCGGAGATACACGAAAGTCCATGAACGTTCAGACGAACGGCGGCAGTAAAACCCTTTCTCGCTGATAGTCTCACAAAGAAACAATTTATCTTGTGATAATCGGAATGTTTATCCTATTTACAACACAGCAGTGTTGTGTCTGAAGTTGCTTCTCTCGTTGCTCAAAAGTAAAGACATAATGCGCAATTTTTTAAACAGATTGACTATTCAAATCCAGATTTTATAATTTGATTTGACTTTCATTATATTGTATCTGTTGCAAATCATATCGCAGTATTAGATATTTGCATTTGCCAAATTTGAATTTTTATCTTTCACCGGAATATTTCATTAGCTCACGTTCAATTTAATAGATAAAAATCTCCACACGTAAAATTTCTTTCAGTAGAAAATTTGTGATGTTTACCTATTTCTAATCGCGGAAAAAAACAGCGAGGACAAAACGCGCCCACGCAATAGCCTGTAAAATTAAACATCGCATATTAACCTAACATTTACCTCGCTGTTTAATTTAACTGTTACGCTCTTATTTTCTCTGGACCTCGGTTTCATTAGGTCCCGCCACAAAAATTCAATTTCCTGTTGAACCGAGAAACTCGAGTTTTCCTATATATATATATATGTATGTAGGGACGCGTCTGTACGCAGGAAACCAAGTATCGGACTACGTTAGTAATCGAAACTTTTCGTTGGATGAGACATGGAATTTCAACGTCGAGGACCGAGGCGACGATCATGTCAAAAGTGGCCCTCGCTGCCGCGTCGCTAACTTCCGCCTGTCGCGTGTATCGTGTCACCCGGTCCTGTCACTTCTTCGAGGCGGAATATCGAGTTGGGGCTTGTCTCGTGGAACTGATCTCTCGGGCTCTGGTCTCTCAGGCCAATTGAGGCTCGACATACCGGCGTAGTTACGTAGTGCCTTGAAACGCGCTAAATTGCATTGTGAATTTGGGTCGGCTCTTTATGCGGCTCCAATTCAACGCGAAAAAGCTTCGAGTTTAATAATGATTTTTACAACGCTATTGTTTCAACTTTATTACTTGCAGTGACGTTGTTAATTGTTCCCGATCTTACAGGTTGAACCGAAGACCCTTAAGGAAGAAAATAAAATCTTCGCTTAATGAATATTTGTTGGATATATGCGAGCAAAACTTGACTTTAGCAGCAAAACCTGACTTTAGCGTACCGTGAAAGCGATACCGTGCTTTCGCCCGATTACGTGCGATACGAACCGCACGCGTGTGTAATTAATTAATTAATATTAATTGCAACACCGAAACACCCGCGGTGCGCCGCGCTGGAGGTTCGTTCGGATTTATTCTAACGTATCGGCCGCGCGATACGACCGCACTTGCACCGTTTCGCCGCGCTGTATCTCCTCTCCGTAGGGCAGATTACATTACCGCTAACCGAATTCCGGCGTACGAGAGCATACAATTCGGAATGGAGCTCGGGATTGAGTGCGGAACTCCATCTTGGTCATTTTCGCCTTCTACAATTGCCACGTGTTTGCGCGCGAGTGATTCAATGCCCCGTTTCGGTTGCCGTCTTCTCGGTAACGCTTCTCGGCTTCCCCCGTCCTCAACATTTGTTACATTTGTTCTCATAACATTCTCCCTCGTGCACTGAATTTATTTAATTCGCACGCACACGTGCGCTCATACACGAGAGGCATGGCGCCGGTAATGTCATTATACACCTGTTTTACGCGTCTCGATCATTGCACGCGCATTGATAACTTTCGTGCGGTTGCAGTTTTAATCACCGCCCTTAATTAAATTAATCTGGTTTGTTATTACAGGCGGACTCGGTAAGATAATAATACAGGCCGGAAGTTTCTTCTTCAATAAACGAGCTTCAGCATCCGCAACTGTATCGTTGTTACATGTACATGAGCTATCATCGTTACACCATATTATCGCATTTGTTGTTATTGCAAGCACAGACTATTATTGTAATAGAATTTATCGGAATTTATTATTGCAAATCTTTGTTCTAGAATTGACAACGTAATAATTTCACACACGTATAATTATTGTAATGTTTGTATGGAAAACTCCAGTGCAGTTTTCCACGAACAATCAAGATTTAATTACAAAATGTTGTACAAAGTAGGTCGCATACGTGGCCGGAATCCTAAAATTTGGGATTATTATCTCTTTCCAACAGGCTATTTAATTTCTTCAGTAACAACTTAATATAATGATGAGCCAGCCTAGTTAAGTTTTAATTGAGGAAAGCTTACATAATGTCGTTAATTAAATATTAAAAAACGATATAATTATATATAAATATGTTTATTATTAAATCGAAGTCAACGTCAATCTGTTATAATATATAACTTCATCGCGTATTGTATCGCAATTAATACCTCGTTGACATGATTCCTCGTTGAAATCTTGAATGACATAAATTTAAAAAAGAAGTCACATATAACATATAACAACTGATAAGTTAATTTGAAGAGGGAACTTCTACAATCTTTTTATAAATGTCAATAATGTGAAAACGTCAACTTGGTCGATAAAATCTCACGCTTTTGTAAAACAACAATTTCTCATGAATTATGCAACAACTCACTGTCGGGTACGCTCCTATAATTATGACGTCGATTAAAGTGTCGATTTCGCGGGAACATAATTTTTCGCGAATAAATAACGCCTATTGTGAATTTGTCAGTAGTACAGTCAGGCCTTGATCGGACGAGGCTATACACAGTGGCCATGAGGGTACCTGCTTTCACGATCACGCTTGGACGAACGCGATTTAAGTGCGACGCAGAGAGAAAAGGAACATTAAAATTGAATCGATGGCGGAAGAGAACGACGGCCTCGGTTCGTGACTCGTCAAATCGAGTTGAAGGAGACGTTTGAATAACACGATCGTGTCAGTTCGTATCGACAATATCGATGCAAATTAGTTTCTAATATCGAAACGTAGATTTACTTGCTCAATGATACATCGCGAGATGATGGGTGTATCGGATATCGTCGACGACATTACGTACGTCGAAAGTCTGCAAATCGCGGTAGAAACGAATTTTCACGTTGTAAGCAATTCTAAAATTCTATCTTCTCCATTTTTCAATCCGAAACTATATCAAACAATATAACTTGTGTTTTATATCAAAAGAAAAAAATAAAATGCCTATTTCAATTTTACCCCATGATTTTTTGCTCGACGCTTCGCGTGGACGACGAATTCCGTAGGTGAATTCATATTATGATATTTTAGTTAAAAATACATATAAAAAAATATATATTTAAAAAATATATATAAATATACTATTGACACAGTATTTAATTGAAGAGAAGGAGAAGAAAAGAAAATAGTCCAGATAACAAATAAAGCACATAACAGATCGACGATCTTGTTTTATGAAATAGTAAATTAATGTTTGATAGTTATTATATTTCAGTATAACGAGCGAGGAAGGCCATTTAATTGAATAATACAAATTGCTAATTATTTCGCCGCTTTGACGCGCATCGGCGGAAATTATAACTTGGCGTATCGGCATTTTCTCGCAATTTTGCCGTTCAACGATATGCAAAAATAGCGCCAATTTTGTCGGGTGTACACGTCTGTGTTGAGGGAAAATCACGACCCGCAAGCGTTAATTAATTGTTATTTCGCCCAATTGAAATTCGCATCGAGATAGCGAGAGGTGCAAACACGTTGCCTCCGATATAATTAAATATCGTTATCACCGCCGTTATATGAGGTGTAATACGAGTATCTTGCATTACGTTAAATTAAGCTCGCGTTACGCGTTCGCCGAAGAAGATCTTTTTGTTTGCCATCGATGATCCCGTGAATTTCGTTCGGTAAATCTATGTAACGCATTCCGCCCGTTACTAAACGGAACACAAAACGCTAGCGTTAAGCAACTTCGCGATCGAAAACGCGATAACGGCTTGAAGCTGGCTCGTTAATCTTCCTTAGAGCGGACAACCTTATCGCGTATCGACTTCCGCGTTTAAAGAATAGTCACGTCTATCTAAACGAGGGATGGAAGTGTACGCGATGGAAGCACACTCGCGCTATTTGACAGCCATCGAGATTCCGCATGCAGATACCAACGTCCGGCCGCTGCGTGTTTGCACTCCCGTGTGTGATTTCAGATCGGAACACCACAATTAATCCTAGAATACGTAATGTGTGTCAGGAACTTGCTACATTTACTTTATAATATCGTCTATCCGATCCAATAAGGTTGATTATTAATTGAAATTGATTATCAAAATTAATATAATTGCATAAATTATCGATCTGAATTCTCCTTAAACTATTACTTTAGAAGAATAAATTTTTTCGTGAAGGGTCAGACAATAAATATCTTGAGCTCTTGCGGGCCAAGACACAAAATTAAAGTCATTATATAGATACTTAAATAATAAGAAAGAAAATTTTTTATTGACGAAATTTAAAATATAATAATTATGTGAATCGAGTGCTGCTCGAGAATATCATGAATGTCTGAATGTTTACATTCACT
This sequence comes from Cephalotes varians, assembly GCA_037157785.1. Taxonomy (NCBI): domain Eukaryota; kingdom Metazoa; phylum Arthropoda; class Insecta; order Hymenoptera; family Formicidae; genus Cephalotes; species Cephalotes varians. The sequence continues at coordinate 256,659 of JANQDE010000008.1, forward strand.
ATAGATTTTGTTCCTCTTTCACCGAGATTGGCATTACGGGGTCGAATCTTTCGGATGATGATTTTAGTTTTCCCTGCTTCTTTTTTCCTCGTCGAAGAAATTAATTTTCTGAGAATGGCTCGGTTCCACCCTTCAGGAAATCGTTCAATGAAACGAGATCGGGGAGGCAAACATTAATCGAGGGAGGAAGATCACGCATGTTGTGTCGCCCTGCGCTATATTATCGCGCGCCGGATGGAACCCTCATCGGACCCATACATATTGGCAAACAAGTAAACAGAGCACGCCAGCGTAATAATTCTCTTATCACCGATCGTCACATAATCGTTCTCGCGTGACTCATTCGAATCGCTTAACCTAACTCGAACGTCTCGTACGCACGAGCGACTTTTCCGTTCCGGGCGAATTTTTCTTTGCCGCGATGAGTGCATTGCGACATAATGCATAATGCAGAAGAGGCAAAAACAATGTACGCTCGAGATTAAATATAATGTAAACAGCACACGGTACATAGAATTTATTAGGCGAGTGAATCGAAATTAGATGCGCAATCAATCTTTTATTTTGTTGTTTACTTATTTAAGTTTTAAATAATTGTAACGATTGTTTATCATTCAAAGATATATTTTATTTTTTATTGAACTTCGAACCATGGATTAAGCTCTTATCAAATAATATTTATCAAAATCATTAAATTTTTACGTCGCATGTGTTAACTTAACGATTAAAACATATAAAATATATTTTATATATAATTGAAAACTATTACGCAGGTGACTAAATTAACAGATCATCTCATTCGTTATTTTCTGTAAAATATAACAGTGGAAAACGGATGGCACTTCAATCGCATTCGTATCAATTAAATACAAAATTATGCGAAAGCAAATGACATTATTTCGCGCATCAATCTCCAATGGATCTCGTCGTGCCATTTTCGTACGAAACGTACAAGGCAATTGCAAATGGGGAATCACGATCCGACCTTCCGTGTCAATTAATTATCTAATTATGATGTGGAGATCGAAACTTTAATTAGCATTATACGATGCCGCAATCAAGTGCGCGTAAAACAATATATGCGACACGTAATACATGTAATTTATATCGCTCAATAAATCACCGTGTCGTAAAACCGATGACGTTCAGTGCATCGTAAAACATGCTCCAGTCCTACATCCTGTTGCATCTCATCGTTAATTCATTTACCGTCATAAAAAAAAATTTTTTTCGATGCAACCATTTGTTCATCGGCGTCTACCTCATCATAAAATTTCCATTATAAAAATGCGCCATGAATGTAGCGGAGTGAATTACGTTTTTATTATTATTTGTTACATTACTTACGTGCCTATCCCATCGCTTTGAGTTATATTGTAATTATCCGATTACCATTTTCATATCTTTTTTTTTATTTCAGCTTTCAACAATTCTCTTTGCGAAGACTTCTTATAAAATAGGAACTATGCCCGGAATTTACGTTAATTTGCTTTTTACAAACTGAATTATGGTCTCAATGAGATCTAGTGATATTTAAAGTCGCATGAATTATTTTTTCGTTTCAAAAATAAGTTCTTCTTTCACGTTACATTTATAAAACCGAATCGATATCAAATTTAGAAGTTTACGGATGAATATTTATATGTCAGTGAAAAAACGTATCTCTGACTTGTTTCCTAAATTTAGTATATAATTCGTCTTCGTGTCGTCGCCAAGACGAATATATACTGGATCTAGAATTTAAGTAATTGAATTTTCAGGATATTTTCGCAAAAGTAGGTCGCTCTGTCACCTGTCCCGTATCTAAATCTTCTTTCAAAATTTTGTATAACATACCTCTTTCGTTATCTTTTTCTGTAAACTATTCGCTTATCCGCACAGTAGAAGTCGCTCAGTGAATTTCTGATATGTGCACAATACGGCACGGTGACGAAAGTAAATAAATAAATAAAATTAATAAAATTTTTTTCCCCAGCTGCGTCTTTTCTCACATTTCGCCTACATAAGGCAGCAGCGGCGAAGTGTCTCAAGTAAAGGCGTACCGGGAGCTATAAAGCCATTATGTCATTTATAACGTTAAACACAGAGTATGAGTTACAGGAATGTGGAACAATAGATCATGAATACACAGCCGCGAGAAATAATTACGGCATTCTGTAACAGCGAAACTTTTCCTCGACCGACGACCTTGCCGGCATTAATCATCGCTTGTCTTAGCATTCCGATTTCTCGATCGCGAAAAATGAGCGTTATCGAAACGACGTGGCGATCGGCGATCTCATTAAATTGCAGCCATTGTTCTTTTTTCGTTCCTCTTTTTTTTCTCTGAAGCCGCCCTTGCGGAACGGATCGAGTGATATTCGCGCGAGCAATCAGACGGAACGAGCGATTTCTGCGGATAGCACGATTCCGATTTATCGGCCAACGAATCACACGTCGACACTCGCCGCAATTACAGCCGAGCGAGGTTGAAATTTTTGCAAGTCGGTCAGTCGAATTTACAATAGCAAAAGCGAGATTAAAATAGCGTCGCGTGAGCAACCTGGCGTCGGAAAGACGGCAAGGCCCGGGGGCTCAGTTTCAGTTAATTCTACGTAGATAATTCGTCTGTTGCATGTCCCGAGTGCACCCGCGTGCTACTGTCATGCAAGCTGCAAATTTCGATTGTAGATTATTATTTAAATTATTACGTAACAACGTTCGACTTATTTCACCGGAAGATAAAGGGCCGCCTGCTAAGTTCTTGGACCTCTCGATTAAAAATTTCTTCGAATCATTCAACGATTATTATTGCAACTTGCTCAATGGAAAAGAAAATATAATATTTTTTGCAATATGACTTTTACTGAAAAAGTCAATCATTAGTTCCACTCGATAATTCGAGTACTATGCATATTCGTTCTCTTTTTAATATTAATATTTTCCACGGAACATTCCATTTGAAAATGAATTTAATTAACACATCGCGCCTCCAATACAATCACTGGGAACACAACGGGAACAATCATTTCGATTAATCAAGCTCCAATTATTAATAACGCCTCATCCGGTTCTCTCGCGCGTTGATCTCGAATAAGGTCACGAGAACGGAATACGAAATAAAGAGCCCTCTTCCCTCTTTATTATCCGATCATGTGTGCGTCCGCGTGTACGTGTCGAGCGCGATAAGCTCGCTCACTCTCGATTGGCCGATTACCTTGCGGTCTCGCATGTGCAATGGGCCTTAAACTCGCGATCTCGTGTACGACAAAAGCGTATCGTGGGTTCTCGACCGCGTCGACCGCGCGATAGAAAGGCGGGAATCCGTATCTTCAGGTCGCATTTAATGGCGCCAAGTGCAATGCTCTCGAGTGGATTCTAAAAACCTCGAATCCAAGTTGAACAACCTCCGCTGTATTTGAGACAATAGTCCTTCGTGTATTCAAAGAGAGAAAGAATATTCAATTTTTAATTTTTCCTACTTTTTCACTCCGTAATCATAAATTTAAAGCTCGCTTTTGACGATCTTTTATATCTCGCGTAATATAAACTATATAAAATTATATCATAGCTAAAATTTTACTTAAATATTAATTCTATTTAATCTTATTAAATATCTATCAGATATAAATATAAATATTTTAAAAATCAGAATACAATACATGTATATAAAATTAATATTAACACAATGTACAGCATACACATCAAAATCAACATAGCTGTCTTTAAATTTGACGCAACTTATAGATCGTCTAAAGTAGGTCTTACTTTTAACTCCGTTTGAAAAACTAACAGCTTTTAAAAGCTGCCTCTCTAAGTTGGCTTTTAGAACTAAAAAAACGGTATCAATTTCTATCATTTTTTATGCAAGTCATCAAAAATCTGATATATATATATATATAATATTTAATCTCTAAATATTTATTAAACTACCGTATATCTTGAATGAATCGACTGTCGCAAGACGCATATCCTGGTCCTTCCGATTAGCTTCTTATTTTCGAGACTTAACGTCACTCCCATTTTTGCGGAAATTTACCGCATCAGTCCTTACGTGTTAATGTTGTTTACGGGTGCATCCGTCTTAAACTCGAAAGTAGTAGAGCACCTGCCACCATGCGTCCGTCGAACTTGGTTATAACGCGATTTTCCGACTTAACGAGCAGAAATCCGATTAGCGCCAAGTCGCCGATTTTTTAAGCCGTCCGTTTCGCGCGCGGCTGATTACAGCGGAAGTTCGCGGAACTTCCTTCACAAGCTTCCGGCCCGGTCCGTTCGATTCTGCCCGTCGAGGTCGCTCGACTTCATCACCGATTGTGAGCAGTCTCGCACATGCGTAATGCTTTACCGCAAACATTGGCTTTGATTGGATTACAATTTATTGACTAAATGAAAAAATGGCAGGTTACATAATATTGAATATTATCATATAATTAAAATAAATAGAAAATCATAAGTTAAAATAAATAATTTAATGCAATAATATTATATGTAACTACAAAATAATTACAAATAAATTATCTACATGTTTAAATTCGTAAATTTACGGGTTGCTTTTTTATCAGACCATTATTAATTTACGAATTCTTTTCATAATACGGAATTTTTTCACGATTCTGCAAGTAATATTCTAATAATACGGAATTATTTTTATTTTAGTACATTTTATTTTTGACAAAAAAGATACAATATAATGTAATAATAATTATCATATAATATATAATTTCATAAGTTGGATATAGCTTATTGCAAAACATAGTTTAACTGAGATATTCAGCCAGATATTTAGTCAGAAATTTCAAATAATAAATCAGTAATAATGCAAACCGATCATTAGTAATAACACAGATAATAGATGTAGAATATTTAAAGACTAATTAGCAATGAGAAATTCCATATCTACTCTAACTAGAATTCCCAAATGTTAAGAGAGACGCGTATTCGAAATAAATAACCAAAAATTTTTAATTTTTCAATGTAGAATTCAGATTCTTAAGACTACATATCTTTCCTCAAACAATGCGCCATAAAAATCTCCGGGATTCTCCTGGAAAACCAGGAAAATTTTATGGGTTAATCGAATATTCGAAACTCGCTTACACGGATAAAAATTCCGCTGTGTGCCAATCAATTCGAATCCGATAGTACCCACGAGGAGCTTTCGATTGCGAACGATAGTCGTTTTCTGCGAACGTACGGTGTACGCACATATGTCGTAAATAACGCGAGTAGGCGTGCGATTGATAATGGCCGGTGTGGAACGGGCGATGATAACTCGACATATCGATTGCGCACGGATCTTTTTAATATTTCACCTTTGTCGTTTCTACGCTTGACAAATTCGGCAACAAATTCGCCTGTCGACGGTGAGACCAGACATTCAAGTTAGACTACGAAGAGATCGATTCGAAACACATACACACGGTATTTATTTATAACTTCGAATACTTGGTCTCTCGGCTGAGGGTCATTCACTCGCAAGTGTGTTACCTATGTGCGAAAGTTCGCATTGTTCATTTAAAGTCCGCCGAAACTTTCGTTCCCGCCCATTATAATTTCCCTCACGACAAGCTACGAAGTCCTAAGTGAAACTTAATTAAAGACATTAGGCTTCTCTGGTTTAATTCGGGAATTAATAGTCGGAATTTGCGAGAATAGTGTAAATTAATCGAAGAATGTTAATTACTTTTTTCTTATAATAGTGTAACATACATTTTAGGAAACATGTAATGTATCTACAAGCATAATAAAATAAACCATCAAAGACAGAGACAGAAAGAAATTAATAATACAATACGCATCACTGAACTTATTTTAGTAAAATACGCGCGATATTACATTTTGTATGTAATATTATACTTATAACTCAAATAAATGAAGAATATAATTTCGCAGATGCGGTAAATCGATTAAATAACTTTTATTAATCGGTGGCTATTTCTTGAGAAATAAATGACATTTAGAAATTATGACATTAAAGGGCAAACGAGATCGTTCGGATTGCAAGTTTTTAAACTAGACAATTCCATTAAAGCATTCGAGGAGAATTGATCTCGTTGTAACGGATCATAAGGAAGTTGGAAGTTTTAATCGACTTTAATAGACACTTTCGTTAATTAATCGCTCCGCGCTTCCGCGAGGAAACTCGCGTCACACGTTCCTTTTCCCGCGGCTTTTACTTTGTTCTCGTGTATCGAATTTTGTGAAATAAAACGTACGTACAGTACGACAATAAGTTAAGGAAAAAAGAAGTCCCTGACTTTTAATCAAACAGATTCGAATCCAGTCGATCGTAAATAAATACGCGATCAAATACCGCGAATTTTCCCAATTACGCGAATTTCTTGCTTGCATTACATCGAAGTTGCAAAGACAACATGATATCGTGCGCTCTTCGCGTAATGCATATTTGTCTAATAAAAACTCATTTTTACCGAGAAATATCCCTGGTGTGAACAGTAATTGCGAAGCAGCTCGCGCACATTTAAAAGCTTCGCTTTCGCTCACCTGTAGAAAAAAACTTTCAAACAATGTGCTCGTATGTTCGTTCAACTAATAAAATCACAGCTTACGAAAAAAAAATCATTCTGAAAAACAATTCGCAGATTTTTAACGTATCGAATAATTAAACAATCGAATAAATATAAAAAAAAAATCTGTTACAAAGATCGAATTTTGGTCTGGAAAGGGATATCTCTGGGACTTAGAAATATCTCGAGAAACTACAAACGGAAACAGGAGGAAGACGGTGAGAAGTGGTTAAATCAATATCGTTAAAATTAATACTGTTAAATTAATCGCGTGTCGCTCGAGAACTATAGAATTTCGTTAGATGTTACGATAGCTGCCAACGGAGAATTCTAACGGACAGAACTCATTTGGGAACTGTCAAAGTCGAATCATTCCGAGCATTCCTATTACCGATAATGATATTTATCGTTTATACATTTATTCTCGGACTGCTATAATGGAATTGAGCAAGTTTAACAGCTCTAACTAATAGTGACATCTGTGTCATATTATTCTTAATCTTAATTGAAAATGAAATAAATAAATTGTACGTTAATATAGTAACTGTCATTTTAAGTTTTTAAAAATATTCAATAGTAATACGATACTCTGTATATATCGTCGTTAATGCATCAATATTTTTAATATGTGCATATTGAAAGCTTTCACTATAGATGAATTCTAGATAGGGAGATATAATTAAATATATATATTTAATTATTATATTTAATTTTGTATTTAATTATATATTTATATGTTTATAATTTTATATTTAATTATATATATTTCCTTATATGGATAATATCCTTCAATTACTCTCTTAATTACAAGAAATATGCTTATATATATTTGATTATTATATTTTGAATATAATTTTTTTATGTGGACAATGTTTTCTTTAATATCTAATTCCTCGCTGAAAATCCTGAAAGCTATCGATTTCAACTATAACCAAAAAAGATAGAATTTATATACATGGAAACGGTCTATTCAAATTTTTCATGAATATAGTTTCTGTATATAAAAAATTCGAATGGATCGTTCAAACATCACCAATGATAAAATATGTAATACGCTCTTTGTGGTATATTCGGAGAGGATATATTTGGATATTTTCTACCGCAGCGTACAAATCCATGATTACAGATAATAATCTGTAAATGGTAACGTTACGCGTGTCAAACGTGCGCCGGGATGTTATCATCAAGCATAATCGCGGCGTGTCGCCGCTTCGATACGATGCCAAGGGTCAACAACCGTTCCTGTTAGACGATGCTAATCCTTAATCGAGACACGGGTTCGTGCTCGTAGGGCGTATTCGTCCGGACACGTCAGGTCCATTCCACTTAACCCTTGCTTGCACAGATAAAGGCGTCGCGATTATGATAAATGTGAGTTCCGAGCACGCGGAAGTTAGAGCTTAGCTCGTGTAACAGGCAAAGCGGCGAATTTTATCTCGGCGCGTGTATGAGGCCGAACGTACGATTTAAACCCTTCGCCCCTCCCTGTAACCGTCTTTAACATGGTTCCCGCCAAATTACAAGTTACACGAAGCTCGAGTCGAGATGTTAAATGCTGCCGCAAGTTCCTGTACGCACGCGATCGCGGTTACAGTTTTTGCGTTCTAATTCCGTCGCGATCTCGCCCGTCAGGATTTGCAGATCAATCGGAGCGCAAAACGTCGGAACAAATTTATTTCGGAGAACATTTTCGGAAACTTCGTTGCATGAGGGAACATTTCTTGTAAAAGGAAACCGAACGTCATTATTTGACGAGATCCATCGATACAGGAGACAAATGTGTCGTCGCATATGTGTTGTTAACATTGAAATTCCGGAAGCTACGTCGAAATGTTTCACTCATACACGCACACAGACACACACTTGTTAGTCATTATTTGATTAGAAGCCAATTAGAATGTACGTACAAGCGTCCCCTTTCACAGCGACCAAACATCTACGTGCAAATTTGTAATTACGCATGTAATATAATGCGCTTCGCAACCGTGAATTGTTCCTTATAGAGAACCCGGGCATAGAATGCTGTAACAGCGCGGGCAAGAATATATGTTGTATATTTGTAGCGTATGTCCGTCCTTATTTTTACATCGGTCCCTTCGGAACCGTGTCATGATTTATTTATGAAAAGATTTGAATTTTTCACAAATTGTTTCTTTTGTGAATAATGCAAGAATTTTATGCGAATATTAAATAAATCAATTTCGAAATCAATGCATCAATTGTTGTCTTTTAATCGTTATAAATGCCATTTTAGTAGCTCAAGTCCATTTTGTATCCGATTTCTATAATTTATGTCAAATTTCAGGATAAAATTTTATAATTTTTTTATCGTGTATTTTGATATTTCAGTATACACTTGATATGTGCGAGTGTGCCGAATTTCTAAAATTTTTTCGTATTACATATAAATAAAATTCCATCCCGAATTCTAGCACAAGTTATATAATAACTCGCCAAAAGTAAGCTCTAAATTATACGAATTTCGTCTATGTTCATATAATATGTTCATTTAATATGAGCCCTCGCGTAAAGAATATTGCAAACGTATAATTTATTATTCCGTCCGAAATATGCAGAGGCGTACCTAAATTTTAACCGTATCGCGGAATAAATCCGCGAAGCAGAATGAAATATTACGCAGCGAATTTCGAAATGTGCATCCGCGTATTGCAAATAAAGGGGAATTATCGCGTCGTAAGCGAGAACGCGTTGATATCGCGAGACGGAACAACAATATGCCGTATCTCGCATCTCGAGAAGCTATACGTCACGATATCGGGCTATCGGTCAGTAATTGAGGCGACGATAATTTATGCGTAGGGTAAACTGCGTGGCATCTCGACGTCGTATAATAATTTATTCCGCGAAGAGATTTTGCAGTCTGGCGGATTAAAGACGAGGGGGAACGATAAGACGATCAGACGTTTGCGCGTGTCGAGACGGCAGCGCGATTCCGACGATGCGAGATGCGGATGCATCTCCGCACGACTAATCATAATTATTATTCACGAGCTCAATTAGTGTGTCACGTCGTTAACGAGGTTGGTTGCGGTGGCAGCAGCCGGCCATTTCGTAGCTGTAAGCCTCGATTTAACAATGTCTCGCCGCTGATCCCGGCGACGGTGGCAGCGGCGGCGCCTTTGAAAGTTAATTAATTTGTCGATGAGCCATATTCAGTGCAAACTGTCGCCGTGGCCGGCACTTTTGTCCTCGTGGCCGACACACCGCGAGAGCGAAATCTTAATCCCGCTTCATTCATCATCAATGTCCTAGCGTATGCGGTTAATCCGACGGAGGCTGAAACAAGCATGTGATTTCGCTCTATATGCATAATAAATAACAAAAAACAGTATCTGCGGTCGAGATCGATACATACTGCGGCGAGTAACGAATTTGCAGAGATTTATTGTTGAATCTATTGATAACCAAATACCAAAATCAAAACCATCAATAACTTATACGTTAAAAAAAAAACATTTAAAAAGTCTAATAACAATAATAAAATTATAAAATAAAATAATAATTATAAATTGAATAATATATTAAATAAATAATTACAAATTTTTTAGTTAAAAGTTGTTACGGTCGTTGGGAATATACAGGATATTTCATTTTTGCAAATAAAATAACGGCGCAAATTGCCGTAGAGCTTCGCCGCGACAATTGGGGTCCCGATCAGGGAAAGGAGTCCGAATAAGCGCGTTCGAACAAAGGGAAACCGAAGGAATAAGGGATAGACGGAATAAATTACGTCCGCGGCACAGCGTTCGCAACTTCACGAACCATGCGGCAAATTACTTTCGTTTATCGATTCCGTACAGCGCCCCGTGCTCGCGCTATAATACACTTTGGCTATCGTTGGTATTAATAATTGCTCCGCTGCAATATCACACGCGCGCGCATCCCAATCAACGCTACTGCGAACTTCGCAATTCGCCACACGCGATGACAGTCGATTATACTTGTCGTGGCTATGTGTCAACGATAGAAGTGCAATGTTATGAATAACAAGTGAGATTAATGCGTATTAATTGCAGACGTTGCACTACGCATATCCATCATTAGAAACAACAAAAACAACGCTCATCATTAGACATTTTCCCGCGTGGCAATTTTATCTGTCCAGCGTACCAAAGTTGTTTTGTGAAACAAAAAAATTCGAAAGCTGAAATTTTATCGATTGAACACGATCTTAAATACCTGACTGATTTTTCTCTCTGACGGGATCATTTTCTTCTGCTTTTTCTTTCTCTCTCTCTCTCTCTCTGTATAATTGCATTCAATAAAAATATAACTTCTATCGCGGATAAAATAAAAACGATAGATTTTGTAATATTTATAGGATCGTAAATTATACGTTGCATGTGATATTGCACAAAGAAACGTCAAGATATTGCTCTTTCAGACGAAACAATTGTGCAGTTTGGATTTCTCTCTTGGGCGAACGTAAACAGTAGGGACGCCTGGAAATTATTTGTCTAGACACGCGATATGGGCACTGCAAACGCTCGTTACTAGCCAGACGACATTTCTCGCTGAGTAAAGTCGAAATTTTGTCTGTCTGACGATTACATTGTCCGCGGGAAATTAGATTGTCAAGACTCGTACACACACAACTGTTTGAATTATCTTTTTTGAGATTTATATTAACTATTTCAGAGTGGTACACATGTCGCCGATTTTTAATTATTAATTAAAAATTAAATTAAGTTGTTCATTAAAATTAAAAATATAGACTTTTAATTGATAATTAAATTCTACAACAGGCAAATATTTAGCGATCTTTTCAAGATATCTGTTTTAATAATTTACAAATATGAAATATATGTTCTTAATATTTCGTACTATCGCAAGTTTGCTTGAAAGTTCATTTCATCGTTTTAGATGCCTGCCTTACTTTTTCATTAAACTAAATGCAAATGTTCCATTATTAAAGAATATCTTGGAAGATGCATTGGTCCATGTAAATTAATGTAAATTAATCGCGTTGCTGCAACAATGCACATTACGCGAAGCTTAACGGAACGCAGTATCTAAAAGCTCTTCGCGACGATGCGCGAATTATTAACGATATTACCTTGAACGTTAAGTTGCGCGTCGAGTGCTAATTAATTTGAGACGTGATCGAAGCGAAATGAAAAGCGACGGTGAAATAAGGAGATAATTTTGATGTAGCAAATTTTCTTTTTTGCGCAGGAGAAACATGAAGTAACGGACAGCGACATATCTCACTGTCCCGAAAGGCTCCCCAGCGTCTGGAAGCAAAAGACCGGTGGACACGGAGCAAAACGGCATGGATTTCCCAAAGCGGGAATGGAGCCACAGGCTCAGTCTTCGTGGTAGCCGCAGGGCTCACGAGGTAACTATTCTGTTGAGAATTTTCGCGTTTTTTAGAACGCGAGCGGAACGTGCATCAGAGGAACGTATTAAAACGAAAACGCATGCCGATATCTCAAACCTTTCAATATCTTGTTCAAAATGTCAGCGGCGTCGAAATTAAATTGCCACGCGAAAATCATACCGTAGCTAAATTCATTAACAAGATCTTTTTCCCGTTTACATATCGTATAATTAAACGCGTCAGTTTTTAGATATCGTTTTCCAGTTCATGAAATTTACAACTTTTCTGGAAGTTTAATTTCTGAAAATTATCAAAACATTAATTCTTTGTGTCTCGATCGTAGTTGCTTTCCTTTCGACCGCGTGTCATGCCGCCATATACCGGAAATTACGCATAAAAGAGGAAAGTAAAGGCTGTGAGTTACCTGCGGGGGTTGCATGCCCTTGCATACATTATTCATAAACGGAGACTGCATGTTCACGTTGCTTCGCGATGCATCGTTAAGGCGTACAAAAATACGTTTTTACGTATCGTCACGAAATATCGTAGTTACAAAAGGGCAAATTAAACGAATGCATGCACTATTTCGGCGTAATTGCGTTATACGTGTATCTTCCGGCAATTCCGATAATTACGAATTGACATAAACATAATTTAACCATTGCATATGCACATTTATAATAAAATTTATATTGTTATTACTTTACACGTCGATATTAATGTCGGTAGACATGTATATATATTCGGAAGCGCAAAATTATGTATTTTATACGCGATGACGTAACGTAATATACATTCGCCATTAATGAAGTATGCAGCAATGACAACGATAAAGGTCTCTACGCGGAATTGGTAATTCGATATTCCGTTAGTTTACTGAAGGAAAGGCGGAAATACATGTGAATCTCGATTAAAGGAGCATTATTGCGCTATCAAATCGCGCACAATGGCATTTTCAATTGTTGTATCGAAAACGCCATTACCACAACGAAATCTAATTCTAAAGCGGTTTTCACCAGAGCCATGAATTTCTCCACAGCGATATAAAACAACGGAAGCGATTATCGATCTCCCGCTGACATAACTCTCTCATTACGGGCTATGTGTAGCGATACATTCGGCGGTATAACGTGCCAGGTGGCGTGTTATCAACCCCTCGCGGAATACACATTGCACGCATATGTTAGGAACACGGAGGCATACCAACTAAATGCTCCAAATGTTTAGAATTAGATCCGGTTTCGTCGGAAGACAACGAACATCCATTAGAGCGTTTCAGTTAATTTTAGTTCGTTGCGTACACGCGCCAAGCGGCACATCAACATATCAGAAGGCGTCATCTCATTAATTTTCATCTCGCGGCATTTCGAAACGCTCGACGCGATCCGCGCCAGCGGCAACTCTCGCTCGTGAAAATAACATCGCGATATTTCAACATTACGATAAGATAAAAGGTCGGCAAACTTAATCAATAAAGAGCGATTTCAATTTAAAACGTACGTATCGTTGTAATCTCGTGATCTCGAGTCGCAAGCTGCTAAATCCTTTAATTCCGTGACAAAGAGAACGAAATATTGTAAAAAAAACTCGTTTCACGTGCTCATAATTAGACAGATCGAATGAAATGCCTCGCAGAGTAGAGTGCATGCTACAGCGAATTCGAATGCAGCAGTGCGCACCGATGCAGATTAAAGGCTGTCGTACGCAAATTGACATAAAGGCGTATGCATAGTAATGCGGTATTATCATACATAAGCAGTTGGATCAGCAAAATATATGTCGGCATAACTTATCGTATTGTTAGGTAAAGAGAATACACGACGGGTATCTCATCAATCAAGATACTTTTGCGTCCAGATGAATCAGCATGCAACAAGCTTTAATTCGCCCGACTGAATGCGCTACTAGAACCACGGGTTTGTACAATAACAGTCGAGAAGTTAATGTTATTTTATAATGGAGTAGACAAAATAAAATAAATCATTCATCATATCATAGAAGAAACTCGTCGTTTTTATTAGCGCATACTGCATGTATGTTAAAAAAATTAATATTACAAATATGGGCTAACAATTCGGATGGTTGCATGACTCAGTAATGTTTTCGAAATGATGATTATCTGAATAACCGAGGTGCGTGTGAAAACTATTAAATGTATTTTCTAATATAATATTAATAATTTATTAATTATTAATATATTATTAATATATTAATTATTAATATAATATTGATAATAATGATACCTTTAAGGAATTTTAGGTAAATTTTTCTCATGAAAATGAAAAATTTCATCGAAATTTTTTGAACATATTATTGAATCATGTAATCAATCAAGTTTTTGATTTTTATTTTTATAAGTTTATAAATGTATATTTATTTACATTAATTTCTTGTTAATTTTTCTCGTGTTAATAAAAATAAAATGGGTTCTTTCTGCAGAGCAATGTTTAATTCATTTCATTCCATTCATTACTAAACAATAGCTTTAGTTTTAGCAATTCCCCGATTGTTATTCAGTATATTTCATTAATTTAAGATACATACGATGAAGTCGCCTAAATAATTACGGTGAGGATTCAACAAAAAACGACGATATATAGCAGTGTCAAAGTATTAATCCTGCTGTCATAAATATAATGCGCCAAAAATGGAGCTCGGTAAGACCGCGATTAAATCGACGAATGACGTTAAACGGTAATTCAGCCGACGTTTACAGGCCACTTGCAAACGCGCGAATTACCTTCCCGATAATCGCGCGCCATTCTCACAACGAGACGGCATTATCGTTTTAACGATCTACTCTTTATAGGCGCGTCCCCACGTTGCATTCGCGATTTAATACGCTCGCGCGAGTATAATGCGGCCGAGGAATGCGCCTGATGCCTTAATACTAACACCGGCCAGCGTTTTCTAGTTGGATGCAGGATGCAGTTCAGAACAAAGCGGATTGCGCCTCGGATGTACGTGCGCGTGTAATTCCACCGATGTATGTAACTAAACTGTCGCGCGCACAATGCATGCGCGATGCATACGCGGAATACCACGAGATGTATGTATGTGTACACGTTCAGGCGAGAGTTCCCTTAAATGTATTTCACGCCCCACGATCCCATTTTCCGATGTGGAGAACGCTTGAAAAATCAGTTACGTAACTCATTAATGATTATACGTTGCAGCGAACGATAATAAACGCGATTTGAAATATATAGCAATGCGTGTACGTCAAATAAATTGTAACATATGTAAGTATATGAAGAATTAATATATGATATTAATTAATTAATACATATAATATGATATTAATTAATACATAAGCAGCGCTGTACATAAAATGAATTCCAAACGAAGTAATAGAAAGTAAAGAGAATTAATGATGCGATCAATACGAAAAAAAATTACGATCAGTAAAAACCGGAGAGTAAAAAGCGATGTGGGATGTATGGCCAATTAGGAATTAAAGAAGAAACATTAGGATGAGATAACGAGCGAGTAACACGGCATTTAATTATGTCTCGCGCAATTAAAGTGATGTACCATTGAGTGCATTTATGCTATTTTGCGACACGCATGCTCGATTATTTTAGTAGTATAGAATATAAAACTGCGAATAATTAAATTTTTTTATATGCTACCATTGCTGCAATTGACAATAAATGATACTCTGCAGATGTAATAAATTATACTTTTTTCGTGGCTCTTACACGTTTCTTCTTCGAATCTATCTGATTGAAGTATAATTTTACGGTAGGGGCTCTTTATAATTTTATGCATCTTCCCATTCATTGCATACATTCTCCGATCACGTAAGAATCATTTATTGGTAGAATGACGACAAAAGCGCTTCACCTGTGCAAATACTGTGGATAATGCAAGGTCGATCTATTTCTTCCATCTTCTTCGCAAACGTTTCGGTTCGAATAACTCGATTCACCCAATTCCAGATATTCCGAGCGAATATTTTCTAGGAATATTTTTTGTTAGTTATACGTTTCGAATACGTACACGAACACATACACACATATATATTTTTGTATATGCATTTTTCGTTAATAAAGATTATATATCATTGATTCTAAAAATGTTTTTTACCTCACAGTAGATAGTTATCATTATATATAATTTATAATTATAATTATATATCATTCTTGTTTTCTAAATAATTATAATACAGATATAATCATTATTTATCATTATTTATTTTATTTTCTAATCACGCATGAATATGCGTGCTGCGTTCGTCGGTCATAATGCCGTTGTAATGGATACTTTCTTAACGAATTCAGGGCGCAACGCGGTAACAATGCAAACGAAGCCATTCGTCCGCTAAAACTTGAAATTAAGGAATTCAAGAAAATAATTTGTTTGTCTATTTAAATTCGAGTATGAAGTTTCGGTTATTAAAATATTTCGTAATTATCATACGTATATCTTTGCATATCGGAGGATTATATAAAAAACAAATTTCATAAATTCTTATAATTCTTCTCCCCTTAACCTTTTTTTTACAAATATCGAAATATGGTTCTCACATTATTAAAGTAATTACGATGTATTTTTATAGAAATAGGTCTTATTTTATGTTGTTGATCTTACAAAGTATTTGTCGTGGAAAATGCTGTGGAAATGTTTCTTATTTAGCTCAATACTCGATCGTTACAAAGAGGTTCGCATTAACGAACGTGAAGAAACGTCGTTAGAGTTAAAATAGAAAAAAAGAAACGTTTCGAATCGGACGTGTCAAGAAACACGAAGTGCATTGCTCCGGCAATATGCCGGTGAAATATAGCACGCGCGTTTGCGAGGTCGCTCTCGTGGGACCAGTCGCATTTCTTGGAGCCTTGCGTGCGAGCTTTCCTAATTAATCAGCACGAACGAGTGCCTGCGGAAAAGTTGTTGAATAATTTAAGAGCGGTGTTCGCTGACAATTTTCATCGGCAATTTTCCATGTAACGACGAGCGAGTCGCCTCGCTGGTAATAATCGATTAGGAACCGATGCTCTTTGCAAAGCAAGTGGATCTAACAAGAATGAATCATCGCAAAAAGCGTCGTGTAGATTGAGATGAAGATATTAAACAAGCGTGAATATTAACTAGAATGGAAAAATCTTTGCGTTTTTTATCTGGTCGTCTCTCTCGATTGAATGTTATTCGATTTTCACATAGTGTGTATTAAATGTTGCTTTCATGTGTGACATGGATAATTTACTACATAATTAATATCGCGTCGACTACGATATCGATATGTTGCTCGGCCAACCAAATGCAATCTTTCTGTTTAATAAACGGAATTAATGCTCTTCAATATACATTCAACATGATTAGTTTGTTGATGGAAAAATACGAAGTGAAATACAATCTAGGGTAATCAATTGTCGCCGTCTGTGTAAGTGAAATTACGCAAGCATTACGCTTTTTCGTTTAATCGATAGAATGCAAGTGTAGGCAGAAGAAAGTGCGATGGATGCGAGGAGGATTACGCGAATAAATCAGAAAAGAAAATAAACTTCATTTTATTTCATTCTCCACGCTTAATTATTCGTTCATGGAAACCTTGATTAAAAGGATTAATACAAGAAATGTTACATCTCCTTCCTCGTAATTATGACTCTGAAATTTCATTTTGGTAATTTTACTAAAAATAAACGTATAATTTCACGCTGCACTTTTCTACGGTAAACCCAGAAATTTAGAAGATTTAATTATCAAATGTACGTTGTACGTATGCGTTTAGTTAAAAATTCATGGAATATATAGTGACGCGAAGTAAACGCATGCCAGTCGAATATGGATTTTATATTTTGAAATTCGGTTAGCAAAGTGTCAGAACAATGCTTTATACGGAGATCAGCGACACTTAAGTGATACGTGTCAATGTACGCTCCAACATTTGCTCGTCTCGACAAAAGTAGAACATATTGGACTCTCTGGAAATATCATAATAAAATCGTCACAATAGAACGATTTCCGTCACATGCGATGTAAAAGAGCATGCAGCAAATTATCGATATAAAATATCGAAGGGCTTACATCGTGAAAAAGACTATGCGATGTCAATCACGTATTTTATAAAGGGACCTTTTACTCATTTGAACTTGGAGAAGACCGGATAAAAAAATCAAATTATCTCCGTATATCAAAATATCAATCAGTAACAATATAATATAAGAATATAAGTGTTGATGCCTTAGAAATTTTAATTACATAAAGAGAAGTAGACAATATTTTGCGTTAAAATTAACGATGCTATAGAAAAATAGAATATTAATGTATTTTTTAGAAAATATTCATTTTGCGAGGCGCTCGAAAACAATTATCATCTTCGAAGTAAACTAAATGTCGTGTATCGCAGTATCCGAGTTTCTCCCCAATGTTAAGAAGCGCATTACACCAACCTGTACTTCGTTATCGCGAAAACTGCATAAGCCAGCAGCGACACTGCAGCGATGAAAGTTCTCGCCGTTGTGGGAGGTTTTCGCCGAGCTGAAAATTATCTAACGAATATGATACACGAAAAAAAGCATGAAATCGGGAAAACGCCTGCGTGTACAGGTCGTGTACTCTGCGGAAATAAGAATGGAGAACACGCGCGCTCGGACACGTATGTGAAGTGTCGGACACGTATGTGAAGTGTCAGAACTCATGTTTCAAAAGAGGGACGGATTTAATTATTTCGAAACATCCCAAAAATAGCGAGACTACTTACATATCAAGAATATCTTCAATTCATATTTCCATTTTTGTTTCTACGTATTCCTACAATCTAATATGATACTATTTCGTATCTTTTTAATATAAAATAGTACTTTTAATTATCTTAATGTGAATTAATACCTTGAATTAATTTTGTACCTATCTTCGAAATTTAATATAGAGATGATTAAATTCCAATCGTATCTGTGACTTAAATTCATCAGCGTGAAATTTCCGATAAAGAAACATTCCCATTTACGAAGTCTCTCCTTTTGATTAGTTCGAGACAAATTATATGTGATACTCAATCCGAGTTCTCGCTAGACATTGGAAGCTTCGAAGAAACCTCCATGGAACGCTCGAGTCCATGGAACGATGGAGTATAATACATGAATAGGGTAAGAAAAGGAGTATTACTCGCGACTGATTCTTAATCCGATCCTGCCCCGAAGAAAGCATACATGGGGATGTCCTCAACAAAACTCCCTCACGAATCCCTCAACATGAGACGATTCACAAAGGACATTAACGTCGTATTAAGTTTCTATTATTTCACGAAAAGAAAAGCTTAAACCTTCATTTCATTTTTTTCTCTTTTCGCTTTGATATTTCAAGAATTGCTCTGGTTCGTGAGAATGCGATTTACAATGCAATAAGTGGCTAATAAAGATGCGACGTTAATTTGCGATAAAAAAAGAAAAGAAAAAATATTTCCAAGCATTGCGTTAATTATTATTGGACATCTTTTTTAATTTTTTGAATTTCAAATTTTTATCAATAGTTAAGAAATATTACTAAATTCTCAAGATTAATAGAAATTGCATTTTATAATGAGATATGCAGATTATATTAAATATTAAATACAAAATTTACAAATATAATTTTCACATTAAATATTTTAAGAAAAAAATGTTTTGAGTATTTTTAAGAATCCGCAATTACTATATAAAGTTTCATTAAAATTAATACGCCAAATTACTTTCGTATACGTCTTCAAAATTTGACGCAGCGATCAAATTCTAATTTAATACTCAGCAAAGTATTAATTAAATTAAAAATACAATCATTTCACTCGGTAATTAAATGTGCTACGAATAATTTAATCGTAACGAATCCACTCTCAGTCGTTTGTGCGCCGTAATAAGACGACAATCGTGCGTATTTACGCAAGACTGCACACGATGGTGGCTGCATACGACACACGAGGACTCTCTCGCATGCTCTTGTCCGCGGGCGCATGCACAGATATATGCATCGCTGCGCAAAACGCGGCATCGAGAGGCCGCATTGAAAACGAGGTGAAGTGCTCCGCTTCGCGAGAGAAAGACACGGGAAGCACGCGAAACGATGCGGCTTGTTTACCGGGGTCACGGTTTCAGTTCTCGCCCCCGCGCGTCCATTTCGGGGTTGTCACGCTCATCGATCCTGAAAAAGTCAGCTTCGCTTCGCGAGTTTTACTGTCTGCCGTTTTCCACGACGACGACTCGCGTCGCGTTTTTATGGCGAACGACGACTACGACGACGGAATGAATGCACGTTGGACGATGACGTTGGTCGAAATCCCTGACAGCTGTTTACCGCGTCTACCGCGTACCAAGTCACTTTCTGACAACGTCACGTTGATTTAAGATGCACTATCATCGAGTACGGTCGCGTCTTCGTTTTAAAAATGCAAACTCCTCGAGAAACTTAAAATTGACTCGACTTTCTTTTTTTCGCGGGAACTTTGTTTCGAGAAAAGTCATCGTATCTCGTTGCAATATTCTTTATTTATTACATTCTGAGTCGCATGTATATTTGATACATATTTTCGTAATCCCGGATGTACGAAGAAACGAGCGACGTGATCGGAGGAAGAAGATTTTGAGGGAATTTTTGATGCAGTTCATGCGCGACATCATGTGCATTGTAGTGCAAAAACGTAGCTTCACGTTTCTCTCCGTACTGCAATTTCCGCGTAAAGTTGCGAAAATTACGTAACGGGTGTCGACTTTCTTTTGATGTTGTTCGAGCCGTTTCACCTTCGCTTTGAGCACAGAATCAAGTAGATACTTTCAATGCCTGAAGCGACATAAATAATGGCGTTTCTGTGTGACACAATACTCTTTCTGATCCGGCACTAAAAATATCTTCCATTATATATCTTATCTTTCAGTAAAATAGAAAAATGATATCTAAATTGAATGGCAGAATAATTATTTTTCCGTTATATCTTTTCGTTAAGCTTAAGTTGACAGCGTCTTTTGCCAACTGAGTGATCGCGTTTTTGATGATCGCCTTTTCTCATTCCGCCAGGGCGAAATCGGGCACAGAACCGGGGCCCCCAGGACCACCAAGAGATGGGCGAGCCTCAGGCAACATGTGAGCAGTAATCATGATGGTGGTAAACCTCGTGTCGAGTTGCTGTTTAATACATCGAGTTCCAAACCCTCCACGCCGTCCTCGCAACCAAACACCCCCAATACACCGAAAACGCCGCATACTCCGCCCATTAAGAAGTCCAATTGGGAAGTCATCGAGCATTTCACCGGCGCGCCGCGTCCCTCCATCATCACGGTGAGTCATTGCGCTTTATTGCATTATTGCAAGATAAATATCACCGAAAATATCATATCTTCAAATTTTACGTAAAATAATATACAATAGCTATACGTAATGTCCCAAAAATGTACAATATTGAACATTAGAAATGTCAGAGGAGTAACGAAAAACTAACAATTATTTAATGTCATAATCTGAATGGCGATTTAAATTATTATATATTGCTAAATAAATAACATGGATTGAAATAAAATTATAAATTATAATATTTAAGTACGTAGTACGAATTGCAATGTATATATTTTAGAAAACTATTTGAGTTTTATAAGAGGAAATAAAAAAAAGAGCAAGTGAAATTTTAATTATTTTTTATAACTTCATGCACTTTGTGTTATTCATTGAGCGGCAAATGTCTCGTAGCGTTAATTAATTTTTCAAATGATTGAATTAATTACATCGATTGAATAATTGTCAAACGAATATTTACAATTACCGAGCGTTAATAGCAATAATAGATGATATTAATGTTCAATATCATAGACAATTAGTTATGATTAATATAAATATCTATATGTACTTCCTCGACGTTCATTAAATTTTGTTATTACACAGGTTTATATTACATAAAATATTACATAAAAAATCTAACAGATTTCCAAATAATAGATTTTTCAAGACCCAAAGTCACTGTTAATTTCAATAAATTTGAAGAAAAAAATGATGTTCGCGAGATTTTTGTAACTAATAATTAAATTAATTAAGAGAGAGAAAGGGAGAAAAGAGTAATAATTAAATTAAAGAAACAGAGCTACATATTACGATCCTGGTATTTTCAGCAAGTTCTCTGACAAGTTATCATTATCCGTGAATGATGTAACTTTCGACATTGGAGAATGTTACCTTGTTATCGGACAGCCGGGTAAAATTTCGAGCATCTGCGAAAAAGAGTACATTCTATTAACAGCAGCGCGTGACCGTATGAGTGATACGCCCGTGCGATGCACGCGCATCACGTTTCTCCATTACCGTGGTCTCCAGCAGGAGTACGAATCGTTGAACAAAACGAGGAAATGGGAAACTGTGCGGAAAGATGAAACCACTTTGTCAGATCCCTTCCCTTTGATGCGTCCGCTCAATTTTCAAGGTGGAGGCGCAACGTTGTGCATTACATGGCATTGGTATTGAACTTTGCCAATAAAGTCCGATTCCCCGGCGGTATAAACCTCGCTTGACTTTTTCGAATTTTTACACTCGCGTTGCTATTGCGGACGAAATTTTTGTTATTTATCGTGACATAATTCACGAATTGATGACCATATTGCCTCTATCAAAATTGCCTTTTTGCGCGACGAACCGTCGAAAATTAACGGTGCGGTCCTCGTAAACACACTACGGAGTCTGATAGAAAAAAAATCGCGATATTGTAGAAAACGGGGCGAATAAATAGATCGTAATAATTTTCCGACAACACGGCGACAACACACGTTTCACATATGTATTTCGCGTGTTTCATGATCTCTCTCGGAATGGGCGGAATTATCGCTACGGAAACTGCTCGCGGCTGACGTATGTACAAACAATCGCGCTGGGGTAGGCAACGATTATCGTATTACGGGCAAACACCAGCAAACACGTCCGCCGGCTACAGTGTGTGCCTTTCGTTAAATCACATTTATGCACCGTACTATTTGCGCGACGAATCGTAACGCAGCGATACTACCGGATACCCCGAAATTAACCGAAACATGAATGTCGCGCGCGATAAAATTTGATTCATCATTTTTTTATTAGCCTCAGATACACGCTCTCGATATATTTGCAATTAAAAGTCCGCGATTAACATTCATATTGATACCTGTTTCGCACTAAAATAACGTTCGAATATCTATCTCTCTGCTTTCAAAATTTAATCCTTAAAAGACCGTTTACCTTTCAATAATCAATCAGAATCAATTGATTCATAGTTTGAGAATTATTCTGTGTCTTGATATAATAATAATTCGTTGAAAAATTTTTTGAATTACCAGGATCGTGACATACAGTTCGCTTAGGACTTCCGTAATCTAGTCATATTACTTGGTTATTAAACAGTATAATTTAAATATCTGTTTACGCAAATTGTAAATATATGTTTCTGATTTATTAAAATCAAAGATAATCTATTTCTCGATTATTTCTATGATATTCTGCACGATATTCCTCGAGGAATGATCGTCGGTCTGTTCGCAGATGGCCAGAGGATCGGAGATCGGTATGGCACCGACAATTAGAAGGGAGTCTGTGACGGAAGCTGCAGCGAGCGTAGGAATCACGCAGCACACGCGGAAATGCGCTCTGAGCAGATTCCTGAGCTCGCTATGCGGCTCTCATCATTTCAAAAACCTGCAGGTAGGAGTGGCAACCGTTTTTCCGCTATGCGCATTCTTTTCCTTCCCTTTTTCTTCCGTGATTAGTCGAATCACGCTTTTAATGAGAGTGTCGTAATTACATCGATCGCAGCTGGTGTACCTAGCAAATATTGGCTGAATCCGATGTAGATTTGCATCAAAGTAGAAACGATTAGACATCCACCGGTCCGACAATCGTGTGTCTGACCATACGTGGATCTGCTCGTGCATACTCTCTACGGAGAGTTCTGTTTGAAGTTAGACGTGTAACGCTAGAGACAGCGCATAATTACGAATTAGTTAAATTAAAACTGCGTCAGCGTAATTCTTACTAAAGAATTATAATAAGACTATTATCTACTTTTCTTTAAATTAGCTAATAGGAATTGCACGAAATGATTAGTTTTGCTGGCACATTGTCTATTATGATAAATATATATGTTGATATTTTTAGTATAACTTTGTATAATTTTTTTGTATATTTTGTATATTTTGATTAAAAGTAACGACTAATGATCTTGATAATGATTAAGACTTTTCTTTTCAATAATTATCCTCGCAGGTTTTTTTTATCTCCTTAATTTTCATGATTTATAAGAATAAACTATCCTTTCGTGATTCACAATAAAAATATATAAAAAATTAGTATTATCTTCGTCACAAAGGATGTAATTTCATCAAAGCGTTAGATGCACTTTTGCTTAGCAAATTTCTTAGCAATCTAACTTTCAATCTTGCTAATGATGTGATTTCTCGAAAGATCCGTTGCTGACACCCTATCGATAAGATTTCAGGGCGACGTCTTAAGCTGACGATGGTGCATTCCTCGTCAAACTCTTGTCATGCAAATCAATGATGCTATCGGGAATTAATCTAAGTTCGTCATGCGGAGGCACGCGCGAGCGAGCGAAACACGTCGACACCGTCGATTGACGTGCGTTGCGCTGCGTAGGAGTAGTAATACGCGTCAAACTTGGCAAACTCAGGCAAGCCATAGAGAAAGAGAGAGAAATATGAAGAAAAAAAAAGAGAGAGAAAAAAATAAAGGAAAAAAAGAGAAGCTGTTAACCGAAAATAAAGTTTCACGCAACAAGGTTCGATTGTCAACTTCCGGCCTCTGTACCGTGTCGTAAAATGGCAGAACGAGAAGAACAGGTTCGTGACAATTTTGAGCCCGCGTTTTTTCTCCTTCTTTCTCTCTCTCTTACAAACGGTAACGCGACTCCGACGCAATAACAAATTGTCTCTCTTCTCATGGGCCGCACATGTGTCTCGGACATTGTGTTTCGCGGTTAAATCGTCGGTTTTGTCGATGGAAAACAGAACGCGAATTGGAGAAGATACAATCATTCGCGGTGCCCGCGAGGTTGCGAAACCCGATACTTCGGTGGCACGAACGACATGGTCAACGCGTTAAAACGGGCCTTTTGCCACTCGTAGGACTCGAACAGAAATATATCGAAATACCTTGCCCGTCAAACGCAGCGAATGCTCTAACAAGAGATTTGATATATGGAAATATCGCGGAGATGTTTTGAATACTGAACATGCGAACATCGCTCTCGAGGAATACTCCAAATCGTATTTACTTTGGATTGTACTGTAACTCTCAAAACTAGGTCACTTTACAACTTAAGATAATAATTAATTTGAGAATTTTGTATATCAAAAATATTATTTTTCTAATGTTATTATTGGCTGTAAAATCATGTATTCGTGAAGTTGTAAATTAAAAACTATAAATTAATTTTAATAGATTAATATATTATATTTGTAGTCTCCTCTATATATATATTTTTTAACGTAAATTATTAAAAAGCGTTAGATAAAAATGTTAAAATTTTTACTTGGCAGGAAAAGAAAATTGGAACGTGTTTAACCTAATTATCTTATTACCTAATTAATTTAAAAAAAAAGAAATTTTTACATTGCATCGCGTACTGAAAAATATCTTTAGAAGTCGACTATTGATTTTCTAGCAAAAAACGACACTTAACGATTTATCAAAGAGTTTCTTCTACGACTTCTCTTAAAAATGTGCATCATTGGAATGCATGCAGATGCATTTTACATTTCTCTTCGTCATTTCACGTCGCTCTGCGCTCAACATGTCACTTATTTTTACGAACATCATCAAGCTGTAATTTTCATCTAAAATAATTTTCTTTTTCGAATCTTCACGTTCATCTGTTGAGAACTGTGTATCATATACACTGAATTCAGTGAAACATAGAACTTGTCTGTTAATATTAATAACATTAGCTTAGAATCCAAATCTTGTGAATTTTGTACAAGATAAACTTACTGACGACGATTGGGATTCGAAGTAGATCATTGAAGTTTGACCTCGGAACACTGTTATCCATTAACCGCCATGACTTGCCTGTACTCAATCTATTGCGAGAAGTAGCTCAAGTAAATTCTAAAGTAAATTTATCTATTATCTTAATCAATAAACATTACAGTGGCGTATCGACACTTGTGTCTTTTTCCTGAACATAAAAATCGATCTGTCTTTTTACAGAACGAACTATTGGTCTTTCCTTGGTGGCGTGGTACCGTTGCATTAAATGAATAATAACGCTAAGTATAATAAACAAAAATTAGTAATAAATAAATATGAAAGTCAACAATAACAATAATCGTTGAAACAAAATGCTTGTAAATTTTATAAGCAGTTAAAATAGAATTAATATAAAGATTTCGGGAGTGTAATTTATTCTGTAATTAATGCAGAAATTGAAAAAGCCCCTAAAGCGGTTTTTCATTTGGAAATCGGTGAATGGATTTACGAGAGTCCTTGTATTAAACATGGGAATTTTTAAAGGCGACGACCCGTGAATTCGAAAATTGGCTCGCGATTGTCACAGGAAACGTGACAGGATAACCGGAAAACGGCGCGAATTACGATGTACTTCTCGCAATTCGTGCAATTCTCGCGGGAGCGACTTGCATTGTCCGGTCACGTAGATCGGGAAGCGAGGGCCCGGCGAGTTGACTCGGGTAGTTTCCCCCATGAACGTTTTTCGCGCAACACGCTTCGATTTGATTGCATTTCGCTTCAGCGATATTCCCGTCGGCGATGCGTCGATGCGACAACTGATTCGCCGTCATTTTTCCGTTCGAACGAGCAGGCCCGAAGGGAATCCCTTCGTCGCGTTCTAACGCCGATGTATTATGCTGTTACCCGACGAAATGAATGTCCTTATCGACGCGTTTCTTTAGCGACATGTTAAAGGAGGGCTGCGATAATAATGGACGATATCTCGGCAAGTTTTCGTGAATGGAACGGCTGATACGTTTTCATTCGAGTTATGTGTATATTATAAAATGTATCCAAATTTATTATAAAGAGAGAATATATGAAATAATTTTTTTAATAATATCAGAAATTTTCGTTCGCGAACGCTGTAATTAATTTGGACCCGAATTTCAATGAATAAATATCGGAATATCCAGTTTGTAGATTAACAAAAAAATGTGATTAAAAAAATTATAAGCGAATTTTCCGGAATGCAAATAAATAGCGAAATCTCGTAACTACTTCTAATTACACGAGATAAATTTAAAGGTTCACTTAAATTATCTCGTATATTATAATAAAAGCCGTGTTTAAAACCTAGCAGTAATAATTATGAAAAAGGTACTCGCAACTGCGAACATTGGAGCACTGAATATCTGTAATGCGAGGTTCTACCCTACAGGTAGGAGAAAAGGTATTTCTTCAGAAAAAAACAAAGAGAGACCATGTGACACAAATGTATGCAAATGACGAAAATTCTCGACGAAATTATTCATTGTGTCCGGGAGTATCTCGGTCACACGTGCGTGATTATTCATATTTCGTCGTATAATAGAGGTTAATTGGTTTCTTTCTTCGACGGAAATAAAAGCGTCGTCGTTATATTCGATTATTATCGGCCATTTGAAGACTTTC
The DNA here is from genome assembly GCA_037157785.1 of Cephalotes varians. Taxonomy (NCBI): domain Eukaryota; kingdom Metazoa; phylum Arthropoda; class Insecta; order Hymenoptera; family Formicidae; genus Cephalotes; species Cephalotes varians. The sequence continues at coordinate 284,064 of JANQDE010000008.1, forward strand.
ATCGCGAACGTTAATTACACAAAAGAATCTGAGAGATAAAATCAGCGTTTACAGACGCTTTGGGAAGGACGATAATTTTACTCGGATATCGACAATTTTAAATTTCAGAATGAATTTTCAAGTCTTGAAACATCGACAGAAAATCTATGTAGAATTTCCATCAATACTGTCTTGACACATGTACCGATACATGTATTGATTACGTTCGGGAATATATAACGTCAATCTGTGGCGGCGTAAGATTTTTTCAATCTATTCTCACTCTAGCTGTTCTTTTATTACTACTCAAGACAAAAGATGTTTAATTTTCTTTCCCGTCCTCCGGGATCTTCCTTTGCAACGAAGGAGAAAATCTGAAATTACAGTGTCGACAAACGCAGCCAGCGAAGCGACTTAAATAAAATTTATTCCGACGGTACACATCCCCGGGGGTCCGACTGACTTAATCTGCCCCATATCTGTCATTCTGTCGCGATCGTTCCCGGCTTACAATCGCAGTTGCAAAGCTCTAAAATACAATTCTATGAATCGCGGTGAGATTACATCGAGACGAAACTCGATTCTTGTGCTCTCGATTATTCGAAAGTTACGATGGATACGGTCGGAACGCGATGAGGGAGAAAGAGAAAAAGGGGAAAAAAGCGATGAAATGACGAGATACGTGGAGGATGAAAGGATCGACGAGAAAAGAGAATAGGTGTTTGTTCCTTGTGTCCTTTGGTCGTGTCCGGTTTGCTCTTTCACATCGACGTAACCCGTAAAACTTTACAACACTTCGTTAGGTCGTCACCGCTGGTCCTCTCGACAGAACCGCCATTTTTCAGCTACCGCGGCAAAGCTAGACCCATGAGGATATCTCGCGTATATAAGCGGGCAAACAAGGGAGTTAAACGAAGTGCAGCGCGATTTATGCTCGGGATTTACGTCACATATTTCCGCGGGGCACGCTCTTTCCCTTTATAACGGAACAATGGATTATGCATTACGTCCACATATGAAAAATATCAAGAATAAAACGTAGATTGCGAAGAATGTCGAACATTGAAGACAACTATGCTTTTATGTTTGTTATAATTTAAACTAATATCGTATCATGTAATACTGCATTGCGTAATATAACAAAGATTTTCGCGGTATACAATAGTAATATGTAACAAGAGAACCGGGTCGAAAGTCATCACTCCAAAATCGTATATTGAGCCCGTATCGGAAAGCAGCGGTTGCGATTCCCGGCATTTGTAACGTTCGTATTGTTCGCATGCGTTTCATGGCACAGTGGAAGATTAAAATATTAACGACCCAGTACGATAACGCGCCTTTGTCGATCGCTATGATTACTGTTAGCTCGCCAATGGTCACTTTTCGATTGCACCCGATGACAGCAATTCCATCCAGGTACTCCTACAGAGAGA